>LQNS02020117.1:7069460-7080273 GCA_001587735.2 Parhyale hawaiensis | reverse complement strand
TACGCATATGACAGACTGAATATAATCACACTTCACAAGATTTATAGTAAATTTACAACACGAAATTGCACAGCAAAGGAAATATAGTATGTTTACAAACGCGTTGTGTGGTACGCAACTAGTGCATCTATTAGTAATGGTATTTCGGTTGAAAAAAAAAAAACAACTAAAAGATCAGGGGTAGAAAGTATTAGTAATTTACATTTCTATCCCAGGCAGAAAAGTATGTCTCTTTCAGTTAGAGAATTTTAGCAAAATTCAGGTGGAGAGTTTTAGTGCAGTTATTGGGGTTGCTCGAAGTGTGATAACACCATCCTGGTGAACTGATTATATTCAGTCACATCCTCAATTGCTGGGGGGAGGGCATTCCAAAGCATAGCTCCAGAAATAGAAAGAGCATGCTGACCAGCTCTGATGCTGCAGCTGCGTACTTTGAGATGCTCTCGTCGAAGAGATCATCCACTGATTTCACTGTTTCGAGTAAGGTGTGGGAGAAGTGAGGGAAGGTATGGGAGAAGTGAGGGAAGATGTGGGAGAAGTGAGGTAAGGTGTGGGAGAAGTGACGGATGGTGTGGGAGAAGTGCGGTAAGGTGTGAGAGAAGTGAAGTAAGGTGTGTGATAAGTGAGGTAAGGCGTAGGAGAAGTGAAGTAAGGTATGGGAGAAGTGAGGTAAGGTGTGGGAGAAGTGAGGTAAGGTGAGAGAGAAGTGAGGTAAGGTGAGAGAGAAGTGAGGTAAGGTGTGGGAGAAGTGACAGAAGGTGTGGGAGAAGTGAGGTAAGGTGTTGGAGAAGTGAGGTAAGGTGTTGGAGAAGTGAGGTAAGGTGTGGGAGAAGTGAGGTAAGGTGAGAGAGAAGTGAGGTAAGGTGTGGGAGAAGTGAGATAAGGTGTGGGAGAAGTGAGGTAAGGAGTGAGAGAAGTGAGGTAAGGTGTGGGAGAAGTGCGGTAAGGTGTGGGAGAAGTGAAGTAAGGTGTGGGAGAAGTGAGGTAAGGTGTGGGAGAAGTGAGGTAAGGTGTGGGAGAAGTGAGGTAAGGTGTGGGAGAAGTGAGGTAAGGTGTGGGAGAAGTGAGATAAGCTGTGGGAGAAGTGCGGTAAAATGTGGTAAAGAGTGCGGTAAAATGTGGTAAAGAGTGCGGTAAGACGTGATAAACCGTGCGGTAAGGTGCGAGAGCTGCAAAGAGTGACACAGTAAGCCGATATGTTGACATAGCACGACAAGTTAGAACGGAAATACGTAAGACAGGCAAAAGTACGCCAAGATAGGGGCAAAGGTAAAGTCATTAATTTACTTCAATGATCGTGGTCTCCACAACCGCAGTAAGATCAATAAATTTGCAGAAGACGCTCACCGATGTCCTAGTACCGTGTCGGCCAGAGGTAGAATCGAGCTCTAACAAACCTCGGCTAGATAATGGAGTGGGTTCAACGTGGCAGATTAAATTCAATGTTGACAAAAGTTCGGTAATGTACATTGTACCAAAGAACGCGTGGGCCCAAATGGCTATGAATGGGGTGGGGGTAAAATTTGCAGCTGTTTGTCAACAACGTGGCCTGAGAAGAACTATCACAAACTAACTAAAACGCAGTCCGCAAGAAAACAAGAGTGTTAAAATGGCGAGCCTAGTAATAGAATTCATTACCAGGAATTTTGAATAAGATCTAAGAGCATAATAGTTCCCTTGTACAAAGCACTAGCGCAACCGTATATAAAATTTGCTGATCATATTTGGTCGCCACATCAGTAATGGTAAAAGGCAAGGTCAACTTGACTGTACCCCTACTGGGACCACCCACACGCACTGGTTCATGCTGCAGATAGAAGCCAACTGACCCCAGAACAGTGCACGGCTGCAGTTGGTCAAGGATCGTCAGGCTCTTTTGCAACGACCCGTGCCCCCCTACTCTCCCCATTTCTGGGAAAGGTAAGTATCTCCACTGCAGCTGTGCAATCATCAAATGCTGATTATAAGGGCGTCAACCGCTGCAGGAGCTCGCTTGCCTGGGTTGGTATTCCACAGTGCAACGTTTAACGTCATGATTATTATTATTACTATTAACTCCATGTTCAACCACCGCACCCACAATAGAGTGTGATCCAAGAGTGAGGTTCGGAAAACACACCACGGACGATCAAGTGTTCAATGACACTTGCGAGTCGCCCACTTGCGTTACTACGGGCAGGGAAACAGGACGAAAGGAATAGAAAACGACGCTCGAGAGGACGGCCTCTTTAGTGGCCTAGTTTCCACAGGAGAGGGAGTACAGGAGTCCCAAGGACTAGGTCGGCTATCTCGATTGGCAACCCAGCTCGCAAATCGAGAGGGAAATATATAGAGGACCCAACTTTAGAAAACTAACCTCATCAGCAGGAACAGCGGCGAGCTGCAACATCTCCCCAGTGGAAAAGGTTTGCTCCAGGGTTCGTGAGGCTCATTTATATTCTGACAGGGAAAGGGCCCCCAACTATACCCGTGAGGGATACAATGTCATGAGCTCAGCACTTTAGGCCCTTTGTCCCTCTCAACATCTCTAGCATTCGCTGTAAATTTCGTAAAGATCCGTCCAAAACTTTTTGACTTATCTTGACGACAGACAGAGAGACAAACAAGCAATTAAACTCGACAAAAACATAACCTCCTTTGGGAGGTAACTATTGTATCCTATGGGAAAGCAACTCCCCACAACCCCACAGACGAACCTAACCGTGCCTCATCCATTACGCCTCGGGGTTCACCATAGCCGTGAACAAGGAAGCTTGAGCTTTGAATGTAACAAAATTCTGAAATTTTCTCGCTTTTAGTTCGTAGAAAATGGCCTAAGCTTCATTCGACTGCTAATAAAATTTGCAGTGCAGCGATAAAATTTTCAGCAATCAGTCGCCCAGAAGCGAAACGTGTTGTGCTTCGGTGCGCCAGCAAAGGGCGGATAAGCCTCAGCCGTGGTTTTAAATCCTTATTTTCAGAGCGCAGTGCGAACTTGGCAGCAGTGTGATTCGTTTCAATAATGCAGTCCGCACATCTCAGTCTAACGCCTGCACCACGTAAAATATTTTATTGCCGATGCGGAGAGCTCCACTCTTCTGGCTAGACAAGATTACGGGAAATATCGAAGCATTAGGAAGAATTGGTATTGCCGGACACCTCTAGCCAGCCGAGACTGCGGGAAGGGTTGAAATATTGGGAGGGAGTGATATTGCCGGACACCTCTAGCCAGCCGAGACTACGGGAAGGATTGAAATATTGGGAGGGAGTGATATTGCCGTACACCTCTAGCCAGCCGAGACTGCGGGAAGGGTTGAAATATTGGGAGGGAGTGATATTGCCGGACACCTCTAGCCAGCCGAGACTGCGGGAAGGATTGAAATATTGGGAGGGAGTGATATTGCCGGACACCTCTAGCCAGCCGAGACTGCGGGAAGGATTGAAATATTGGGAGGGAGTGATATTGCCGGACACCTCTAGCCAGCCGAGACTGCGGGAAGGGTTGAAATATTGGGAGGCAGTGATATTCCGGACACCTCTACAGCCAGACAATATCAGAGGAAGGGTCGAAATATTGTGAGGCAGTGATATTGCCAGACACCCCGATAGCCCGACAATACTGTATTACGGAAAGGGTTAAAACATTGTGAGGCAGTGATATTATCACGCCCTTAGCAGGGCACTATTATGGAAAGATTAAAAGAATGGGAGGCACTGGCATTGATGGGCAACCCTAGCCAGAAAAGATTACGGGAAGCATTGAAAACATTGGGAGCAGTGTGAGCATTATAAAGCAATCACACGAGATGCCGTAAAACCCAGCTGATTTTACGGCGATTCGCAACCAGTGATTGGGCTATAGCAACTTCGCGTGCTGAACAAATAAATATCTTATTTATTCTTAATATACCGCGTGTGTTTTTCGGTTTGTACGCACCATTTGAGAAGAAAACTGGGGCCCGCGCCAAATAAACTGACTGAACAGCACTTGCGGTACTTACCTCCGCCAAGGACGTTATGGTTTCGTCGGGTTTGTCTCTCTGTCTTTCTCTCTGTCTGTCATCAAGATAACTCAAAAAGTTATGAAGCGATTGTGACAAAATTTTCAGGGATTGTTAGGTATGTTAAGAGAAACAGATGATTAACTTTTGGTGAAGATCCCTTCATCCGTTTGATTGTCAGTCTCCTTTTGCTCAATGCTATAACTCGAAAAGTTATTGATTGATTTTAATGAAATTTACATGAGGTCTTAGGTATGTTATGAAGAGTGAATGACCAAATTTTTGCAATAATCCGTTTGTTTGTTTGTTAGTTCATCACTGTTTTTATTTTGTGCTTGTTAGCACAATAAGTCAAAAAATAATGAATATATCTTTATGAAATTTAAAAGAGTTGTTAGTAATGTTAAAAGCCATAAATGATCAAATTTTGATGCAGATCGGTTGGTTCGTTTGTTATAACGCTTGTTAGCCGCATAACTCAAAACGTTATGAACGGATCTTCAAAAAATTACTGAAGCTGTTAACACATTAAAGGGCACAAATAATTAGATTTTGGTGTTGATACAAAATCATAATCTCAGAACCAATTTTAATTTTTCATAACCGTTGCTTTGCTTGGCGTAGGTACGCGCTCTCAGAGTGCTCTAGTTTTCATTGTTCTTGACGTGGTACTGACCTCATTGATATTTTTATTCCACCAATGCTGTACTTTAGCAACATTGGTAGTCAAGAATAAAAGTATAAAGAAAATTTACTCTATCAAATTGCCACAGATATGATGAGAACCAAATATTGTGTCTAGAAATAGAAAAAAGGTTTTGTGACAACAAAGAATTATAATAAGTAGGAATAAACTCCGGTGATAATGACAGCGAAGACTTGCAAAGCATGTCTATTTCTTCGGCTGAGTGTTTATATGTAAGTGATAGCATGAAATTGCACGCAAAACTATATAATATACATTTACTATACCGCCGTTCGTTATTGCTGCTCTTGCGACTGATTTTGATGATAAAATAAAATATTGGAAGCGTTACATTGAAGCCATATCTATTGCGTGTATTATAATATTATAAAGGGATGTGACAGCCACCAGTTTAACTTTGGCAGAGCTGCAAAATTATCTAGCCGGTAGAAAACGGATAAATTAGTTCCTCAACTATTGGCAGACGAGCATGGCAACACACGCGAAAAGCTCACTCAATCAAAACCGAAAAAAATGAACAACAAGCAGCATCATGGATACCTAATGCAGCTACATCGCTTCAAATTAAAATTTGGTAGCCAAGAATTGAACAATGAGTTTTAAATAGAAGCAGAGGGCGAAGAACTTCGGCAATGTTGCTATCGTCCCGGCATAGATGAATCTCGGTTGACTCACTGCCCGTGTGCATTGCAGTCTGCGCGTCTGCAGGCGGCAAGGAGATTTAATAGACAGCAGGGAGCCCTGACGCCTTAACTCTTTCCTCCTCCACGGGGACTCTAGATCCCGCATCAAAATATTCATGATTAAAACCAAGACGTGTTTCTCGCTCTAGAAATTTGGACAATATATATTACAACCGGTCAGAAGTCAGTGCTTGTCTTGTATATACGACTGAATAAAACGAGAAGTGGAGCTCAAGTGACTGTAATGAGAGTGTATTATTCACTGCTTCTAGAATCTCCCAGCAAATGTAAAGGTTTTGATAACGAAAGGCTTACGTTAGACCAGCTGGCGTTACAAGCCTTTCCGGTCTGGCTGTGACCCGATGTATTGCAATTGTATTATAGTATGAATACCTTCCTACAGGGAGACATCAGCTCAGTGATGAAACGGAGTGCCACTGGTACCCGAGGACTGTAACGAGCGAACACACACTAATATTATCGGTAAAAGTGACGCTGGAGAAACAAAGAAACTGATGAACTAATATGAGTTTGATGCATACGGCGACTGGCAGCAGCTAGACCGGAAACTTGAGCTTCACTGGACGAGGCTCCTGACTCCCTCATCTCTATTAAACCTCCTTAGCAGGTGGCAATAGACGCACACGCAAGTCGTGCGTACAACGATTGGCTGGGAGCCTGGGAAGGCTATGACGACAGCAGCATCTTTGGCTGGAAGAAGCAGCGAACCATAACAAGACTACATTTAATGCACTTTTATACATAGATTTTAGAATATATTTTTACCGAAAAATGCACCATTAGCAATCAGCTGTGCTGAAAAAGTTCGCTGGCCTCGCCGGCGAATTATTGTGATTAGTGTCCCCTCTTTATGAAACCAACGGAGGATTGAAATACGGATGTACTTAATTCAAGATTGTCAGCTCTTTTTCTGTAACTACGAGAAAACTATGAAACGGCTGAAGTTAAGTGGTTGAAGCTGGCTATGGAGAGCGCTCAGATAAGGCATAACCCAAGGATGATGAGACTCTACAAAGTTAAACCGCGGGGCAAGGCCAAGTTGCAGTGTACCATGGGAAATGAGGCTTGTGACATCACGAAATTCAAATACGGTAATACGCAGCTAGTTTATATTGTTTCTACATCGTTTCATTTGGGCCTCCAGAGTGTCCTACATGTCCTACAATCTCTATAGCTGCACAAAAATCTGCATCAAAACAACTACGAACTTTTTTTTTAGCTTTCTCAAGGATACAATCGTATCATTATTATTTCGGAGAGTCTCTGTAAAATGTCGCCCTAGCTAAGCTGTGCCGTCGAGTTCGCATCGTTGACAGATCCTCCTCTCCTAAGTGTGAAAACTACCGCATCATTGGAAAAAAATTATGGATTTTAACATTCACTGGAAAGAATCGTGCGTGCTACGAGATACTGCTTTCCAATTAAAGATTTTACTATAGTGTATGTATGTTCTCATAACTGTGAAGGTTCTCATAACTCTAAATACTTGCAACTATAAAGTTTTGAGAGCAGCTTCAATTCAAGTGGCCGATCTATTAGCGCAACTCTGTCTAAGTGGATAACTTAAGCACTCTGAGAGCGCATACCTCCGTCGAGCGAGGCAACGGTAGCAAAAAATTCAAATTGGCTCTGAAACAATAATTTTCTTTATATTAACTCAAAAATCAAATCGATTGTGTCTTTTGATAGCATTGAAAACTTGTGAAATTTTCTTGAATATCCGTCCATAACTTTTTGAGTTATACTGCTAACAAACGTTATGACAAACATGAGTCGAACATACAAACAAACCAACCGATCTGCACAAAAATTCAGTCATTTGTGTCTTTCAACATTACTAACAACCCCTATAAATTTCATAAGGATCAATTCAATATTTTTTGAGTTATTGTGCTAACAAGCATAAAATTAAAAACAGAGACAAACGAACGAACGAACCAACGGATCAATACCAAAATTTGGTCATTCACTCTTTGTTTTATACCAAACAACTCATGTTAATTTCATAAAAATCCATTCATAACTTTTTGAGTTATGGCAGTGAGAAAAATGAGGCAGACAAACAAACAAAGGGGTGGACATATATCTTCACCAAAAGTTAATCATCTGTTCCTCCTAACATACCTAACAATCCCTGAAAATTTCATTCAAATCGGTTCAGAACTTTTTGAATTATCTTGGTGACAGACAGACAGACAAACAAACACACAGACAGACAAACACGACGAAATCAGAACCTCCTTAATTGGTTGAGGCAATTGTCGCTAGCATCTATCGTTTTTATGGCCGCAGTCGACCTCAATTCATTAGAGCAAGTACAAGTGACACGTACTGTGAGCTGACATAATAATTGCTGACTTCATCGCATCCATTGAATTCATTATGAAATAACCTGAATACAGCGAGTGAAGGGGAAGCTGTTAAAAATCATTACTCTAGGCCCTATGCCTGAAATTTAATTTATTTAAGTAGATAAAGTTTTTGAAAAAAAAACTAGCGTTAGGAGAAGCGATGTACGTTCCCGTGCATCTGTAGACACTGCAGGGCATACATGCCCTGGCACCCATTTGTAGGGTCAAATTTCCACCTAGCTAATCCTAAAAAAGAAGGGTACACGAAATGTAAATGACGCTAGTACTAATTGTAAAGTTTGATGCAGTACATTTACATCTAGATGAAACAGAGCACAGTGAATACTGAATAGTTTAAGCCTCCATATCCGCGAACGAAAGGTAGAATTCAAGCGTGCAAATGAACAGCAATTCCTATCATAAGAGGAAGCACAGAACAGAAATGGAAACAGAAGGTGGGCAAGAAAAGGAGCACGAAGGAAAAGGCACCCCTAATGTTCAGCCACGGCTAAGGTTCCCTAGAGTCCCTGGGACCGCGCCACAGCTTCCCGTAATATGATATAGACTATAGTCTGACCATTTTATCTAGGCAGTTCGGTCCTGGTCAAATTCATCTATAGCATGACCAATTCTAAGGATATTTCTGATATTTTTTTCGGCGAGAAATCTCAGAAATACTCATAGAATTGGCACCGCTTTAGAGGAATTTGACTGCAGCCGAACTGCCTTGATAAAATGGTCAAATTATTACCTAGTGAATAATTATAGACTAGAACTAGGCCAGGTCAGATATGATGGCAAATCTAAGGTAGTTCCAACAGTGAATGCACTTCTTGCTTTTTCCAAATTGCAAGTCATTTTAATAAACACGACTGGAGTACCTCACCGCAATGTCACGGATTCTGATAGTCACGTTCTCCCAACATACGGGAAATTTTGTTCGGTGAGCTCACAGCGAAGAGATCGAATCGAAAATCAACGAATGAGAATAGTGAGAGCGGAGTCACGAAGACGAGTATGTTAACGTCACGGTTTTTTCCGTCATTACAAAGGCTTGGGCTACTAGCTAGTTACATAAATATGTATGTAACTGATACGACGATAATGCCTGTAGACCATGATTTTTTATGCAATTTCAAGTGGAATTCTGTTTCTCCGGGTGGAGAGGTTTTTTCATGATATAGAGATAAATTTTGTATTTCTGCATGTTGGAACTTGATCTAGATCAGCTATGAAATTATCCAGAATACTTTTGTTACATATTTTCCATCGAACACATTCCGCGAGTTAAAATGCGTTTTCCCCATGAAGGAAACTTGAGTCTGTAAAATAAGCATCGTACTCAAGTCCTCTCCATTAATATCAGCCGTAATATAGCTCCAGGCCAACAGCTATTATCGTATCATCTTTGTCAGCGATAGAAATGAGTTAATTTTGAGAACATCAGCGGGAGAAATTTATATATAAAATATTGCTAGGACGACAACAGCAGCCGGGCACAAGCACGCGGCGATCGAAGCTGACCTAAGGCGTGACGTCATCCGGGGACCACAGTGTGATGTCATAGCAGGCATCCTATAGGCTATCTTGTGGACCAATGATAGGCCTGTTCACGCATAAGCTAATGCAGCAAAGGTAGTCGTCAAAGGTATTCGGGACTCTTTTTGCTGGGTTAATAGTCGCGCAATATCCCAATCAGAAATTTATAGGCATTTTTCGGCAACATATGAGTAAATGAACGGTGTCCGATAACATCGGATAAAAGTCTATAAAATTCTGATTGGGATAAGAAAGTTGTGTATTAAATGTTAGTTTATTTATGTTTCTCTATTTATTTTTGGTTTGTATTTTCACAGTCCGAAGAAGAGAAGTGAGAGCGGTGCTATCTAGGCGATAGTGTCGTGCGTGTGCACTCTGCTGAGGTAAAATCTGTTATTGTTGTCGCGCGATGATGTGCTATGCGGTGAACTATGAGTTTCCGACTATCCTCTGGTTATTTTCCCATTTTTGGTAATTTATTTATTGTTAAATTCAGTGTTGTACCAAACCAGACTTATTTTTCGTAAAGTCAGAATTAAATTATTAACTTCGGTCTCATTGAAGGTGCCATGGACGATTTAACGACGAAGAAAATGAAGAAGGAATATGCAATTACAGAGTGCAGAAAGAGGTGTGCTATTAATGACCGAAGTTAGACAAAACACCAGTCCTGCCCATTGAACGGCCCTCGTGTCTGCAGGAAGCGACGTTGCCGAAGATTGTCAGAAAAGTATATCATGGGTTAACCCTAACGACGTACCATCGACTGAGACTTAGGCAACTAGCCTCGCGATCGTGTGGGTCTTCCGCAGCAAATGCGGTGTTTGGCTCTTTAGAATTTTTAGCCCTTTAATTAAGAATATTTTTTGCATAGGAATAGCACCAATTACAACATCCCCAAACATCCCTAATAATGAAGGGTTTACACATGACCTACTAGCGATAACATTTGACAACTGATCTCTTATTTTTCCTTCAGCGACGTCCAGTCTCATTCGTACGTCCTTGTGTCCTCTCTCATAAAACTGAATTGTTGAGCAATAAATTCAGTTGATGATGGATTAACCTAATAGCTGCCAATGTTCCCCTTTGAGTACACACATTAATGTGCCACTCCTACCAGAACTGGAAGTCCTACTGGGCTTAATGAATTAAAGAACAAACACCAAAATCAGGTAACACATACGTCTGGCTTCAACAATGGTGACAAAGATGTGGTCCAGACGACTCTTCATCTTTCATGCTGGGGCCACGAATCTCTAATGAAGGTTAAAAAATTCAGGTGTTTGCTTCAGTTGTACGCAGTCACTTCTACTCGACAACCCGCTCGCTTCTTCTTTCCCCAGCTGTCAAAAAATTTAAAGTGAAATGTAGGAAACAATTTTTCTTGAGTTTGTGAGAGTCTGGCTTCTGTTTCTACTTCTTGGGTCTTCAAACAAGCAGCTGAGACAAGCTAATAGTTCCGTCAAAAATTTGTAGTTGGTTTGCGTCTGTTGTACGTACAGTTTTTTGCTCGTCCGTTGTACAGTAGAA
>LQNS02020117.1:7025885-7036108 GCA_001587735.2 Parhyale hawaiensis | reverse complement strand
TATTGCCGGACACCTCTAGCCAGCCGAGACTGCGGGAAGGATTGAAATATTGGGAGGGAGTGATATTGCCGGACACCTCTAGCCAGCCGAGACTGCGGGAAGGATTGATATATTGGGAGGGAGTGATATTGCCGGACACCTCTAGCCAGCCGAGACTGCGGGAAGGATTGAAATATTGTGAGGCAGTGCTATTGCCGGACACCTCTAGCCAGCCGAGACTGCGGGAAGGATTGAAATATTGTGAGGCAGTGATATTGCCGGACACCTCTACAGCCAGACTATATCAGAGGAAGGGTCGAAATATTGCGAGGCAGTGATACTGCCGGACACCTCGATAGCCCGACAATACTGTATTACGGAAAGGGTTAAAGCATTGTTAGGCAGTGATATTATCGGACACCCTGAGCAAGACACTATTATGGAAACATTGAATGAATGGGAGGCACTGGCATTGATGGACATCCCTAGCCAGGGAAGATTACGGGAAGGATTGAAAACATTGGGAGCAGCGTGAGCGTTATAAAGCAATGACACGAGATGCCGTAAAACCCAACTGATTTTACGGCGATTCGGAACCAGTGTTTGGGCTGTAGCAACTGAGCACGCTGCCCAAATAGATATCTTATTTATTGTTAATATATCGTATGTGTTTTTCGTTTTATGCGCAATAATAACTGTTTGGTAAGAAAACTGGAGCCCGCGCCAAATAAATTGACTGAACAGAATTTGCAATATTTACCTCTGCCAAGGACGCTATGTTTTCGTCAGGTTTGTCTGTCTTTCTCTGTCTGTCATCAAGATAACTCAAAAAGTTATGGAACGATTTTAACAAAATTTACAGGGATTGCTAGGTATGTTCAGAGAAACAGATGATTAACTTTTCGTGAAGATCCGTCCATCCGTTTGTTGGTTTGTCTGCCTCATTTTTTCAATGCTATAACTCGAATAGTTATTGACGGATTTTTATCAAATTTACATGAGTTCTTAGGTATGTTATGATGAGTAAATGTCCAAATTTTTGTAACAATCCGTTAGTTGGTTTGTTCGTTAGTTTGTCACTATTTTTATTTTGTGCTTGTTAGCACAATAACTAAAAAAATGAAGAGATCTTTATGAAATTTATAGGAGTTTATTACTAATGTTAGAAGGCAGAAATTTTGGTGCAGATCGATTGGTTCGTTTGTATGTTTGACTGATGTTTGTCATAGTGCTTGTTAGCAGCATAACTCAAAACGTTATGAACGGATCTTCAAAAAAATTACTGAGGCTGTTAACACTATTGAAGGGCACAAATGATTAGATTTTGATGTTGATACAAAGAAAATCATAATCTCAGAACCAATTTTAATTTATCGTAACCGTTGCCTTGCTTGGCGGAGGTATGCGCCCTCAGTGTGCTCTAGTTTTCATTATTCATGACGTGTTACTGACCTCATTGATATTTTTATTCCGTCAACGCTATATTCTAGCTACATAGGTAGTCCAGAATTCTTGTAAAAAGAAAATTTACTCTATTGAATCGCCACAGACATATGGAGAACCAATTATTGTGTCTAGGACTAGAAAAAGTTTTGTGACAACAAAGAATAATAATTAGTAGGAATTAACTCCGGCGATAATGACAGCGAAGACTTGCAAAGCATGTCTATTCCTTCGGCTGAGTGTTTCTATGTGAGGGATAGCATGAAATAACACGCAAAACTATATAATATGCATATACTATACCGCCGTCCATTGATGCTGCTTTTGCGACTGATTTTGATGATAAAATAAAATATTGGAAGTGATAAATTGATGCCATATCAAGTGCGTGTATTATAATATTATAAAGGGATGTGATAGCCACCAGTTTAACTTTGGCAAAGCTGCAAAACCCGCTATCAGGTAGAAAACGGAAAAATTAGTTTCTTAACTATTGGCAGACGAGCATGAAAACAAACGCGGAAAGCTCACTCTATAAAATCCGTAAAGAACATATGGACAACAAGGAGCATCATGGATACGTAATGCAGCTACATCCCTTCAAATTAAATTTTGGTGGCTAAGAATTGAACAAGGAGGTTTAAATAGAAGCAGAGGGCAAAGATTCGAACCTCGGCATTGTTGCTAACGTCCCGGCATAGATGAATCTTTGCTAAACGCTGCACATGTGCATTGCAGTCTGCGTGTTTGCAGGCGTCAAGGAGCTTTAATAGAGAGGATTGAGCCCTGCCGCCTTAGGTCTTTCCTTCCCCACGGGAACTCCAGTTCCGGCATCAAAATATTCATTATTATGACCAGGGCGTGTTTCTCGCTCTAGAAATTTGGACAATAATATTTTACCACCGGTCTGAAGTCAGTGCTTGTATTGTATTTACGACTGAATAAATTGATAAGTGGAGCTCAAGTGACTGCAATGATAGTGTCTATTATTCGCTGTGTCTAGAATCTGACAGCAAGTGCAAAGGTTTTGGTAACGAAGGCTTAAGTTAAACCAGCTGGCTCTCCAAACTTTCCGGTGTGGCTGTGACGCGATGTATTGCAATTGTATTATTGTATGAATACCCTCCTACGCGGAGACACCAGATCAGCCATGAAAACGAGTGCCTCTGGCACCCGACGACTGTAACAAACGAACACACACTAATCTCATTGGTGAAAGTGACGCTGGAGAAACAAAGAAACTGATGAACTAATATACGAGTGGTGCATACGGCGACTAGCAGCAGCAAAACCGGAAACTTGAGCTTCACTGGGCGACGCTTCTGGCTCCCTCATCTCTATTAAACCTCCTTGGCAGGCGGCTATAGACGCACACGCAAGCCGTGTGTGCACCGATTGGCTGGGAGCCTGGGAAGGCTATGACAGCAATAGCATCTTTGGCTGGACAAAGCAGCGAACCATAGCAAGACTGCATTTAATGCACTTTTATTCATCGATTGTAGAATATATTTTCGCCGAAAACTGCACCGCTAGCAATCAGCTGTGCCGAAAAAGTTCGCTGGCCTCGCCGGCGAATTGTGATTGTGTCCCCTCTCTATGAAACCACCGTAGGATGAAACACGGAGGTACGTAATTCAAGATTAAGCGTCAGCTCTTTTTATGTAAGTACGAGAAAACGACGAATTGGCTGAAGTAAAGTGGTTGAAGCTGGCTGGCGAGTATATGGAGAGCGCTCAGATATGGCATAACCCAAGGATGATGAGACTCTACAAAGTTAAACCGCGGGGCAAGGCCAAGTAGCAGTGCACCATGGGAAATGAGGCCTGTGACGTCACGAAATTCAAATACGGTAATACGCAGCTAGTTTACATTGTTTCTCCACCGCTGCATTTGGGCCTCCAGAGTGTCCTACATGTCCTGCAATCTCTATAGCTGCACAAAAATATGTATCAGAGCATCTATGAACTTTTTTAGCGTTCTGAAGGATAAAATTGTATCATTATTACTTCGGAGAGTCTGTAGAATGTGGCCCTCAGCTGTGCCGTCGCTTACGCGTCGTTGACAGATCTTCCTCTCCTAAGTGTGAAAATTACCGCATCATTGGAAATAATTGTGGGTTTTAACATATACTGGATAGAATCGTGCGTGCTACGAGATGCTGCTTTTCAATTGATTTTATCATGATGATTTCACTATAGTTTTGTATGTTCTCATAACTGCGTAGGTTCTCATAATTCTAAATACTTGCAACTAAATATTTTTGCGAGTAGCTTCAATTCAAGCGGCCGATCTATTAGCGCAACTCTGTCTAAGTGAATAATTATCGCTAGCATCTATCGTTTCTACGGCCGCAGTCGACCTCAATTCATAAGAGCTAGTACTAGTAACACGTACTGTGAGTTGATATAATTGCTAACTTCACTGCATCCATTGAATTCATTATGAAGTAACCTGAATACAGCGATTGAAGGGGAAGCTGTGAAAAATCATTACTTTAGGCCTTATGCGTGAAATTTTATTTGTTTAATTCAATAAAGGTTTGGGACAAAAACTTGCGTTAGGAGAAGTGATGTACGTCCCCGTGCGTCTGTAGACACCGCAGGGCATAAAAGCCCTGGCACCCATTTGTAGGGTCGAATTTCCAACCATCTAATGCTAAAAACGAATGGTACACGAAATATAAATGACACTGTTACTAATTGCACAGTTTTGATGCAGTTCATTGATATTTAGATGAAACAGGGTACAGTGAATATTGAATAGTTTAAGCCTCCATATCTGCAAATGAAAGGTAGAATTCACGCGTGCAAAGGAACAGCAATTTGCATCATAAGAGGAAGCACAGAACAGAAATGGAAACTGAAAGAGGGCAAGAAAAGGAGCACGAAGGAAAAGGCACCCCTAATGCGCAGCAACGGCTAAGGTTCCCTAGAGTCCCTGGGACCGCGCCACAGCTTCCCGTAACATGATACAGACTATACTCTGACCATTTTATCAAGGTAGTTGGGTCCTGGTCAAATTCTTCTATAGCGTGCCTTTTCTATGGATATTTCAGATATTTTGTTCAGCCCATATCTTAGCCCCGCCCACTACCTGTATATATATATATATATATATATATATATATATAGAGAGAGAGAGAGAAGGAGAAATCTTAAAAATACTCATATATGGAATTGGCACCACTATAGAGGAATTTGACCGCAGCCGAACTGCCTTGATAAAATGGTCAAACTATAACCTAGTGAATAATTATAGACTAGAATTAGGCCAGGTCGGATATGATGGCAAATCTAAGGTAGTTCCAACAGTGAATGCACTTCTTGCTTTTTCCAAATTGCAAGTCATTTAGATAAACACGACTGAAGTACCTCACAGCAATGTCTTGGATTCTGATAGTCACGTTCTTCCAACATCCGGGAATTTTTGTACGTTGAGCTCACAGCGAGGAGATCGAATCGAAAATCAACGACTGAGAAAGGTGAGAGCGGAGTCCCGAAGGGGGGGGGGGGTATGTTAACGCCGCTTTTTTTCCGCCATTACAAAGGCTTGGGCCACTAGCTAGTTACATAAATATGTATGTAACTGATACGACGATAATGCCTGTAGACCATGATTTTTTATGCAATTTCAAGTAGAATTCTGTTTCTCCGGGTGGAGACGTTTTTTTTTTCATGATATAGAGAAAAAATTCGTATTTCTGCATGTTGGAACTTGATCTAGATCAGCTATGAATTTATCCAGAATACTTTTGTTATATATTTTCCAGCGAACACATTCCGCGAGTTAAAATACGTTTTCCCCATGAAGGAAACTTAAGTCTGTAAAATAAGCATCATACTCAAGTCCTCTCCATTAATATCCGCCGTTATATAGCTCCAGGCCAACACCTATCTATTATCGTATCATCTTTGCCAGCGCTGGAAACGAGTTAATTTTGAGAACATCGGAGGAAGAAATTTATATATAAAATATTGCTAGGACGACAACAGCGGCCGGGCACAAGCACGGCGATCGAAGCTGATCTAAGGCGTGACGTCATCCGGGGACCACTTGTGTGATGTCATAGCAGGCATCCTATAGGCTGTCTTGTGGACCAATGATAGGCCTGTTCACGCATAAGCTAATGCAGCAAAGGTAGTCGTCAAAGGTATTCGGGATTCTGCTTGCCGGGTTAATAGTCGCGCAATATCCAATCAGAAATTTGTAGGCATTTATCGGCTGCATATGAGTAAATAAGGAACGGTATCCGATAACATCGGATAAATGTCTATAAATTTCTGATTGGGATAAGAATTTAAAGTTGTGTATTAAATGTTTGTTTATTTATCTGTTTCTCTATTTATTTTTGGTATATATTTTCACAGTCCGAAGAAGAGAAGTGAGAGCGGTGCTACCTAATCGATAGTGTTGTGCGTGTGCACTCTGCTGAGGTAAAATCTGTTATTGTTGTCGCGAGAGCATGTGCTATGCTGCGAACTATGGGTTTCCGACTGGACTCTGGTTATTTGCCCATTTTCTGTTTTTTATTTATCGTTAAATTCAGTGTTTTACCAAACCAGACTCGTTTCTCATAAGGTCACAATTAAATTATTAATTTCGGTCTCATTGAAGGTGTCATGGACGATTTAACGACGAAAAAATGAAGAAGGAGCTTGCAGTTACAGTATGTAGAGAGAGGTGTGCTATTAATGACCGAAGATGTACAAAACACTAGTCCCGCCCCTTGAACGGCCCTCGTGTCTGCAGTAAGCGATATTGCCGAAGATTGTCAGTAGAGTATATCATGGGTTAACCCTAACGACGTACCGTCGACCGAAGCTTAGGCAACTAACCTCGCGATCGTGTGGGTCTTCCGCAGCTAATGCGGTGTTTGGCTCTTTAGAATATTTAGCCCATTAATTAAGAATATTTTATTCATAGGAATAGCACCAATTACAACATCCCAAACGTATACTGCAGGTAACAATAAAGGGTTAACACATGACCTACTAGCGATAACATTTGGCAACTGTTCTCGTATATTTGCTTCAGCGACGTCCAGTCTCATTCGTAAGTCCTTATGTCCTCTCTCATAAAACTGAATTGCTAATCAATGAATTCAGTTGATGATGGATTAACCTAATAGCTGCCAATGTTCCCCTTTGAGTACACACACTAATGTGCCACTCCTACCAGAACTGGAAGTCGTGCTGGGCTTAATGAATTAAAGAAGAAACACCAAAATCACATAACTCATACGTCTGGCTTCAACAATGGTGACCACAATGTGGTCCAGACGACTCTTCATCTTTCATGCTGGGGCCACGAATCTCTAATGAAGGTTAAAAAATTCAGGTGTTTGCTTCAGCTGTACGCAGTTACTTCTACTCGACAACCCGCTCGCTTCGTCTTTCCCAAGCTGTCAAAAAATTTAAAGTGAAATGTAGAAAACAATTTTCCTTGAGTTTGTGAGAGTCTGGCTTCTGTTTCTACTTCTTGGGTCTTCAAACAAGCAGCTGAGACAAGCTAATAGTTCCGTCAAAAATTTGTAGTTGGTTTGCGTCTGTTGTACGTACAGTTTTTTGCTCGTCCGTTGTACAGTAGAACTCGTCAAACCAAAACTTCCAAAACGCGAAAAAACTCTTAAAAGGGAAATTTCAGAATACTGGAAAATCCAGAACCATATCAGCTGCTTACAGCGCCAATGGCCGTGAATTGTACCAATGGCCGAAGCCATGCTGAGTGACCAGCNAGTAGAACTTGCAAACCAAAACTTCCAAAACGCGAAAAAACTCTTAAAAGGGAAATTTCAGAATACTGGAAAATCCAGAACCATATCAGCTGCTTACAGCGCCAATGGCCGTGAATTGTACCAATGGCCGACGCCATGCTGAGTGACCAGCAGCAGAACTATACAGGTAGTGCAGCTAACTGTACAACTTCACGATTCCAATGGTCTTATCGAAAGCATGTATTCATTCGAATGTAGAGAAGCAAATGTACAGCAGAACTTGTCATCTCCCAGAGCTAAGTCTATATGCTTACGGTTTGAAAATTTCACTGTAAGTCTCAATTCTAAGCTCAAATATCCGCAGCTGTTATCCCCGATCTACGTGACTGCCTCTTTCCAGGTTCTCTAATGAGGACGTCACTGCACCCACGGCCGTGCGTTAACCCTTTCGCTCATGAATTAATTCGTTTCTCTCGCATATGAACGGCAGAATATAAAGTGCAACATATACGATACGGCATAAAAAAGGGTGAATGGGCAGTACTCGGTCGGTTCAACGGTTTCGTTGTTGGTAATCAAAACCGAAGTGGATGATAAAGTTTATTGCCTAAATGCACGTATGTCAGTGTTCGTACTGCGCTCGATGAAGGCTGAGAGAGAACTGTACTGCGGAAGAAAAGAAAATGGTACAAATTATATGCTGGATCTCCATACTTTCCAATCCCTTACATCGTGACGTTACCAAATGTCACCAGTTCGCCATTAGTTAGTTCCCGTGAGCAAACTTTGTGTCATAAGGCAAACTAGCAGCAAAATTCTGAAAACAGCTCTTGAGAGTAAGCATAATCGCATAGGGTAATTCTGTAACGATCGTACAGTAAAAGATCACCGTAAGTTCTCAAATAAAATTTAAATGTCTAGCTTTAGTGCAAATGATAGGACCTATGGAAATTGCGCGGCGCAGTAGCTGAATGTCTTACAGCGTCAGCCTCAAGCACGCTGCTGGCTTACAGCGTCAGCCTCAAGCACGCTGCTGGCTTACCGAGTCAGCATTTTTGGCATCCTGACGGTCTTGTTTCCCTGACGCAATGGCTCTGATAACCTGTGGTCGACTGCAGCCGTGCATTTCTCTGGGGTCAGCTGGCACTTTTCTGCTCACCAACCACTGCATGGTTATTTCCCACTTGGGTGTACGGTCAAGTTAACTTCGGCCTTACTAGTATGTGCAGGAGGCTCGCTATTGCCCCAAAAAATGGATAAAGTGGATTCTGCATAATAGGACCCCCGGGTAAAGCGGTCAGTTCTGTCGAGACGGAGTCAAACGCCATGTTTTATTATACACAAAGTAGCTTCACTTACTGTGGACGGCGTTCCGTTTCTAGGAACCAATTCAATATAGTTAACGGGCTTATTACCAAGGTATAAAAGATACTAGTGGATTTTCAACTGCACCAATCTATTTTCTATCACGAGGCTTTTATAAATTAAAGGATGCCAGTATAAATGTATAAAGTGGATAATTTTCGAGCATATTACTCCTACTGCCAACAGGCGGCGTTATGACCAAGCCACACCATACTTTCATATGGGAACAGCGTGGCGTGAGTATGCGCAGCTCGGTCGTCGTTCATGCTGCCATATCTATGCCACCGAGTTTTAATATATTTCCAGATGACGGGTAAGTTTCTCTTCTTCGCTTTCAGTTGCACTTGTGTATGCGTATAGCGTCTCTGTGGTCTCTATAATAGTATCGCCTCCATATACAATATCTCATCATGTTATTTAGACTTCGAAATAAGAAGTGCCCACTTACTTAATGCTCATAAGTTATGCACATTTTCTAATTTACCTCAGTAGTGGCAAACGTACGAAATAAATTACATTAGTTGAGAAAATTTGCTCAATTGCCACCCTTTAAGCACAGACTTACCTAAAATTGTTAACTACGTTTATAATGGCCAGCTGGTTATAGTGGCCAAATCCGTTGGTCCCGACGTTGTCACATGAAGCAGAAATGACTGTATTTCCTTTTTATTTAATAACATAAGATAATGTTTTAAAGGTCGCTTTAATACTGCAGATTCATCATCAGTATTTTGTGTAAATGCGAGTGATGCATGTTGAGTCCAAGTATTAGGTCGTGGCTTCAAAAAAAGCTTAGCCGAATCTGTAATCTACAAAAAATATATATATTAAAATGCATTATAAATATCTTGCTGGACTAAACAAACGTCGTTTTCACAATTACGAAACAATGAAATGAGAGCTCTACCGAAAGGATTCCACATTTTGGTATTTAATCGTATAGGGAGTACCAACTGAAGTTTCTAAAAACTTTGGTAATTCTAAACAATTAACACTTGTTCCATAGTTTCACTCAGGTTAAAAATATTCGTGGTTGGCTGTCAGCCAAAATCGCGTTTCCTGGTGAAGCATTTATATTTTACTCAAAATCAAGCGGTATCAAATCATAAAATGCGCACTCTACGGTTATAATTGGATTGCAAAATCCACAGGTAGCATGCAGTGAAACAGCGAACCACGTTTCTAATTGGAAAAAGAACGAAAGTCAACAAAGGGCGAAAGGTTCCGTGCCTCGCCTTGAAGTCTTCGGACGAGCTCTAGGCGATGCATTTGAGCGTCAATAGGAGGTGATCTGCATGAATTGGTCCGCAAAAAATACTTTTTCAACTAAGCATTCCAAGAAGGTAACTGAATAAGACAAAGAGCTTTCAAACCTCTCCCACCTAACAATCACACAAGTATTCCACACCTTCAACTGCATAGAATGAATTCAACGTTAAGGAATAATAATAAAATAAAAACTAATTTTCTTTTTTAACCCGGCAAACACAAAATTAGGCTTGAACAACGATAGAAAAAAACATGTTCCGCAAAAATATCTGGACATAACACAAAGATATTTCAGCGTCACCCCGAGAGTGACAAGCAAGCGTGTTCCACCAGCTAAAATGTAGCGCCTTTATCGGCCCCGCCATCAGTCTCAATAGCTAGTAAAGGCTTCAGCAAATGGCATTAGGGACAAACATAAACACGGGTTGTCACTCCACGACTGATTACTGCGCTG
>LQNS02020117.1:6982545-7020565 GCA_001587735.2 Parhyale hawaiensis | reverse complement strand
AACCTCCTTGGTTCAGACAGATGGATGGACAGCTCTGTTAATAGATCAAGGATTAAATTTCCAGCTTAAGTCTTAGAGTAAATATTTTACTCCAGGGCACCTCCAGCCTCCGTCGCTGGCAGTTGCTGCCTGCCGTTGTGGCAGTAAACCTGGCTGAGTGACTGGGCGACAGCCAGTTTTAAGGAGCAGTTGAATAGCCCGCTCAACATCAGTGCCAGCCAGCTCGGGGAATCTGCGAGTAAAATCTTGAACCAAATTTTCTACACCGAAAAAAAAGGCGTGCAAGACGTGACAGAAATTGAAGGAGGTTGGTACAAAGGATAGCCAGTGCTTCATTAATCGCCTTTTTGGGAGACTGAAAATTTGTTATTTGTTAGACGTGGACACAAGGAGCTTCTATAAGGAGGAGGGAGCCCTGTCGCTTTAACTTAGGCTCGTCCTCGAGTTAACCATTTCGGTATGGCTGTCACGAGTTCATGAGTCTCGTTGGTGAAAGTAACGCGGGAGAAAGGAGTTTTGCGGGGAGCAACAAACTGATGTACTAATACGGCGACTGGCAGCAGCCACACCCGAAACTTGAGCTTCACAGAGAAGGCTCCTGGCTCCCTCCTTCTATTAAACCTCCTTGCGTGGACAGTCTATGCAGCCAAGACAGTTGAAGAAGAGCATGAGCCTGGTGTTTCGCACCTCCTCCTCCTCCTCCCGCCAGAAGCAAGAATGTCAGGCAAAAAGGCACACAAGCTCCAGGAGGAATTAGTGAAAGGGCGCGCTCCAGTACAATATTTACCCCAAGGCCTAAGTCCCCCTACCCACATCTGTTGTTGCGCGGGATCCTAAAAGAGACAGGACAGGAAGGGACATGTATGTCTAGTAAACGAAAATGAGGAATCTATGGACGGGAGCAACAAGCTGGCTAAGCTAAAAGTTCACCAGTAGAGTGTCTGACAAGAGGAATCAAATGGCAGCTGAGAGGGCACAACGTTGCAGGTTTCCTGAGGGCCTATCGAAAGCTCAGGTAACCTATGTGATCGGCCTTTGGGTGTGACTCCCCAGAACATAGGATGGTCGCATATTCCAGATTACTAACCCAAATAGCCGATCGTCGAGGTTCGCGGTATTCGAACCACGGCGCAACCGCAACACCAGCGCTACCAGGTCTGCCGTACACAATGTACAGCGAGGCGCTGGCTCGCAGTACTGTAGCGAAGACTTAACGTGCGGCGTTTCTTCACTATATAATAAGACACAATTGTTGAACGCTTGCTTGCTCCTTCGCTTGCTCCCATGTAGGTCCGTCACGCAGTTAAGAGTTTAATAGGAGAAAATTCATGTACTGAAGAACAAGTTGAGATACCATACAATTTTAGCGCTTGGAGTACCGGTGACAAATATAGCTCTGGATCTCCGGCCTTTGGACCTCGGGCTCTGGATCCCCAGCCTCTGGATCCTTAGCCTCTGGATCCCCGCTTTCATTGTTGAATGCCATCGAAGTAGTTGAATCTTCACGCTGAGCAGACGCCTTTTTATATTGAATTTACCTCGCATCCAAATTTTGACGCTGGAAGTTCAACAATCAGTTGGTATCCACAATACGGTGAGCCCTGGGCATTTCCGGTGAATTCTTTTGACTGGACTATATTTTTCTTAGTGCAGCTTGACGCTTAATCAATTCCAAGCTGATATTCACTCTTTATCTTGCAGGGGGATATTTTGCTATCGCAAAACTCATGGTTGTACAGCTTGCGTTTCACTAATGGAAGATCAGGCCTGCAGGGATGAGACCTATAATACAGCAAAAGCTATGCTACTGGGAACCAGAACAATAAAAATCTCAGTCACAAAATTTTTGCCGTCATTTTTGACGGCTGGGTCCTCTAATGGTTATATGTGGAACACTTAAAGAGTCTTTATATGAAATAATTACTCTCCTAGTCGGACTATAAAAATATTAGTTGTCCAGTGGCAGATCGTTGAAATTTTCTAACGCCATTTCCTTATGCATTCAAATTTTCGTCGATGCAGGATGCTGCCACAATTAGAATGTGACGTGCACATTTTGGTACATGGACGATGCTGCCACAATTAGAATGTGACATGCACATTTTGGTGCATGGACGATGCTGCCACAATAAGAATGTGACGTGCACATTTTGGTACATGGACGTGTAACTCATTTCTCTACCACCGACTATAATAAGTTCAACCCCTCAAGTCAACGCTTTGAATTTTGGCAAAGCTAACAGACGAATAAAGCATTCAATTCATTTTTGTTATAACTTCAGGAACTGATAACAATTTTGGGTGGGGAGAGATGTGACGGCGCCAATGCACTGGAGATGTGACGGGCCCTTGATAGGCTATAAATACTAGCCAGAACATACAGCAGACAGATCATTGCTGTGCCGGCGGCCAACACCGGTCGGTGCTCGCGGGTGTGACATTGAAACATGCCGCTAGAAGACCTATCTACCCTAAAAGTCTAATATCTATAGAGTGCTTGTGCAATAGACATTCGCATAGTGCACTAATATATGCATATTGTATAGTGCTATAGACTACCTGATCGTACTGTCAGTGATAACCTGTGCTATAGATTATAAATATATTGAATACGAGTAATACTGTGTGTTACTGCCAGCAACTGGCGAACCTACGGGTGTTCGTGAAGAATAGTGAGAATCCTGAGTATCCCCGATAAGAAGTGCTTATCTAAATTAATATCAACTAATTACAGCAAATAGAATACGCACAATATTTTTGGAAACGGAAAATTTATGTCTGAAACTAAACACGCATCCATAATGCACGGTAATATACAATTACATTTTAAGTTAAACAGACTGGCTGAAGAACTCTTCTCTATATTGAGAAGCATTGTCGAGGCAAAACATCTCGTATTTTTCGTTGCAAATATAAACAAGTAATTACGCACTGACATCAATTCCGTATAAAACGACTAACGCAACACGCATACGCTCACCGGCTTGATTTACATCCGTTCTAGCCAACACAATTTCTTTGAAAATAACATTCTAATATTAATAGTGCGCATTTTACCTAAGCACACTCATTTTTCATCTATCAATTAAACCAGTTCACTCAACCCTCCCATGTAATTATGGCAAAGATCGTCGAGGTAAACATCTTATTTCCGGTGCACAAAAAATCAACAAATAACTCTCGCATTGCAGTTCCCCCTAATCAAATGATGACGGGAAGAGTGTTGAATTTCACCGCGACTTGTGATTTAATGCGACAGGGTTCTCATAATTGAGCTAAGCCTGATTAATGGAAGAGTGGGGCTGCACCGGGACTGGTGGGATTACGTCGGACGTTATCTGAGATTGCGAGTCTGCTTACCTTTCTTGCCGCTGAAGCTATGGCTCTGAGTTATGGACATGGGCTGGATTTCTGCCTCAAAACGGTACATTAATATCTGTTCAACTTCTCTGATTTTAAGATCTATTAGTAATATGGCACCAACTTGTGTGATTTACGAACATGATAATATCAGCATTATTATAATATGTTGTATATGCTATCCATTTTATCAAGGCAGTTTGGGCGAGGTCAAATTCTTCTGCAGTGTTGCCAATTTTATGGGCATTTCTGAGATTTTGTTCGGCCTACCCACTACCTGCATATAGAGAAACCTCAGAAATGCAAATGGAATTGGCAACGCTGTAAAGGATTTAACCTCGCCCAAACTGCCCTGATAAAATGGACAGAGTAGAGCTGGTTAAGTATCCCTAGACACACCTATGGTGATTCAAGAGAGGAAATACCGGGCTTTGCAAAAGCCCTAACCTGTTTTGAATTTTCAAAGTGTGAAACTCATTTCAAAGACTTGATGAAATTTATTGACAATGACTCATTCCTAAACTATTTCAGATAATATAATAACTGGCAACAGTGCTCATTTTTGTACATTGTTGGTAATGGAAATAAAAAGGATAAAGGTAGCAGCTCTCCTTCGCGCGGATCACCAGAAGGCGGGCATTGTTAGGTTGCAAGATGTCAGTTTATGACAGGTGAAACGGGTCGAAAACAGCCTTAAGAATAATGAAAGCCTATAAGATCTACCACGTTCAGGCAGACCACAAGTTATTCAACGGAGAATGTTTGAAGAGCCTTTGAAATGATCCGAAACTTAAAATGACTGAATTTGCGAAGAAGATTCCTGTGTCAACCGTGTCAATAGCTGTAAAGAGTAAAGGTGGAAAGAGCTTAAAGCGTCAGAAAAGACCGCTGCTAACTGCTGACATGGTTAAAAAGCGCCAAGAGCGATGTTCCCGCCTTCCTAACGACTTGAAAAGTCATGGAAATTGAGTCATCATTTTTTTCAGATGAGAAGACCTTCACCGTGGATCCTGCCTTCAACAAACAGAACGATCGAGTTGTGACCTTCGGCCAAGACACCTCTATGTTCATTATGTCTCCACAACAAAGAATCTGGCCTCTGTGATGATGCTTGGCGTTGCGGCCTCCAATGGAGAGAAGATGCCTCCAGTGTGGTTTCAGGGCGGTTACAGGTTGACAGGGGCTGAATACAGGGATATCATTGCCAGAAAAGTTCTTCCTTGGATCAGAAAAATCGTCAGAGATGGAGATCACGTGTTTCAGCATGATGGTGCACCAGCGCACACGTCGAAAACCATCCAAAACTGGATGAGCCAAAACATGACTTTCTGGCCCCAAAGACTTCTGTCGCCTGATCTCAATTCTCTGGACTACAGCTTGTGGCCGCATATTGAGAGTAAAGCATACAAAGAACTCCACAACAACATTGAGGAATGAGGAGCTGAAAGCCTCTGTGAACCGCACTTGGGCCCAGATAAGGCAGAACTACGTCAGTAATGTGTGTAAGGACTTCCGGCCACGATTAGAGTATGTCATTGCTGCCAATGGAGGTCCTATTGAATAGCAATGTTGTTTAGATCATAATAAACTAATACATAACAAATCTTGTTTTATTTCATTATAAACAAAGGTTTTACGAAGTTCGGATGGCAAATTATTAAAACAGGTCAGGACTTTTGCAATGCCCGGTAATAACATTACCTACTTGTCTTATCTACAAAATTGCTTGTAATGTAGTACTACCTACTTGTCTGATTTAGAAACATGTCTGATCTACAGTATATGCATTTAATAAGACAGTGTAGTAACCACACGGCACTCGACTACCCACTCAAATTTGCAATTGAGGCCGATACCAAATTGATAAACTTCGATAAATCTTTTTCACTGGGCAGAGCGACCTCAAACAAACGTAAACTGTTTTTAGTGACGCAAAATATCAACTTTGGCGACGATAATTCAATCTGAGGACACTAAAATGGTCTTAATTGGCTAAAATAAATTTTGCAATTTGCCATTCATCAGTGTTCATGTATGCGTGCTTCTTTCCTCTCGATGCGGTCTTTGCGTCTCTAGAATAATTTATTTTTATTATTTCTCTGCTTTAGGTCTGCATGTTGACTGGAAAAGATTTTATCGAGGTAATGTACTGTCATTTGTCATCAGACTCACTTACGTGGAGTGGACTGTTAACTGTCGTGTGGTCTCTAGACAATATTTAGGTACTTGTTTAATCTACAAACATGTTAATAAAACACTGTATATATGTAGTAGCTACCACATATAATAGTACCTATGTGTGTCTGATTTATAGATACGTGTGAATAAGATAATACCTGCTTGACGGATCAAACTACAACTTAATGTCATAGAACCTATACTAAGATGAACTTACAACAGTAGAACTTATTATCTCCAAACTGGCACTTTTCCCGAACCTTAGTCAATATGCCCGTCCGCGTGATAGGAATTCCACTCTACCTACCTATGTTCCCAGGTATTCTGATATATTAAATGTAGCTGTTTATCACCACGTAGTCACGTGCGTTTCTGAAACATATCCCAGTGTACCCTATACCCTCGAAAACTTGTACCAAATACAGTCATAAAACGGTGAATGAATGGACATTTCATGATTCTTCTTTTTTTCACTCGACAAAATACATCCACGATAAACGCTGCAGTGCACTGATGGTCGTCATGTCAGAAACAAATTGAACATAATATAAACCGACTGTTCATCTAAATTTGCAGCCTTTCTGAAATTTTTGTAACTCCTTCTATATATAATATGAGGCAAACGACAGCTAAATAACGTCAAGCTTGGTGGCGATGATGCTTGGGTCATTGAACTCGACCCATTTTTACTAACGTCATCAGGCTATAAGCTGCAAAATAATATTGATCTAAAGATTAGTTTACCGAACAATTGAAGTTTCCATGTGCCATTCTACTGATAGATACACAGTAATTCGATCATTATGTCTATTTACAGATTATCAGTTTTGTAATCTTTCGATTCCAAGGAAGTTGAAACTTTTGTATTATTAAACTTAGTATAGGTTATACGTATATTTAGAAACTGAGCATCGCTCGCAATGAATTTTAACTGACTAAAGATGGAAATAATTTTGCTATAATACGCGCGATAAGACCACGAAGCGTTCGAAATTAGACAATAGAACAGTTCGATAATTCAAAGAAGCAATAACAGCTTCCCAATTGAATTTGAACAACAGACTTCGTAGTATATATGTAGGATACTCTAAACGATATATAGGTACTTAAAAGATGAACAGCGATTCGAAAACAGTACAGTCGCTAAATTTAAACAACAGAACAGAAGTAAAGTGTTGGAACTTCCTCCAAAGTGGCTTACAGCAGCCAACAAATGCCATGTCTGGCAGCCATTTGGGAGGGAATACGATCGCAGCAGTAAACTTACTAGATTTATTAGGTAAGACTACACCACTTGAGTACACTACACGTACTTAGAGAAATGGCTCGTTGTTTTAATGGCCGTGATATATTGAGTTTGCCTGAGACGAGGCAGTTTTGAAGAATATAATGTGGCTTTAATGGTAAACACACAGACACCAGCCGTCATATTTCTTGCAGTATATTGAATGTTAGTGAGAAGCATTGGGTGTACAGAATGTGGCTGTAGTGGTGAACACAGACATAGAGGTTGTCATAATTCTTACACAGTACTGAATGTTAGTGAGAAGCAGCCGCAGTATATAAAATTGCGGCCACGTTTACTAGTATATCTATTTCACAACGAGTATCAAATATTAATCATTGTCGCACTATACATATCTGTTGAAATGGGATAGGAAAATTGTACAGCTTTGACTTGTCACTGAGAATGTGCCTGTTCGTCCATCTATTTATATTCGACAGATTCTGATGTAAACTAAACAAATATTTAGGTAAAGGTAACCAGAACAGCCATAATTTGTGCAGCATACTGTAGGTACATTACAGGAAGATGGGTTAGAGCTATGGTCACTATATATACCCAAGATAGAACCAGAGTGTAGGAAGTAGGGGTTGGTTATAACATGATTTGAAGTCTATATGAACCGTAAATTTGTAGCAAGTAGGGGTTGGTTATAACATGATTTGAAGTCTATATGAACCGTAAATTTGTAGCAAGTAGGGGTTGGTTATAACATGATTTGAAGTCTATATGAACCGCAAATTTGTAGCAAGTAGGGGTTGGTTATAACATGATTTGAATTCTATATGAACCGCAAATTTGTAGCAAGTAGGGGTTGGTTATAACATGATTTGAAGTCTATATGAACCGCAAATTTATTGCGGAGACTGACTACTGTTGTTGTTAGGATATGTTACTACTTGGCACTTATTCATAATGTTGCATGTTAATATTTGATACACATTGTTTAAGTCTTCAAACTATTCCATATTTGGAGGCCCTTCTAAGTCAAACTAGGCTAGTACATTTTTAAGTTTCAGGAATGTTGCTCTTATGCCAACATGTAGCGTTATCATCGCCTTTGTTTTACGAAGTCATACACACTTCGAAATCTGAAGTATATACCCATCTACCTATTAACTGCTCCTGAATTATTAACACTCGCTAATGTACCAAAGTAATATTAAACAAGCGAGAAACATCTAGAAAGTGCGCTTATTAGCCAACTTTTTATAGGACATATTTGCTTCAAGTTTTTACCTTCGCTTTCTATGACCCGCCGGTTATATATAGAGGCTAAATCCGTTGGCCCCGATGTGGTCGTATCAAGCAGAATCGACAGTACAGTATTACACAAGAGAAATTCCTAAAGGCGCCGCTGGTTTGCCAACTTTGAAAGCCAAAGATTAGTGGCGTCTGATGTATTTCGTACAGGTAGCGTACGTGGCTTCTCAATTTCACTTCATTCCAACAACCGCATTCGGTCTTAGCTCGTGCTGTGCAAATGGAGCAGAAGATTGACTAATCGCATACCTCCGCCAAGCGAGGCAACGGTAGCAAAAAATTCAAATTGGCTCTTGAACCATAATTTTTTATATAGACTCCAAAATCTAATCATTTGTGCCTTTTAATAATAATAATAATAACAGCTTGTGCAATTTTTTTTTTGAAGATCCGTTCATAACTTTTGAGTTATACTGCCAACAAACATTATGACAAACATGAGTCAAACATGCAAACTAACAAACCGATCTGCACCAAAATTTAATCATTTATGTCTTTTAATATTACTAACAACCCATATCAATTTCATAAAGATATATTTAATATTTTTAGAGTTATTGTGCTAACAAACATAAAATTAAAAACAGTGACAAACGAACGATCAAACGGACCATTACCAAAATTTGGTCATTTACTCTTTGTTATATACCTAATAACTGATGTTAAGTTAATGAAAATTCATTCATAACTTTTTGAGATATGGCATTGAGAAAAATGAGGCAGACAAATAAACAAACAGATGGACATATCTTCACCAAAAGTTAATCATCTGTTCCTCCTAACATACCTAATAATCCCTGTAAATTTCGTCCAAATCGATTCATAACTTTTCGAGTCATCTTGGTGAGAGACAAATAGACAGACAGGCAGACAAAGGGACAGACAAACACTATGAAAACATAGACTTCTTGGCGGAGATAAAAATGAAAATAATATATATTTTTTTCGAGCGGAAACGCATTCAGGGCGAAGAAAACGGGGGTTACGTTGACGTAATGTTCTGCGGTCATTCTTAACGAATTGGGCCACAAGGTACCATTTCCAAAAGCAAGTGTTGCCGCTCAGAAGGTTTACGATTTTAGCAATAGAGGCGACCATTCACTCTGTTATTGTTATTATCTGTCCAGCTAGAGTGTGCTTGCCCTCAGCGTGCCGACGACCCAAAGAGAGGAAAGCGGCAAAGGAATAAGTCGCCTGTGAAGCAAGACGAGGAACCTGTGCATGGAAGAAGCAAACAGGGAAAGAAGAGAAGGGGAAGCAGAGAGAGATCCGTAGAAGTACGAAAAAACGAATGAAGCACAGCGGATTTGAAAGCAGAGACGTCCTGAAAACCTATCAAACCGAGGGTAAGGCCACCAACAAAGGCCGCTCTCCTCTCTGGAAGATCGATTTTCCGTTAAATGGGATGGACGAATCTATGACCTGTGTGGCCCAGTGCGCTGTGAGGGCTTGAGGTCCAGGTGACGCTATGCACGCCACCTATCTTGTGCAGAGGTGACGCTGCAGTCCGTGACCACCGGGGTGGCTAACAGCGAGTTATCCCCATAGTTCACGTAGCCGCTTACAGCAGGTTTATCTGGCACTTTCAGTAAGTATGCGTCCAGTAAGTTTTTAAATTTCACAGTCTCTGTACCGGTGACATTTCGAATGTGACGAGGCATTTTGTTGAATAATCGCGCTCCTCGTACCACGAAACTATTAGAATACTTTGTGGCTATCGCATCACCACCAGTTTTGATCGGAATGCGCACCTCATAAGTGCGGCCAATACGGTTTCAGTGTCTGGCCTGGATTCGCCCATTGACATTGACAGTAATTCCTTCTAGAATTTTCGAAATATATATGATCGTAAAGCGCTCGAATCTCCTTTGAATTGAGTACATTTGAAGTTAAGCCAGTCTTTCGTGATAGTTTAAATTTTTCATGCCTCGGATTTTGGCAGTGAACGATCGCTGGACAGCCTTGAGGCGCTCTAAGTCTTTCCGTTTGCTTGGCATCCAGATAGGTGAACAGTATTCAATCCTTGACAGTATAAGTTATTGCCATAAGGTGAGCATTGTCTCTGCCTCTCGTGCATGAAGAGAAAGTTCGAAGCACCCATCCGCTCCACTTCTTGCCTATCGTAACAACTCGAGCAACATGATTTTCAAAAGTGGCATTATCTTGTATTCTCAAGCCAAGATCCCTTAAAATTTCCTGTCTCTCGATTTCGCTCCCATCTCTCGTCTTGTAGAACGTAGATTCACTAGGGAGAAGTTTTTGCCGTATCGTAAAAGTTCAAATTTTAATTCGTTGAAGGTGTGTAAGAAAGTATACCGGACAACAATAATATTCGCTAATTCCAGTAATTAGAGTACATAGTGTATCTGGAGCACGAGTAGTGGTATTGCGACACATAATGATTTATTCACCTACATCGCACCTGTTCAACTATCACGGTTAATTCTAACCACACCACCAGAAAATGAGATTTTCCACTCGAGCTGCCCTCAACACAGAATCTGCAACACTAAGTAATTCTAACATTCAGCTACCACCTGAACTTCCCTCACCACACCGCCGGTCACTACTCTAGAACCTACCTGAACTATCCCTGCCACACACCTCCGGTCACTACCCAAGAACCTACCTCAACTATCCCTGCCACTCCTCCAGTCACTACCCAAGAACCTACCTGAACTATCCCTGCCACATCTCCGGTCACTACCCAAGAACCTACCTGAACTATCCCTGCCACACTGCAAACCACAGTGCGAAATCAACACGCATTTTCAAGGGAACGAGGCTCGCCACATCAACCTGCAGCACCACAAGATCCAAACATTTTCTAAGTCAGCCACTAACAGCCACACGGTACGACCAAAACAGTTTATGTGGCGTTGCAGTGGCACTTCAAAGCGCCACGGCGGCAGTACCAGAGTCAAGAGCGGGGCAGATAGCGAGCATGCAACGCAGTGATAACGTGGTGCCTGCAAATCTCGAGCTCTCCCTCTGATGCCAGAGTGAGTAGAGTGGGGGCAGTTCTACTCACCCTACACGGCTGGGCGATTGGGTAGGTGGGTAGAGTCGTCAGCGGTTCAACGGCCACAAGAACAGTTCAGCTATAATTTTAAATGTGATAGGTATAGGTCTCAAAATTCGATCGTTTTTGTTGGCCTGAATTTTGGGGCGAAGCAAATTTTAAGTCGTTGCTGTACAATTGAAATTGATGGAAAGATAAATAAAGGCCAATTCTTCAAGTGTTGAATTTTTCTTTCCGACACAATTTTATTTTAATTAATTATGCAGGATTTTTGCATTTCTATGATCAACATAAGTCCGGGAAACTCGGATCGATAAATCTACGATGAAATTGTTCAATATAATCTGAAAGATGTATATATAGTGTGAAGTTAGAGAAGCACTCCTAGAGCGCATGTCTCCGCCAGGCAACGCAACGTTAACGAGAAAATCAAATTTATTTAATACCAGGATGTCAATTTGATCATCCCCAAAAGTTGGTCATTTGTGCCTATTAACATTCCTTTACAGCTTCTATAGTTTTCTTGAAGATTCGTTCTTTGTTTATGGAGTTATATTCCGACAAACATGGCAAACATACAGTTAGAGGCTCAAACGGACGAACCGACCATCACCGAAATTTGGTCATTTGTAGCTTTTAACACAGCCAGCAATTTCTGTAAATTTCAGGAAGATCTGTTGAAAACTCTTTGGGTTATGTTACTGACAAACATAAAACAAACAGAGAGAAAACCGGATCATTACAAAAATGTGCTCATTTACTGCTAGTAACATTCCTAAGTGCGTTGAAATTTCATGGAGCATCGTCCATAATTTTTTGAGTTCCGTTACTAAGAAAAACAAGGCAGAAGAACAAATGAATGATTGAACGGTAAATCACCATATAAATTAATAAACTGTTTTTCTAACATAGCTAGCCGTACCTATAAATTTCATAAAGATCAGTCAATAACTTTTTGAGTTTTCTCGGAGACAGACGGACAAATAGACAAACTCCGACAAAACCATCTTGGTAAAGGTAAAGTCAACTTGGCCGTACCCCCACCTGGGAAATCCACACACATTGGTTTGTGCTACAGATATAAACCTACAGGCTCCAGAAGAGCATACGGCTGCAGTCGATCATAGATCGTCTAGGGCTATGGCGCTAGTGGTGGAAGGCTCCATGCGACAATCTGCACCCCGACCCTCCCCATTGCTGGCAAAGGTCAGTAAACCTACAGCAGTAAGCAGACCGGCTGCTAACTGATAACATCAAGCGCCGCAAAGAACCTGCCTAGCTGAGAGCGAAGTTTGAACCAGCGTCCTTGAGAGTCAAAGTCAGAAGCTTTTGTCTGCTTCTACTGTAAAATATAGATCGAATTATGGGTTGTTTGGATTCTAAGTTCGCTTCACTAAGTTTCAAATACGAGTCCTACGTATATTTAGATTCTTTCTGCAGGTCTGTGTCATTAGAAAACTGGCCTTTCAAGTCGACTTTAAAGGATTAGGCCTTTATGGTATGGAAGGACGATTCGGTCGTGTATCAATGTGTTGCTGAAAACTGATGTAGACATTCAAGTTGAAGGTTAAAGATGGCCTTTTGCTGCTCTGAATACCGTTCAATGAAGTTTCAAATAGTTGTACCGGTACTTCTGTTACGACCTACCCGTTCGACCCTCTTGGGTAAACGAAAAAATTGTCTCTAGCGTGTAGCTTCCAGGGTGAAACTGTTGAACGTCAGTTTTGTTTCACATACAGAAATAAAAGACCAATTTTGTTTATGTCAAGCCGCCTCAGAAATATGTTGCATACAGACCAAGTTGAAAAGGTGAGAAAAAAATCAAAGCGCATGAAGGTCAGAGCAGGAAACAGCCATATATAAAATATTGCACGAGGCTAAAAAGTAGGTGGGTAGTTAAAATCAGGTTGCCTGCACGCCACGTCGGAAAAGATGGCAGAAGAAACAGGAAAATGTAGGCTGTAAAAACAGGTTGCCTGCACGCCACGTCGGAAAAGAAGACTGAAGAAACAGGTTGAATGTAGGCCAGGAAATACACAAAAAGTATGTTGCACGAAAGCCATATCGCGAAACGAGGTAAAACAAATACATCGCAGGCAGGCGATCTTAGAAAAGTAGGGAAAACTTCGACCAGGTTTGAATCTATGGATCGAAGCTGTAGTCTCCGATGAGGGGAATGCTTTACGATATCGGCTAAAATTTCGGCCAATAAAGATAACAGGCACCAGTGCGGTGGAAACGTATAGGATGCAAGGTGTTTTATCAATAGAATTTTATGCCAGATACGAGGGCGATAATTTTCTTTTGCGTTCAGGGTTCCAGTGGTGCGTGATAGCTTTCGCACTTGAATTGAGATTTTCACGTTGAGGTTTCCCATCAGTGTGCTGTTGCTTTCGTATTTGAATCGAGATTTTTATTGAGTACATTTTCATCTACACGATACAGAATTCGGATTTGTGCAGCAGGCTGAATCTTCGGCCTCAAAAAAAAAAACAGTTTTTACGTTCAACAAGTTTTTGCGTTTCATAAAACAGATATATTCTTTACAATGTATGGTACTTAACAATAACTATTGTGTCGTCTTCATACGCATTCTTCAAGGAACTCTTCACCATTAGAACGAACTTCACTCAGTACTGTCTCAGGCCGCAGCTGGAGACACGACAAACGAATTAGCATTTTCTCATATGCAGTACTTGGGACCTAACTTGAAGGGGTCAACGTACTCGTGACTTTAGTGGGAATTATCTTTTTTTTTTTTTGCTGAAAAAGAGTCCTTGGGTAGTGGGAAAGTGTGTCCCAATTATTATGGAGTTACGGTCACTGTAACCCCCCAAAAATGGGGTCAAAATTATCCATTGTGGACCGGTTGTTCTGAAATTTGCACAGTATACTGTATGTATTTTTTGAAAAAGAAACATTTTTTCATGCCGGTTTTTCGATTTAGATCTTATTTTTTGAGACATAAAACTCATTGAGTTCAATTCTTTCAAAATTTCCTACATTGGTATACATATGTATTTCCCATTATCTCAAAAACTAAGGCCTAAATAAAATAAAAAAATCAAAATTCTGAAAGCAAACTGTGTATCTTTTTCCAGAAATATATATTCTGAGCAAATTTCAGACGAATCGGCCCACAAATAGAGAAGTTTTCTGAAATCCGTTCTGATTCCTAATAGCTAGTACTCAAATAATAAAATATAAATTTATGTAATTTAGTGATGTACGGGTAAAAAATGAAAACCATGCATTCCAATCACTTCTAAATGATAGAAAACCATGAATAGAGCATTCAAACTTCATTCATAGTGCAAAAAAGTGCATTATATAACATTTCACCGCAATATTTTACGTTTTTGCCTATCCTATCAAATGTTATTTTTCCACTTAAAAGAAGAGTAGAGGTCAATGAGTTTTCATGCTAGGAAAAAACAAAGACAGTTTTGAAATCATTGAAAGATTTATGACAAACTAAAGTTGAGATATTTCAAATTTTTGTTTATAAATTTTTTAATTGCAGTTCAAACCCGAAAATTTTGTTTTTTATGAATATTTTAGTTAGTAATCGAATATCGCGTATTAATAGAAAATGAAACCGTTATTGACAAATCCAGCTACATTAGTTTGTTTCAAAGTTTTTCAAAGATTCTAAAACGGTCTTAGATTTTTTCCAGCATAAAAACACACAGACTTCTATTCTTTTGAAATTTCTATAAAACTAAACAAAATAACTTTTGCGTCCCCATTTTCTCAAAAACTAAGGCCAAAATGGGAAAAAAAGTTACACGAGCAACATGTGTTTCATTTTCAAAATTACATATATTCGGCAAATTTTGAACAATCGGTTCATAAATACAAATGTTGCGAAAAATCTGAATTGACCCCCTTAAGCTTCGAAATTAACTACAGACACAATAAGATGAATGTAATGTTTGTAGCTCATTTTGCTGCCCAAATACTTCACGTGATAAAGAAAAACGTAACGCTTACCGACCCTTCAAGCTCCGGCCTACCTACCCTACCTTATTTACAAGAGATCTTTTTGTCATTGTAATTGGGAAAAAACCTTGAGGGGAAATAACACGGTCAGAGTGAAACCGGGGTTAACTTTCCAGTCGGAAATTATGGTTGTTATTATAGTAGAATATAGTAGTTTATGACAGATTAAAGTCGATTATGGATGATGAAAGAATATGGTAGATATGTCGACCATAACATTACGTTCATTTTAGTATATTTAGGTCGATATTGGTGGAGGCGATATTGGTTGTTTAAGTTTGGTCAGGAAACGAAGGTCTATGGTAGTACATGGATGTTTGACGACTATATATGGTAGATGGCTGTACAAGGATATTCAATGACTATATATGGTAGAGCATATGCTACAGCATAACTATGGTAGCTTATCAAACCGATTTCCGTTCGTACGATCATGAATGGAATTCCTCGCATTATATGGGGCAGAATATGTATGGATTGCCATGGATTTTAATAATATGGCTGAAATTCCCAACATTATCGACCAAAATAATATGGCATGACTATAAGTTTGAATGCGAAACATCTAAAAAATTCATATCATAGTGCAAAAATTGTTTATATTTTCAGTCTTTTCTTTCCTGTCGATGAAAAGTAAAAATTTGCAGGGTGTATAGGGACACTAACGGCCTTAACGTTATTTTTATCTATTGTTTACAAATTTTTTTACGCTTAGCCACTTTAGCGTAGTTGCCCATAATTTCATTTTTATTTGTTGTATCCCTTGCTGAATAGTATTACAATCCTTGATCAAATATTGACATTCATTTTTGTGTTCATTCAGTTTATATCTGTGAAGATGCATCAAGAAATTATTCCCGTCAGCTTTATGTGGAAAATGTAAAGTTTTATGAGATATTTAACCTTTCGTATTTGTGCCTTGAAAACGGGTAGGCCTGAAAATTTTCACCTGAGTGGTGACTTCTCTAAACTGGGTAGAGTAGCTCTTTATCGACTTAGAGATAAAGAAGTTACATATCAACGTACGTTAACTGCACCGACTGGTTCAAGCTCCTGCTCTAGCATCGTTCTGAAATTTAGAGCCTTAGACCATTCTGAGCTGCAGGCCTAACACGGACGTAATAATTAAACTGTCATTATTATTATTATTATTATTATTATAAGTAACTAATCATCAGCAAACAAAGCAGGCATCGACTGCATAATATGTCAACAGTGAAAAAAGTTTATCTTGGTAGAATATAGTTGTATCATTCGCTGAACACAGTCGATTTTGGTTGTGAATGGTGTTTTTTACGGTTCAGTATGGTTGATCATGGTTGTGCAGCTAAAGCCTTAATAGTTTAATTGGGTATTTATCGTTGGGAATTATGGTTGATAATATGGTCGAAGGTTGTGACATATCTCTACTATACTGCACCCCATAAATGGTTGAATATGGAGGATATTTCAATGATAAACAACCAAAGTCTCGACCATAATCATGGTTGTTCTAATATAATCACATCCATAATTTCCGACCGGGCTTTTAGGCTCCATAATTAAACCAAGAAGCTTTCTAGACTCATCAAAATTGTTCGCATCTTTTGACAGCTAAAGGACCGTTCACACTATATACGAACTTTCCTTTTCTGTAGCTGAATAAAGGGTTCGCCTGCTTTGGTGCCCCTTGCGATCGTAAGTGCGCGTCTATCAAAAAGATGTTAAAGTGTTAGCGGCGCGCATTACTAAATAAAAGTTTCAGTGCTGCATGAAAATTGCAGTGCAGGAAGCTGTGGACTTTTTCAATGTTTATAAGAGAGCGACATAATATGAGATCACTTGTACTGCGCACGGAGAACAAAAGTCTGCAGTCTGAACACAAGTTTACGAAACCACATAACGTCGGAAGCGGCTATAAGTTGTGATTTGTCTTTCTGCAGGCTAAGGACTTGTAATTTTGTTTGTAAAATAGCTAAAATTTAGTAAATTATCAGATAGTCAAGTTCGTTCTGACATAGAATGATGGTGTAAGCGGAGGCTGGCCTTTAGTAACTCAAATCATGCTGTTTCTACGACAATTAATTCAATGTAAACTGCCAAAGGTCAAGCTGGAAATATTATAAAGTCATACCTGGAGCGCTACGGCTGCAGTTAATAAATAGTTATAGTGGCTTAGTGGGGACACAAGAGGGCTAAAATAAACCTTAAGCTTGGTAGTTCCGCATAGAAGTACTCATGTCACGGCTCCGACTCCATGACTCGATCATATACTGATCAAAACAAACTAATAATCAAAGAGCGATTTTTAAACTTCAGGCAAGCATTATCAATTATTGTATAAATGGTACTAAATCGCTAAGTTAAATAGAAAATACAATAAACTTCAGCTGTTATAATAATGCGTTTCTGCGGCAGCTACACCGCTGCGATACGCGCTACTTCAAGGAAGCTTTTAATTGAGAATCAGGCTCCCGACAGAACAGCTGGCAACAAGGCAGGACATGAACAAGGCAGCCAGCTGTCAGTAAAACTCATAGTCCAAAACACAACATTAACTGAGAAAAAAATTAAAAAAACAACTGGCAGGAGCTGACGGGATTATTATCAGCATAACATTGCAAGTCCAAAGAACTTTTAACTATGAAAATAACAAAAAAAAAAAAAAAATCAACACGGTAGAACTGTCGTAATCACTATTTACGCAACATTAAAAATTTCAAGAAGCATTAGAAATATTAGTACGACTTTTTCTACTAGTACCAGCTGTCGAAATCGTGCTTCAGAGGGAAAAAAAAAACACTATGCCTAGATAAGGCCCAAAGTAGAGTTATAATGGTTACGAGGATCACAGATATAATATAACGTCCTAGCAAAAGTGAAAAGAGGAAAACATGGTTATCGATGCAAGTGGAGCAAATGAAGTGAATACAAAGCCAACGATTACGGATATATCAAACGAGGGCTAGTCTTCCTGGGTAGATACGTTCTAGAAAATCAAAACGCAAATTTCGGGGTCATAGAAAACGGGAATTACCGGCTCATGAGGTGACGACACTTTGCAGCAGAGAGGTACTAACTTTGAAGGGGCTATTGATGATTTCTAGCATTTTGAATACGGATGAACCTCGTATCAGACGCACTCATCCATAGCATCACTCGTATAGGGCTCGTAGTAACCAATTTTCATGTGTGGTACGTGAAGCTTGTATAAACTACACAAGATATACGTTATTCATCTATTTAATCATAACTTTCATTGATATTCTAGTATATCCATTCGGGGCAAATGGCGATAAGGTCATTTTAGGAGCAAAATATGATTTCGTCCTCACACATTAATTTTTTAACTTAGAAAAGCAAAACAAACACTGAAATGGCCGCAAATAAATGCTCGAAGAGTTTATGCACTCATTCCTTGTCCATAGAGATTCTAACTCTCCTGAGGCAGAAATAATTTTTTGCCTCCAAATGACCTCGCCCCGAATGGTTATATGTGTTTTGAACTTTTTTATAGTTAATGATACAGTGTACCGTTTCAATTTAATTTAACGTCAGTAGTAAAAAAACAATAAAGGAGAATCAACTCCTCATCTAAAGTACACATACAGGTACTTCGGTCCGCATTCCGTTCCTTAAATAAAGTTCACCTGTAGTTTCTAGACCACTATTTAATCACGCACAATACGTAGGGACCCTGCTTAGAGTATCGGTGACATATGCAAGTACCGGTATCTGCCCTGCCTATTGAGATGACGGTCACGTCAAAACAGGAGACTCTGCAGTGGCCTACTTGGGCCTCCGTGATGTATAAAACAGGAACCTTTCGCTGTCCATTAAGGCTTTTCACCATTCAAGAGCGCTGCGCCCCACGTCCATTTTTATTGCAAGTCCTTCTTTAGGAACCCAGCAAATCACAGCTTTAAAAACACTGCACATCAATAATCCAGCACATCACAGCTTTAAAAACACAGCGTATCACAGCTTTAAAAACACTGCACATCAATAATCCAGCACATCACAGCTTTAAAAACACAGCATATCACAGCAATAAAAACACAGCATATCACAGCTTTCTCTCAATGCGTTAACTCGAAGTCGAAACACAACATTTCGACCCTTCACACAACTTCTATGTATATGCTTCTACTCAACGCGCCGCCGTGCTGTGACGACTGTATAGATCAGTCGCATTTTCAGTGACCGTTGGAGTTGAGTAGCAAATATGTAGCTCATTTTGACAGAGGAAATTATACTAACTCTAACCATGTTTTGTTCATGTTGGGCAGTTTCGCTACAGGGCTTCTTTCGCCTATGGTATTCCTACGGGAGAAAGAACCAATGTAGCAAGAAGCCAGCCCAGCTTGAGTTAACTGGGTTAATGAGTGTTTTGAAATTCCTTCCGAATTTCACTGTAATTTCCAATGGCGGTAAGGACTGTCGTGCTATTGTTTTATATTTGCCGTGCTAGTTTATACTGTATCTGTTCAGTATGCTTGTACCTGATTTGACATCTGGACTAGAAAGAAGAACCTATCAAATTCAACTCTTTCTATAGAGAACAGTCGTTGAGACGGTACGGTGGTTAAGAGAGGATTACGAATTTTTTTTTACAAATATAACTTCCACAAGGCTTAGCACGACACAAGTCACCTAACGTTGACCAACGCAGTAACTATAAGAGGTAATCAGCTTTCCCTACACCTATTGGTGCTTTTTTGCGTCAAGAACGGATGGATGTATAACTGAGCTTGTATAAATTTTCCCAATCTCCACACATGCGCTTGGTATCAAGTTCCTGAAGACGTGTATGGAGACCAGCAACTCACATGATGTACAAAATCCACAATTCTCCACCAGTTAGTCCTGTTGGTGATTCAACACATCGGCCGCCTCCGTAAGGCGAGACTAATGGCAATAGCTCATAGAGGTTTGGGGCGTGAGTTCCGGTGCCTCTTTGGGAATCGGCCTGTTGGTTCGTCTACTGCCGCCTATCTAATCTAATCTAAATCTTTAAAACACCAGTATATCACAGCTTTAAAACCCTAGTATATCACAGCTTTAATACTCTAGTATATCACAGCTCTAAAACCCCAGTACATCACAGCTTTAAAACCCTAGTATAACACAGCTCTAAAACCCCAGTATATCATAGTTTTAAAACGCCAGTTTATCACAGCTTTAAATCCCCAGTATATCACAGCTCTAAAACCCCAGTATATCACAGTTTCAAAACCCCAGTATATCATAGTTTTAAAACCCCATTACATCACAGCTTTAAAACCCCAGTATGTCACAGCTCTAAAACCCCAGTATATCACAGTTTTAAAACCCCAGTATATCACAGTTCTAAAGCCCCAGTATAACACAGCTTTAAAATCCCAGTATAATACAGATTTAAAGTCTCAGTATTTAACAGCTTCAATAATAATAATATCAGTACATTGCAGCTTTAAAAAAGCAGTACATCAGTACATCGCAGCTTTAAAAATTCAGTGCATCACATCATTAAAAACCCAGCATATCACAGCTGTAATTATAAAAACCACTGATATCACAACTTCAAAACACCCAGCACATAACTGCTTCAAAAACCCAGCATATCACAGCGGTAATTATAAAAACCCCTGATATCACAACTTCAAAACCCCAGCACATAACTGCTTCAAAAACCCAGCATATCACAGCTGTAATTATAAAAACCCCTGATATCACAACTTCAAAACCCCAGCACATAACTGCTTCAAAAATCCAGCATATCACAGCGGTAATTATAAAAACCCAGGATATCTCAACTTTAAAACCCCACTAATTCACAGCTTTTAAAGCCCAACATTTTCCAGCTTAAAAACCCAGCAAATCACAGTTTAAAAGCTTTGTATAATACTGATTTAAGTCTCAGCATTTCACAGCTTTAATTACCCAGTGTATCACATCTTCAAAAACCTTGCATATTACAGCTTTAAAAACCCACTATATCACAGCTTTAAAGACTCAGCATACTACAGCTTTAAAAAGCCAGTATATAACAGCTTTAAAAACTCAACATATCGAACTCTGCATCTAATACTTTCTAGTATGTAGAAAGCCTGAGCGTCAAGAGATTGGTAGGAACCAACTACAAAACTGGTCCTAGCATAATTTATGGCCACCGCTGATCCCGAAACACTGTTTTAGTAGCTGATACTCCCCAGAATTCTGCTAGGTCCTAAACGCTATTACAGCTCAGTTTAGTATGTGCAACGTTTGTTAACGCAATATGTACGCTCGTTCTTCATCGTGCCTTCTTCTGCGGACGAAACGTTTCCCCCACAGTGTTAAGCCGCATTTGCGAAACTCCGGACATAGAGCCATAGAAGAGTCTATATGATCAAAATTACTGCTGACTTCTAGAAGATAGAACAAAATTAGAGATTGAATTCTCAATGGCTAATTCGCCAAACTGAAAGTAATATGAAATAGTATCTGTTTATTCCTATCTTTAACTGTCCATTTTCTGCCATGCTTTAAAGAAAGCAGGCGAAAATTAGACCAGGTTCGAGACTGTGGCCATAGAGTCACGCGTCACTGAAACCTGATGGGTGGAAAATAGACCAGGTTGTCAATATTTGGATCCACTTCTTGCTTTGCCAACTATAAAATTCGTTCAATGAAATGAAGATACATACAGCTCCTCTTAGCACTCTCATGGATCGTGATTTGCACTCTCATTTGAATTTTCCCACATCCAAACTTCAGCTGCACTGAGTTCAAGCTCAACCTCAAAATGAGTAGATTATCACCGGTGTAAATGATAAGATTTTCTTTAGCGGACTGCAAGTGGGAAAGAAAACGCGAGGATCTCTTGGCAGCAAATACTTTTCCTAACCTGGTTTCATCCTTCAACAAATCGGCTTTTCGCCTCAGCAAAAAACTCCGACTAATATGTCATTGAGTATCTCGGATACCGAGCTCAATTATGATAAGAGTGATGCTTAACGACTGTAGGCTACAAAAGAAGCACTTTTCAGCGAATCACATGTGGAAACGTTTGCGTTGTTCAACAGAATTCAGGCCTATAATGATAATCTCATATTTTCCTCTAAGTTGGCAATAGCAACACATCCTACAAAAGCAAATAAGCAATAAAATTCTTATCGATGGAAAAGTATTATCACAAATCTTTAGCTGCCTTCTTTGACGGCCGCGTACACTAATTCTATGATACTTTAAAAGCAATAGCCCATGAACACGGGTAAACCCCAAGCAGTACAGCCGAAAATATTGATTGCCTAAATGAGATGTGTTGATGAAAGAATACAAAAAAAACTTCATGGTTGACTTGAACGCTTGCAGCTCCACACGGACAAACACAGATCCTTTCAATAAATTCCATGCCGACACAGATTGTGAATAAAATAGCGACCGATCTGATGAATTTCACACCGAACGGTCGCCAATGCAGCCTGTTGGCATAGATTTGACTGCTGAACTGAAGAACTGCAATTTACGTCCCTAGAGAATTTTTGGCTGCCCAAGAAGCTGATATAAGATCTTAGCTACTGGAACAGCTGTATAAAACTTCAGGAAGAAAGCAGTCGCTATCGATAAAAGAGAAAATAAGAAACAGGACACATTCACTCTCCAAGACTCAAAGTTGAGAGTGAACTCCTGAAATCATTGGAAAAAATCTCAAAAAGGGGGGGGGAGTCGTGCCGCGCGTCAGGGTCGCACCGTCGAAACGACGGATAAAAAAAAAAAAAAACGCGTTGCAGAAAGCGAAAATGCCTCGTTCGAGAAAATAGGAAAACGAAAAGAGAAAGCTCAGGAGCATAGAAGACGAATGTTGCAAGTTCGAGACAACAGAAAACGGGATTACCAAGCTCAAGAGCTTAGGAAACGAAACTACTGTGGACAAGAGCGTAGAAACGAAATGTTAAGAACGAAAGAGAGAAATCGAAGATGCTGATGCCAAGACCATAGAAACGAAAATACATTGTGCGAAAGGGAAGAAAACGAAAACCCTCTTCTCGAGAGCATGAAACACGACTATGTAAGGTCAAAATGGGCACGTTGAAGAAAAAAAAAAAAAAACACCAATCTCGAGAGAAAAGAAACCGAATACGCAAAGCTCGGAAGAGTAGAATTGGACAAGCTGCGCTCTCAGTAAGGAGATCGTGTGGACAGAAGCAATAAAGTGAGACACAGGGTCTTCCAAACAGACCTTAAAGATTGCGCCACGATAGTCAGTCAGGGCTGCAGAGCATTGACGCCGGCGGCCGGACGATAAAGCGTCTTTGTTGCCTCATGTAAAATGTGGCCGATGCTATTGATAGCGCAAGGGCGGCATAACATACAAATCTGGAGAGAAATACGGTGTCTTGAGCTACTCACAGCAAACCCGCTATCTACGAGGAACATCTGCTTCACAAAATTACCGTATAAAAGGGGGCAGCAGTGCAAAAAATTGTTTCTTAATTAATTGTGTATGATTCTCCGTATCAAATAATTACGTAACTTTCGTGAATGGTATAACTCGAGCAAATAAGCTCAAGTCTCCACTGATCCTGAATTTCTTGTTCGTTTGTGTTTGTTTGCCAGGAAGATGAATGCCTGAGGTAAAATGATGTGATCTCGTACAAGGAAACGAAATTTAGCGCAGCTTAAAATTAAAATTTGACTCCGGAGTTGATTCCTCGTATACCAAGACACTTTGTTATACCTACTTGGATGAATGACAAGTCTTTGGACGAGGCTCAGGTGGTGTCAAGAGTTGGCATAGAGCACTTTTCCTATCCCGTAAGAATTTCATAGCATTATTTTCACAAAATAATATTATTACGTATGTGACCAATGCAAAGTTTGCCGAACTGGAGTGCTCCAACGTTCAACCCAAAACCAAATGAGCAAACGACAAGCATGTGAACTTTGGGCAGGCATAACCGGACTAAATATGACATTAAATTTGGAAGAAGGTTGGAGTTGAAAGCAGCTTCACCTCGACTCTTAATGAAGCAAGTCGCCCAACGTGGGCAGCGATCCTGGGGTTGAATTCCTTGAAGTCGCAGCTGATGGCTAAAAAATAATACAACCTCATCGGAAAATCAAAGGCACTTGACCGATGTATCAACCCGTAGGGAGACCCAATAGGAACCTAGGGTTATCGCCCCAGTTCACGTAACGGCGGCGGGTAGGATAACATGCCCGGTTACGCCAGTACAGTAGAGCTTTCACTTCAGGGGACCATCAATAAAATAAAGTAAACGTTTATAAAGACTAGTAAAATAGGTATGGTTTGCGTAACCAATGTCCAGACGGAATAAGTAACTCTCGGCTCCATGTATAGGGTTTTCGTATCGCGACACTGAATAGCTTCAGTTATAGATTATGTACTGTCGGCGATCATTGAGAGTTGTCTTTTTAATAAAGCGCTTTATTGTTTGTGGCAGGTACACAACACTCGGAGTATATGTGTGTGAGAGATAACAACAATTAATCGAGACAAACAAACACATCTCGTACCGCAATAATACGCTGATATAGAGGGTTTAAATCAGAGAAGTAAATAAAAGGGTCCGGCGCTTTACGGCATGTGAGTGTTAATACTCACAACTTAGAGTATCTAGGGGAGGTATACTAAAAATTACAGTAATTAATTGAGGGAAAGAAACAAATAGATGGGGTAAGACACGACCGCGGCCATCGTGGCGTAAGAAACGAGCGCCCCTCCCCCCCCAAAAAAGTCATTATTTGCAGTACAGGGTTGAAACAAACACTGAAATGACAGGAAATAAATGCTTTAATAGATTCGTGTCTTACCTCGACTGACTGTACCAACGCTGGCATAAAACCCCCGATGAAATTCTGCCCATCTAGAAATGGCACCGAAGAGCCAAGATTAAAATTCGACAAACGGTAACCAATGTTGCTGGGCAGACAAACATTAAGGGAATACCGTACTTTTTTTTTCAACCGTGAGGATAAAAAATATTAAAGCCAGAATCTTGCTAAACAACTAATTATTCTAAAAAGAAAAAGGCAAATATTCGACGAGGCTTAACAGATTTTGTTGAACTACTGCACTTTGAACGACTACCGTACTTTGTTTTTCCAGGATAAAAGTAGAAAAAACGTAACCCGAATCCTTCTCAACAACTATATAAGTATTTCTTCTGAAAAGTAAAGGCCAATATTCGACAAGGTCTAATAGATTTTGTTGAGCTGGTGAATACGGGACAAATATCGTATATCGTTTTTCCAGCGTAAAATTAGGAAAAAAAACCGTAGCCATAATCCTGCCCATTACCAAATAGCTCTGAAAAGTAATGAAGGAAATTCGGCGGGACCATTGAGGGGCAATTGGCAGGACGTGCCGCCAGTTATGGACACAAACCGAATTACGGCCTCGCCTCGGCCAGCTAATTTTCATACGGGCGGCTGCAATGACCATAAAAAACAAAAATGATGGCGCATCCCAATTTGAAGTGTCACTTAAAAAAAACAGGAAAATATTGATTTTGGCAACGTTTGGTCAGGGATTCATTTGACGGCTCAAGCGTAGTCTGTTTGCAATCAGCAGTTAAAAATTTGTCCACAACGGCGAAACCAAAATACATAATAAAAATTTTGGACGGAAATTAAGTAAAAAAATAAGCTGGGTAGATTATCACGGTCCAAGTGTTTGGATTAAACTCGGCTTCCATACATCAGTTGCTGAACTGTACGACAAGGTCTATGACGGTTTTAATTTTAAATCTACCGACATTGCAAGACAGTGAACAAATCCTCTTACCGATTCTCCAAAAAATCCAAAGCGTTCTAATCTTCCTATATATAAAACGACAAAAACACGCTGTCTTCTCATCCTCGGACAAGCCCAAAGTCAATCAATAATTTTCACGAACGCGAGAATAGAGCTAAATGATTCAGGGACAAGGACGCTTAACAACGGACTCAACTTCATAGCAAGGAGGAAAAATACACTCGGCTTCTTTTTCTTGTAACACAGCACATTTCCGCAATATTTACTCAAGAAGAAAGAAGTGAAGGCGGCTGTGCGGTCGTGTCACGCAACATTAGACGTCCCATCAATGATGCAATGACCTCTGCTGCGGCACGGAAGTGACAGCATATAGGGCAGTGGTTCCTCAACCCTCCAAGCTTCCGGCGCACCTTTAGAGCGATAAAAATATTGCGCTGCACATCGTACCGAAATCGTGGATTTTAACTCAACGATTCTGATCATAGTGTATTAACGCAGCCGTATGTTGCCCTAGAAAGTTGCAATAATAATAATTTAATATTTTTCCGGGCTTACCCAGATTCCTAGCGGTATACCGCTTGGGAGCCACTGGTATTGGATCTTGGGCATAAACCCTCGGCTGTTCTTCTGTAGTAGGCAGTACGTTGAAGCTAAGCGAGAGTTCGCCTACTGTCCTGGAAAGTTATGAGGTGCTGTAGGTCCAATTTTTTTTTTTTTTTTGTCAGTGCCAGCAAGCTTAACGGGCTGTTGAGTGTCCGATTGAACACTTCCTAACATTTACCATGTCTTTCTTTCGTTCAAGACTTAATTGGGATCGGGACGAAATGCTGGCGTTCTTAAGTTTCGCTTTGGGGATAAACAGTCCGTTCAAAACGGTTCCGGCATCTACTCGCTCTGGTACCAAATTTTTCCGTTACTCCTATCGAGCTGCATCAATATTTTCATTTTCCGGAAGCCCGAAATCTTTTCCTTGATCCAGACTCCGTTCCAGCCGCTCATTATCGAGCACCAAACTCCTGTAATGAAGACCAGTCGTGTATCTTATTGATGCCGTCTAAAACAGGGTTTCCGAAACTGGGGTGCATGGTACCCCAGGGGTGCAAAAGTACCTTTTCAGGGGTGCGAAACATTGTTTTATTTCTCAGTCATTCACAAGTTTACTTGAATTCGTGGCAAAAGAAGTTAGTATAAATTTCAATTGTCATCATCATATGGGTACTTAATTTAGTAGGGTGTGCGAGAACATGTGAGATGTTCTCCAAGGGTGCCAGGCATGGCAAAGTCTGGGAATCATTAGCATAAAACAACACAGCTTTTGGGCAATAGCCCTCTCATGTATCAAGTGAGTGCCATTTTCGTAGCAGTATCACTATTTGTAAACTCCTCAAGTAGGGAGAGTATTTACTAATGAGTTAGACATCAATTTTTTTAAAATTTAGCTTACATGGTTTGAAGCGAGGATGTCGTACAAAACGACGTACCTTTGAAGGGTAAGAAAATTACATTCTTCGTATCGTGCCAGAGCCTCAGGGCAATAAAGAAAGTTGCACAATCTATCCACAGGCGTTTTCAATACTACTAACGCCAAGCACCGTCAACAAATGATAGCAAAAAATAATTCAATAAACCTCCTGTCCTCCACTTTTCTTGGTTGTTCTGTTCTAAGGGATATATATTGCTCTCTTCCTTCGTTGATCATTCAATTTGACAATCATGAATTCGAAAAAAAAAATTATTCACACTGGACGTACAATCTATGCATGGACATAGAAGTACCTAAGCCTTCGTCCTTTCCTTCGATTTCAAAATTTACCAAAGCAACGTAAGGTCCTCGACCTTATCATTCAGCAGGTTCATTTTCCCCTATCTAATTCTTCACACCGGGACAGAATGGCGGGTGAGCAATCAACAAAACGGTGTTTGATTAAATAGCGGGATATTCTCATAAGTAAAAGTAACCACGATGGAACTCATTCTTTGGTTACTTTGGGTAATGAGCCAATGGAGGACGGCTTTGTTTTGCTCACCTACGATAGATGCAATGAAAGATTAAGCTGCAACTATGGCGGGTCCCCTGTAGTCTTCACTGCAGGGTCTGAACCGCGGGCGTGCAATAATGAATGGGTCGGAATACAAACTGTCGGCTGTCATTTTTGACGGTTACACTAATCTTCGTTTGTTTGCCTTACTCCGTGATTAGCTAAACCTCACGCATTTGTACCATGTCCCTATAAGAGCACCAAATATAGTTGATTTATTATATTTCTTTTATCGATTCTTATTACAAAGAAAACATTGGCGAGCTTGTGTCACAGGGAGCCATTTACATTCTTAATCCTCGATTTCAGACTAATTTTACACACTGAGGGCCAGCTGCTTATGATTTCTTATCTACTAATAATAATATAGATACCTATTGTTTAAATCCCATAAATCTTGACACGTCGTATAATCAATAAACAATAAAAACCAATGCTGAGTGGCCTAGGGTAGCAGGAGATACATAACTGAAATCAAAGTTTTTTGGGCAAATAAACCAAGGATTAAAAAGTTAATCCCTAACGCCTTACAATAATTATAAACTAGCGTAGGAACAGCACTATTCAATGGTTTCAATACACGCCGTATTCGTTCGTTGTAGGTTATCCCTCTCCATACCAGGTTGCATTTTTTCTTCTACTAGGGTTCCTTATCTTAATGTATTCCAACGGGAAATAAAAACCTTTGTAGCGAGGCAGCAGAGCTTGGTACACATCGGCTAAAGGAACGACAAGATACCAGTCTGAATGTTTTATTGTGTCCATGTAAACACACCTGCGTGTTTACGAAGAGACGTACTAAAATCTTAAGCGTTGAGTCAATCTGCTCACAAAGTGTCACAGATAAAACTTCTGATATCTCTTCAAATTCAAAGTGGATTAGAACTACGCAGTTCTGTGCTTTACTGCTGTTTAAAGTAGAGAGAAACTCATGGAAAAAATTAAAGTAAAAAGGTAAAGTGAACTTGACCGTACCCCAACTGGGAAACCCACACGCACTGGTTTGTGTCGCAGATATAGGCCTACAGCCCCCAGAGGAGAATACGGCTGCAGTCGACTACAGATCGTATAGAGCTATGGCACCAGTGACGGAAGGCTCCATGCGATAATTTGCCCATCCCCTCTACCCTCCCCGCTGCTAGCAAAGGTCAGTATACCCACAGCAGTACGCAGACCGGATGCTGACTAATCACGTCAAGCGCCGCGAAGAGCTTGCCTAGCTGGCAGCGAGGTTTGAACCAGCGCCTTGAGAGTCGATATCAGAAGCTTTAGTCTGCTGCTACTGTGGATTAACTGATAGAAAGCACATTCAAAATATCATCGGGGGAACTGGCCTGAACATCTCCCACAACAATAAATTAGGATAACATTACATTTCTACAAAAATTTTTCAATTTTGGCAATTGACCCAATATGTCACAAAATTGAAATAATTTTTCGTAGGCGTTTGCTTGATTTGCTTTTTAAGAGCTACATTGAGCCATGGTGGTCAAGTTTTATACAAGTATACGCGTCGACGATTGAAGGTGGAACATTGGGTGAAAACGAGTGAGCTTGTTTCTTCGGCTTTAACGAGCAAAGAGCCCGAACGGGATACTTCAGTTATGCTATTAATATGGAAACTTTTTTAGCTGCAAGGTAAAGAGTTGACGCAACCCGCACGATAATAGACCACTCAAGAGTTCTCCACCACTACAACAAATCAACAGAAACTCCTAAGTCAATTGCGACAGACGTTAGCTACATTAAGAGCAGCTAGGTTGAATTAGACAGCTGCTTGAGACTCGTTTCTTGAAGCGTCAAGAAATATAACCAATTGGGTACATGTCTGCATTAGTCATGGAAGAATACCTTCACGCGTGTGAAGAACACGACCGTCCGACTTCTCAGCGTGGAGGGCAATGATTGACAATCCAATTTACCGCCGACTCAGAATAATTATACGAGTGCATTTAACGGCTAGCCTACTCATGAATGAGGCAAGTGGCGGCGTAAAACTGTAAGTAAAAACTTGAAATAATAATAAGCCGCGAAAGAAAAACCATAAGGCAACAGGCCGCAAAATTTATGGCTGCTAGTCCTGTTTGAAATGACACAAACAGAGAAAATATTATATTGAAAATCTTACATGGATTCGACCTACACGAAAGTGTTAGAAAAACAAGTTGTAACCCACTACAGTGAAGATAACTCTACATGGCTATTTCCTCTCATGCTATTCCTGCAGAAGCGTTATCATCCGGTTGGCAAAGGGTTAAACGGTTACGTGCACTGTGGAGGTAACTCGCTGCTGGCGCTCATCAAAGGAGTGCAGCAGGTGACATGCATAACACCACCTAGCTGGACATCATCCTACGGTCACTTCAAGTTAGCTATAGTACCATAGTTGACAGAGTGCTCAGTCGACGATAGGGCTGCTCGGTTGAAGTTACCTAGATCACATTAAAAGGATTAAGTGCTAACACTTCGGCGAAGCTTTAGCACTCTCCTTCTTTCTGTATTGCCGGATATGAACTCGAATTCTCAAGATGTATTTTTCCAGTTGGCAAAAAACTGACTTTCGTTACCTCTTCGAGGGGCTGACTAATGCAAAAGGGTCAAATTTTTTTTTATCGGCCTGGAATATGTAAGAAGTTTTCGTCTAGGCAGCAGTCATACCACTAGTGGCTCACTTTATTAACTCTTTCCCTCTATCGTTCTTTATCGACCCTGAGATCCACCTAGCCAGCAAATGATGAGGGAAGTTAGTTCGGGGCTCTAATTTCCGCCTATCTTATTCGCACATCTAGCGAGATATCTGATACTTACAAACATCTATGAATCACGAGCACCTGGATTGCAAGAGAAAGAGAGAAGACGAGTCATACACTATGTGTCATGGCAAAGAGAGGCGCTCATACACAAAGGAACAGTACAAAAACAGAAAAAAAAACGGGCAGAAATCGTCGCACTATGAGTGGAACAAGAAAGGAGTAATCTGGGGTCGAAAGTCGAAGGTGCATTTGCAAGAAATTAATTTGCATTCGTAAGAAATAATCATAGTAGAAAATTTCGGAAGTGAGAAAAAATATTTGCATTTATTCTTTGACGAGTTTGTTAATGATATACGCACAGCGACCTCTTTGGGGAGAGCAGAATAGGCAAATCTAAGTGCCCTAACCCAATGGGACGTCCTATTCACCTGAAGGGGACTTATACTATTAGTCCTATTTTGATTCTCGTGAGGCCACTCCCCAGGAGAGCACAAGATGCTAAACGTTCTTCACTTCCACATTGCAGCGGGTGAGGTTTCATCTGCATATTGCTAAACTGTAGAAAAAACTTAACCCCCACCGTAGGTTCTATGCTACAGAAAGTATCAATGAAGAAGTATCAGAAATATCTCTATTACGATTGAGCTGAAATTCACGAAAATTTAAACATAAGTGCGATGGTCAAATACCTTACGATGTTTAAGGTGTAATGACGGACACGAAACTTTTGTTCCAAAAGCCCGTAACGTTCCGTATTTTGAGTCCTAGTCAGTACCAACTTGCAGAAATTACGGTACCAAGTTTCCAAAAACTTCCACTCAACACACACAAATGAAACGACTAATAAAACCGTATCTCGGCAGCGTGACAAAATTCGAAGCTTGGCACAAAAAAAAATCGCCTTGGCCGCTAGGGGAGCAACACTGGTTCTCTCACGGCATCGGTGTGAGTAAAATAGCCACCACGATACCCGGACCTCGCCCTCAGTGCGGGAGTCATTGCTTAAATCGTTACCCTGGCAGAAAGGTTGCATGCAAGTTCAGGGAAGCGCTCGTTTTTGCATTGAACACACAGGCTTTCTTTGGTTAGTGGGGCGTTAGGTGGGCCAAACAGCTGCCGCCGGCCACACTTCCTCGTCGGAAATCGTTCATGGCTAATCTTGGTTGGCAAAACTGCCATCCATGCAACAGTCTGACTGCACCAATCGCTACGTTAGAGCTGTACTTCCGTTATGATTAAGGGAACAGAGTTTATAGAAAGGTATGTACAGTGTTCCAGTGTACAGTGTTGTGGCGATTGTGTTAGGTATTTTACTGCAGGAAATCTAAGACATGCGCGTAGTTCATTGCAGTGTACAGTGGTGATGGCAGTGGGTATTTTATTGAGCGAATAAGGGGCACGTCTATAGTTTCATTATAATCCTGCTGCAGTGCTGCGATAATGTTCGCTCTTTTCTTTATGTTATAACCTCCCACGATCAGAGAATTTCCTCCACATGTTTCAACAAATGAGCCCTCATTTGAAGCCCTAACGATATTTACCATTTTACCAAGAAATAAATGAGTGACATCGTGTGAGCAGTTGAAGTCGTCATCGAGATTCAGTATGGGAATAAAAAATAACTGGAGCACACTGAGAGCGTATACCTCCGCCAAGCGAGGCAACGGTAGCAAAAATTTCAAATTGGCTTTGAAACCATAATTTTCTTTGTATAAACTCCAAAATCTAATCATTTGTGCCTTTTGATAGTAATAACCGCTTGTGCAATTTTCTTGAAGATCTTGTCATAACTTTTTGAGTTATACTGCTAACAAACGTTATGAAAAACATGAGTCAAACATACGAACGAACAAACCGATCTGCACCAAAAATTCAATCATTTATGTCTTTTAACATTACTAACAACCCCTATGAATTTATTTTTTGAGTTATTGTGCTAAGAAGTATAAAATTAAAAACAGTGACAAACGAATCATTACCAAAATTTGATCATTCACTCTTTGTTACATACCTAACAACTCATGTTAATATCATAAAAATCCATCCATAACTTATTGAGTTATGGCATCGAGAAAAATGAGGCAGACAAACAAACAAACAAACAAACGGATGGACATATCTTTACCAAAAATTTATCATCTGTTCCTCCTAACATACCTAGCAATTTCTGTAAATTTCGTCCAAATCGGTTCATAACTTATTGAGGTATCTTAGTAACAGACAAACAGCCAGACAGACAAACACGACGAAAAAATAACTTCGTTGGCAGAGGTAATTACTGTCAATATTGCAGTAAAATTAAGTTTTGGGTGAAATCTTTCAGGCTCGCTGACCTAAAGGTAAAGTCAACTTTGATTGCATCCTTTACTGGAAAACCCGCAGGCACTGGTTCGTGCGGCAGATATAGTCCAAATGGCTCCAGCTGCAGCACAACAAAACTGCATTTCCACTTTAACGCTATAAGGACCAAATAAAACTTTGGTCACTCATAGGAATGGCGTTCTTAAACACGTCGCTTGTGAATTAAACAGGTCTTTATAGGGTCAAAATAAGGGGCATCCCTGACCATGAGATGTTAGAGATTTGTGAAAACATATCTTAAGCTCATTGATTAAGGCTTGTAACTAAACCTTAAAGTTCTTTTCAACTATGATAATTCGGTGTCTCTCTCTAAGCGTCTTACGGTGCCACCTAACGTCGAAAGCATAAAAAAATGATTATCTGAAACAAGGATTTAAATAAGCAGTGAACTGGATTGAAAAATACGAAATTTTAGTATGTCCTAATTTATTATGAAGTTTATTCGAACATAAAACTACGTCCCCGAAACAGGACGTTGGCTTGGAGGCCTTAAGGTTGATATATATTATAAATCATATATGGGCAGGAACGTATTACCATAACCAACAACATTTCATGTTGTTGTTGATTTTATCAATCTACTCTACAGATTCACATACCAAATCGTTCATCGCTGGCAGGTTCAAACTATTTTCGAACCATCAGTAAGGCAACACCAAACTAGCACCCAACGTGGCTAAATCTGAACGGCAACAACCATACATATATACATACATATATACATACATACATACATACATATACCGTACAGTTGTTCTCCAGAGTACATTCTACGAGCCTTTAAATTTACGATCTGCTTGGAGCTGCTGGGCTCTCTTTCAGACGCAACAGCTTATGCCGGGGCCACGCTATGCATCCGCACTCACAAGTTGATGCAAGGTTTTACAACTCGCACGTCGTTCATGCTACCGCATCTATGCTTCTAGTTTAAAGTATGTATCGAAACGACGTGACAGCTGTATATCTCGGTATCAAGCTGAGTGTGCGAATATGCTTTGTAACCTCGGTATAAAGTCAGGTATAAGGAGTCCCGCTAGGGGGCGACATCCCGCAATGTAGGATATGTGAAGCCGCAGACCACACCATACTTGACTGCCCACTCAAATTCGCTAGTGGGCCTGATAGCAAATTGATTAAACCTCGACAAAATCTTTTCCAGTTAACAGCGCGACCTAAAACAAAAATTAAGCTTTTCTCGGTGCCGCAAGAAGTTTGTTTATCGGCATGAAACACAAAATCGCAGCTAGATATCCACTGTCGACGACCATCATTGAATTTTAGTACACCATAAGGACCTAAAATAGGCCAAAACTTACACTGCAATTTATAACTGGCTAGTGCTCGTGTTATGCGTGCTGCTATGTTAAATGGAAAGTATACTGTCGAGGTTTTATCAATCTGTCGTCAGTCCCATTTATTAATTGGGAGGAGTGGATAGCCGAGTGTTGTAGGGTTTATATGCTGAACTTAACTGACCTAACCCTACGAGCCAGTGTACGTCCACGAGAAGCATTCCGACATAGATATAAATTTTATAGAAAAACATGTTATTTTGAACATTCCTTGCCAGAGCAACAGTGTATCCAAAGAAGATTCATCTGTTGGGTGGCCTAACAATTACGTCCAGTTTTCACCAGTGTCAGGTTGGAGGAAGAGATAACTAGCAAAATTCAATCTTTTCGTTTTTCAAGTGAATTAATTTATTAGCAGGCACCTAACCCATCAACGGGACAACAAAGCGACATTCCGGGAAGATCAATTTCACATTATACTAGTTCATTTATAACGTTAATAATTATGATTCGAAAAAAAGAAACGGTTTTTGTGAACTCAGTAAATAGTATGTCGAAAAAAAATGAGACCTTGCACACAGAAAAAACATCGCGCATGAGAACAAGTGAAATGATGATGATGACTTAGAGGAACATCGGGTAATCCACAACATAATAATACACAGTTGTTGGTCGCTCTCTCTCTCTCTCCCTTGGTTGGTCCGTCTCTCCGTCACGCTGTTGAAGATTTGAATGGGAGAAAATTCATCTGGTGAAAGACAAGTTCAGATATCACAAATTTCAGCGCTTGGAGGAACGGTGACAAATATAGCATCTGCAATATATGGTCAAAAGTGGAAATACCATATTTATTGAATCTCGCTTTGCCGTGAAAACTAGCTCAGTACTTTTTGATATGACGATGATGATTTTTCTTCTGAGCCAAGTAGATGAAAGGTGGTATTTTTGATGGAGTTTTTGATCCCGTTTGGGTAAAGAGATTCTAAACTCTTTGGTCTGGGTTAAGCCATATCGCATATTTTTAAACTGAATTTTTTCGTAGCAGCTTGAGAGGCTCCGTCTTTGTTGAGTTTTGGTTCCTTTCGAGCATAATCCATTTCGCTTATGCTATCTTGAGCTGAATCTTTTCGAAACAGATGAAACTTCACGCTGGACAGACGCCTTTTTATATTCAGTTTACATTGCAGCCAAATTTTGCTCTATAGATTTTACTGGCTTAGCTGGTGGTATCCAGGTTACCTTACGGCAAGCCCCGAGCATTTCCAGTGAATTCTCTTGATTGAACTATATTTTCTTGGTGCTACTCAATGTTTGACCAATAGCTACAACTTCCGTTTCATTAATGGAATATCACGCCTGCCGGTATGATACCTATTTTACAGCAAAATCTATACTGGGAACCGGAACATTAAACAGCTTAATGACAAAATTATTGCAGTAATTTTTTAACGGCTGGGCTCTCTAATTTTAGATAACTGCCTGTGTTCCATTGTCTCTGGATAAAAATAAGGAGACGCAGGGCCATTTCCCCAACGTATAATGGAGCATTTCTGATACTGATGCACGGCGTCTCTGAAGAAAACTAGTTTTTTCAATATTTTAGAACTAGCAATATTATACGCTTGGATAAGGGAACAACTTTACCTGCATACCGGGTGTTTCAAAATTAGAGGTACAAAATTTTACTATTAATAGAAAAACGGAAAATAAAGCAATTTTCAGTGGTGACAAAAACTTCCTTTCGGTAAAAATTATTTTCCAGTTTCGAAAATAACAGACATAGCTCATGGAGAGCTTTTCTAGCCACGAACAGCCTGTTGTTTTACCGGCGTTGATAGACGGCGTATCTAGCGGCAATAACGGAGCGGATGCCGAGCTGTTTTTCCTTGGCCTAATGAAGCATTTTCTAATGTTAATGCATGGACAACTTCATCAAAGTTACAAGCGACCTTTAATCTCGCCCCTGACATCCGACAACTTACACCAAAAGTTAGCCGCATAATTGACCAGGTTCCAATATTGCGCACTCATGACTAAGACTGACATCGGTCTTCTGCTGCCCATATAGACACTGGCACTGAAGAAAGCGTCACGTTCGCGAGTTAAAATGGTACTTGATGGAATTTTTGGCGGCTCCAGAAGACAATGTACGATATTAACTTCTCGGCGAGCTGAGAATTCTGTCAGGGTATGGACGTGTTCGATGGGCTTACATCAATCTGAATGTGGTTTGTTTGTGTGAACCGTGAGTCATGAGCTTCGGATTCAACCCCCTTGGATTGAGTTTTAGGCGTCAATCGCAAAACGCTTACGCTTCAGACCAGAATGACGAGTCAAATACACAGCCTTGGTGCCGAAACACACCAAGAGCAATTCAACGAGAAGCTGCCAGGCAGACAGTTTTTGAGAAGCACGGAATGCATTGGAGCGTACACACCGAACAGCGGCAGTTGAGCAGGCCGCTGCCACTGTTCGGTGTGCGAGCTCCAATGCATTCCGTGCTTCTCAAAAACTGCCAACTTGCCTACCAGCTTCTCGCTGAACTGCTTTTGGTGAGTTCCGGCCCTTAGGCGCACTTTTGTAGATATTTTCTCCAAAAAATATACCTGAACTGTAATCGTGCCATGTTCCAGATGAATAAAGGTAGAGGTAAGTCAACTTGACCGTACCCCAACTGGGTAATCCACTCACACTGGTTTGTGCTGCAGATATAGGCCTACAGGCTCCAGAGAAGAATACGGTTGTGGCTGACCACAGATCGTCTGGAGCTATGGTACCAGTGGCGGAAGGCGCCATGCGACAATCTGCGACCTCAGCCCTTCCTATTGCTGGGAAAGGTCAGTATACCCACAGCAGTACCCACACCGGATGTTGACTAATTACGTCAAGCGCCGCGAAGAACTTGCCTAGCTGGCAGCGAGGTTTGAACCAGCGGCCTTGAGAGTCGATTTCAGAAGCTTTAGGCTGCTGCTACCGCGTGTCCGCATATTCAAGTTGTTTCATCACAGATCAAACTTGAAGTACGAATCCTAACATCTCTGCCAACGTTACAGATTTCAACGTAAATTGCTGGTGGGGATTATTGAAGCACGAAATAATTGTCTAGTCAATGCATATTAGGAATGTACATATATATATGAAGGACGTGCGACAAAGGACAGAGTCAATCCAACAAGCGGACTATCAGATCATGACAAAAATTCAACTATTTGCTCCTAGAGACGTCCCAAATATTTTCAGCAAATTTCACAGAAATCCGCCTAAACTTCTTGAGTTACGCTTCCTAGAAAACGAGGCAGACAAACAAACAAACGATGGGTTGAACACATCTTCACCAAAAGTTGTTCTTCTGTTCCTCCTACCCTAGTAAATAATACCTGTAACTTTCGTAAAGGTCCATCCACAATTCTTTGAGTTATCGGTGTCAGACACACACACACACAAAAGCAGAAAATCTCGACCAAATATAACCTCTTTGGTGGAGGCAATAATTCACGAAATAAAGATTACCAGGGTTACCATGGCAGTAGCTGACTAGAAACTGCATTTTGCTGTGACCATCGAAGTGATGAAATAAAGAGTTAAATAATTAGAATGCGAGCAAAATGGGCACCAAAAGTTCCTTTGTTTTTGAGTGGAGAAGCACCGACGGGCCGCTGAGAAACGCTTGTTTTTAATGGAAAAAGTTTCCAGTCGTTATAAGGTTTCAGTGCTGGAATGCCTTGGCCTTTTTTATGGTAGTTTA
>LQNS02020117.1:6921316-6931495 GCA_001587735.2 Parhyale hawaiensis | reverse complement strand
GTTGGAAAAGTTTGCGCTAAGTTGAAATAGAGAGATTAGAGTTTCATTAAGAAGAGCCTGTGGCGCGGTTCCGTGGGGAGCCTGCGAGCTGAATGTGCAAGTGGATGAGTTAATACATGTGACGCGGATGGCAGGAAACTGCGTGCAATGATGCATCTGTGCTGCATAAAATTTACCTGTCTACTGTTAATGAGGTATAAAAAGAGGGATGCAATGTGAGTGTTGCTCGTAGCGGGAACAGTGTAACACGATAATGCTACAGGTAAAGCGAAAGTGAAACAGGTGTCGGTATAGTTTATGCCCTACCTGAGATGTAGACATAAAATGTGGTCGGTATAGTCTATGGCCTATCTGAGCTGTAGACATAAAATGGGTTACTATAAATAGGGCTAGGCACTTACATATTCTGGCTAAAATGAATCTATTCTAACCTTGCCTATAACACTACTCTAGACAGGACACGCTTTTTGTCTACACAGGGGCCAAAGAATGTACGACTGTACGGCATTATGGAGTGTACGCCTCTCTCCGTTGGGCGATGCAAAACAAAAGCATGAGTCGGATTGAGTCCCATATGGAAAAATTACTGAAATCGTAGGAGCCAAAAAAAAATAGGAACAAAGAGAAACAAAAGTTTATCTTAGTTACAATAAAAATCACCTAAAAACTGTAGACGTCTCTCAAATCAGACAAAGCTCTACAAAAAATATCTCAAAACAGGGAAAAAATTACAGAAAAATGCAGTCTTCTCTCAGTTGGGATAATGCGGTAAAAAACTATGGGTTTCAAATGGACAAAATTGTACATATATTGGGTGAGTCTCCAAATAGGCACAATGCGTTTCAAAACTTCGTGTCTCTGTCACAGGGAGCAGCATAGGTTATCTAAATCTAGAATGTTTTCATTATTAAAATTTCCATTAGCTTTCCTACACAATTTTGTTTCGATATTGTCCCACTTTATTGAGATGCGGGCATAATTTATACATAAGGGGTCGAGCCGGTTCAACTGGTGACTTTGATATTACACAACCGACACCATATTACGAAAACATGAAAACGTCTCCTTAGACTTAAATACAATATAACATATATTATATTCACAGTCATTTTCCCACTTGAGAAACAGATACATTACTTTATACTTTGGTCTCAATCGAGTCATACATATTTTCCGCAGCGTTTATTTTCATTCAGTTTCTATTTCGCATAGGTAAAGCCGCTATAGGACGACGCATCTATATCTGAAGTTGTAAAAATTAAAACGGAATAAACGGTACACAGAGCAACTACAAAATGGGGCCACATTCAAGGTCAAAAGATTGCACATCACAAACCTTCACTTTATGCTACAGAGAGATAATATCCATAATTTTTGTGGGAGATATTAATAACGCCCACACGCATATTGTAGGACAAAAATCTCCCTTTTCGTGAGCATTGTAGAAATAACGGTAGCACGCAGTAAAAATATAATTTTCTTTTCCGGAAAAATATTGAAAACCTTCCTCAAGTGTTGTCTTAAATGAATATTTCCTTCTTTTGGAACAGTATTAGAATCGTCTGCTGCGTTAATTTAAATAATGATATTTCTTTTCTATGACACTATAAATATTATACAAAAACTCTTACGGTTATTATTGAAGTGAAATTTCCTCTCTATTTATAGGATAGACACCTAACAAAAACACTCCTCGTGGCATTTTAGACAGATAATTTATTAACATGATTATTTAAGGCATTACGTTAGACGTACATGATTTGATACCATGAAAAAGCATTAGGATAGTCTGCTCTCTCCATCAGCTTTGTTAAAAACACCCGCGAGTGTTACTATGAAAGGATAACTTCATTTCTCGGAACGATATAAAAAATTCCCGAAGTGTTACTTTGAAAAGATAATTTAATTTCCCGAGAATGCAGTAAAAACATTTGTGGCGTTGTAACTTTGGAAAGACAACTTCGTCTTTCAGAAAGAAGCACATCAAAAACGTCGCATGCGTTACTTTTAGAAAGATCATTTCGTCTCCCAGAAAGATATTAAAAACGCCCGTGTCAAGGCAGAACACTCATCGCATCATGAGATTAGGGTTTCCGTGCTGAAGTCCAGAACAGGTAAATCGATGATTACATCACGTTATCCTCGGAGCTTAAAAGCCCACCGACACCGCCTGATCGTGGTCTGATCTCCGGAGCTTAAAGAGATTTTTTCCAATAATTATAAGATAAGACACGAACAGTGAGAGGAGAAGGTCCCAAAATATAGAGGTATAATTTTGGAATTTAGAAGACGGAAATGGAAGAGACTTAATTGTAATAGTACGGTACACGCAGAAAAGTATGTTCTTTACGATAAAAAACACCTGGTTTCTTATGACTAACGACGTAATATTTTAGCTTCAAAGCAATAATAATTAATAGAATAATAATTAATTCAAAATTCATTTATATTTGAGCCGTATCGACATTAACTTTTAATTTCAATTGTACTTTTGTGTATTTTCAGATGTACTGAAGATGGGTGAAGACCCGAAACGTTTACTGATTTTAATTTTTTCTTGACTTTTGTTTTGACAATTATTTTAGTATTAGATCTCATTCGAGTAAAATGTTTTCATTTGCGACGGTTCTGGTCGTGACTTTTATTTTGAGACTGCGTAAAAAAGCAGACCTAGATTTATTGTAATAATAATTAATCGTAAGCGACACTGTTGTTCATCATGACGCTCTTGTTCATCTGTTGTTCAACACAAACGACAATGTGCATGCATTGACGCAAATTCAAACGACAAGGTAGTTTTCAGTTAACTAATTTTGCTTAATGGCAAACAACCATTTTTTTCTGTGTGTAGCTTCCATATAAATCTCAATTATTCCTTCATGACACACATATACTTGTCAAACCAGGGCTCGAAATGTCAAAAGAAAAAAAATCTTGTAACTTAAGCAATAGTCAATTCAACAACTTTCCTATCCACGGTAATGGCGATACAAAAAGCTAAAAACGAGGGATATGCAGTATGTCAATTAAAAGAGAAACTCGTACTCGGGAGCACATCCTGCGTCGAAAAAGTTAGTCAGCTACAGTAAGGAAACAAACAAAATCATTCCTTTCATCGCGAATTTCGTAGGAATAACACAGTAAGAAAGGTAAATATACGTTACGGCATAGAAGAAAGTGTTTATGCCAGGAAGATGTAAACAAGCAGAGCAGGCTTTGTAACTTTAAGCTAAGCAATACCCACCTTTAGGATTGCGCTTGATAGAGGCTTACACAAATGAGTCGACTTGAGGTCAGCGGCCGAGAAACTCTTTTCCAAATCAATTTTCTTCTTCGAAGAGCAGTAAGCTAATACGTAAAGTTCTCTCCATCTCCAACGCAAAGGATATCCGAAGATAACGGCATTGGGGTAACCATTTATTGAAGAAGAAACGTTACCTAGATCGCGAAAAAAGAACCGTCCAACGGCTGTGCAGGTGCAACAACAAACGCGTAGCCAACAGGAAGCAGCAGCGGCAGCAACTCTGCCGAAATAATGAAAAAAGACAACGGCAGTCGTTTGGTGGAAGCGTTTTATGTTTTTCCAGCCATAAAAGGTTTTATTGAGGGTGAAACCATGGCCGAGCGCCGCACAAGAACCAGAAATTAAATACCCATGGAGAGCCGCTGTGGAGCGTGAACCAGGGCCTGTGACTGTACTGCAAACCGTATGGCTTGTGACTGTACTGGAGACCGTAGCGCCTGTGACTGTACTGGAGACCGTTGGGCTTGTGACTGTACTGGAGACCGTAGGACCTGTGACTGTACTGGAGACCATAGGGCCTGTGACTGTACTGGAGACCATAGGGCCTGTGACTGTACTGGAGACCATAGGGCCTGTGACTGTACTGGAGACCGTAGGACCTGTGACTGTACTGGAGACCATAGGGCCTGTGACTGTACTGGAGACCGTAGGACCTGTGACTGTACTGGAGATCATAGGGCCTGTGACTGTACTGGAGACCATAGGACCTGTGACTGTACTGGAGACCATAGGTCCTGTGACTGTACTGGAGACCGTAGGACCTGTGACTGTACTGGAGACCGTAGAGCCTGTGACTGTACTGGAGACCGTAGGGCCTGTAACTGTACTGGAGACCGTAGGGCCTGTAACTGTACTGGAGACCGTATATATAGGGCCTGTGACTGTACTGGAGACCGTGGGGCCTGTGACTGTACTGGAGACCGTGGGGCCTGTGACTGTACTGGAGACCGTAGGGCCTGTGACTGTACTGGAGACCGTGGGGCCTGTGACTGTACTGGAGACTGTGAGGCCTGTGACTGTACTGGAGACCGTGGGGCCTGTGACTGTACTGGAGACCGTGGGGCCTGTGACTGTACTGGAGACCGTGGGGCATGTGACTGTACTGGAGACTATAGGACCTACAACTTTACTGGGGACCACAGTGCCGGTGACTGTACTGGAAATTCACTTTTTAAAATGCATGGCACATTGGAATCACCACTAAAGAAACGTGCCTCTAAATAATCATATGTGGACCAATAAGAAAGAGAAGCCTAGCAGAGATTCCTTAAGATAACAACCGAACGTTTCTCGAATATGCGCCAACGAACACGAAGGGACGATAGATTTGGCCAAGAGCTTATTCGACATAGAGGAGCGTTGGATTCACCATTTTTTAATAATGGTGAAGGTGTTAGAAAAATAAACGATTAGATTGGACTCGGATGCAAAAAAGTATACTTTGCAGAGCAGGATCAAGTTTTTAGTGATCTCAAGCGTAACCGGTTGAAGGTCACCAGCTGAAACTCGAGCCGAAGGCAGCACACTTGTATGACGTTCGAATAAATGAAGCCTTGAAGTCTCGAACTACCCGGAGAATCGAACGCGCCGCAATAATCTTTACAGTAACGTTTCTCATGTAAATGCGTAACTCATTACACGAATGACAGCTGTAGGCTGAGCCAAAAGTCTTTGCAATGATAATGGAACGTTTTTTTTAATAAATGCTTACGTACATCACGACATGGAAGACAGTCTGAGCCAAAAGTCCTAACAATAATACTGGAACGTTTTTCAAATAAATGCTTACGTACATGAAAGAAACAGGCTGATTGCAAAGTCCTTACAATAATAATGGTACATTTTTCGAATTTTCACTTGTAGACATGACAGAGATCTAGGTTTAGCGAAATGGACTAGCAATAGCGACGAAGGAAATGGGAAATAACGCTAGAGCCCTTAAGTATTCTCACGACTTCACAAGGCAAAGAATTAAATTTGCCCTGCGCAGCACCGTGACAACGGTCATGTGCAGAGCAAAGGCCTTATTCATTTAAATTAGATCTGGCTTAAGGCGACGTCTTCTATTCTTCTCCGTGCGGTTCTATTAAGAATTCATAAGGCATTCCTAGCCAGCAATTTGTGTATTTTTTCGAGCAACCGGTCCGTTGGCAGGAGCGTTCTCAGAGCTATGGTTCTCTCTTCATTGAAATTAGATCGAGTTTATCGGCAGTGAAGCGGCAAATCAATTCTTTTCCGCCTGCTGGATATCCCCGCGCTTGCCGAAGATGGGATCAGAAAGCAATCCCGCCCAAATCTCCCGTTCCCGGACGACATTTTTAAAATCTCCTTTTTAGGATCGTGTTGCTTTTCTTCTACCCTGGAAAGCTAACCACATTTCCTGATTTGCATAACAAGAAGAGGAGCTGTTACGACCGGAAAAAGATGCATGTACCCGGCAAGAAAATATCTCTGTTTACGATACCGAAGTACTAAAGAAGCAATTTCCCTAGCAAAGACGTCGTTATCACTGTGAATGCTGGTACTGTTATTCAGGGTTCGATTTTATTTAGAAGGAGCAAAGCAATCATTGAGTAAAATATTTTTTCCATCAATCTGGTAACACAGGTTACGATTTTAAGTGAAATTAGCGACCAGCTGCTGAAATAATCACAATTATTTTGTCAAGTATTTGCCCTCTGAAACGACCCGACAGGTTATGAGTTAACTGAAATTAGCTACTAAATTGTGAAATAGTCTTCGATGAGAACAGCAAATACTTTGGTGAAGTATTTTTTCTCAGCAAGAACTTTGTAGATTATGACATTAAGTTAGAAATTCTCACTTTTCGTAAAATAAGGTTCAAAAAATGAAGCAGAAGTAGAAAACAACGAAAAATAAGAGGAGCAACTACATTTGCTCTGCCTGCTATCATGTCTATCTACATGATACTAAAACTCCGTGAATCTTGCTTGCTTGTGTCTTGTTTGACACTGCTTCTTCGATTTTAGACGGGAAGAAATTCGAGGTATTGGGGGAGCAGTAGCTTTCTTTCCATGGATTAGCTCTTTAATTCGATTGTATCTGTGATACGGCAGTTAAACTGAGCTGGGCCTCAAGAACGGGTATGCTTAATTTATCGCTTCCACGGGCAATACAACTGGAATACGTAATATATAATAATTTGTCTTTGCTTACAGCCTGGGTGTTGAATATTCGTTAGAGAAGCAAAGAATCTGTTGATAGTGAACCGTACGGGCCGCTCCTTGACGGGCAGGAGAGGACGGCCGAATAGCGGGTGGTCTATGCCCAGCTAAATAACGCCTGCTTTTGGTGCGAAAGCGAAGACGATCGCAATGAGGACCCAACGGGTCACGGGCCGTATAGTTTCCATCCAACACAGAACACCTTTATGGCTCTGATATTCTCTGATCTTGTATCCAAGTGGACAACAGTGTTTTTATCTCATAATGGCGTGGATGAAAAATATCTTCAGCAATTTCTGTCGAAACACAATAGCACTAGCGCTTTTCTTTTGTCTTCAGTCTTCTTCTCAATGTGGAAAGGCACTCCTGCTTCAAGTAAGTTTTTATCTCTAAGTCATTTCACTCCTGCAGTTTGCCGACTGTTATACTAGGTGCCGAACTCGTCAGCTGGGTCGGTGTTGCTTGCCTGGCCCTTCTCGGTTCTGAATTCATTACCGGCATCTGCTTTCGATCGTGTCGACCTGCAGGCGTTCAAGTCAGCTGTTACTGGCTTTGTGCTGAATTTTTCTTGGCAGCGTTTCGGGCTTCCCGGTGTTGCATAATGTTTCATCGTGGTTGCACTACCTGTCTGTGGTGGCCCGAGGGTGAATTTTTAATAATAATTACCTGCATTCATTGTTTAAATAATTGTCTTTTTTTCAGATGGGCATTTACTTCAAGTTTTGCTACAACTTGTTACTTTCATTATGGTCGCCAATTTAACTCAACCTAGGTTGTAGAGATTGAAATGAAGACTCTATGAGAAGGTTTACTGATGACCACTAAAAGCAATTGTTACACGTAGCAATATTTCCTTTCCAAGACATGAGAGTCGGACTGCATGACGGTGAAAACCTGAGGAGAAATCGAAGAGTGAGATGTTGCCTGACAATAGTTCTGAGTAAAGCAGGAAGTGAGTAAAGTGAGATGGTGAACAGCAGAAAGTTCTACTGTAAATGAAATCAGAGACCAATTTATGAATTATAATCAGTCTGCCTATTGAACTTGGAGATAGCAGGCGGCATTCAAATACTGCCAGCTTTTCGCTGAAATGCTAAATCTGTCACAACTTATAAAAATACGCAAATTAACGCCGTACCGTGAGTCTCATAGCATTCTAATCCTCCAGTGCACTTGTGATCAACTCCTCATCTCTCATCTGGATGAGCACTTTCTATTTCTTCATGTCCTGGATGAGCACCTTCCAATCCTTCATCACAGTATGGCTCAGTACCTTTTAATACTTCGTCACCTGAATGAGCACCTTCCAATCCTTCATCACAGTATGGCTCAGTACCTTTTAATACTTCGTCACCTGGATGAGCACCTTCCAATCCTTCATCACAGTATGGCTCAGCACCTTTTAATACTTCGTCACCTGGATGAGCACCTTCCAATCCTTCATCACAGTATGGCTCAGCACCTTTTAATACTTCGTCACCTGAATGAGCACCTTCCAATCCTTCATCACAGTGTGGCTCAGCACCTTTTAATACTTCGTCACCTGAATGAGCACCTTCCAATCCTTCACCACAACATGGATGAGCACATTCTAATTCTTCTTCGCTACATGGATGAGGACCTTCTTTCTAAGCCTCCGTCGATGACCAGCTTCTCATCTTTCACCACGACTAGCCTACCTTCACCCGTCACAACAACGGGAGGTCGCCATCGCTGTTCCAAATAAGAATTGGACAAAAATATTGAGCGCAATTCAGAGAAACGCGAGAGCTCCTCAAAGCGCCGATGCAAAAGCCAGTCGCTCGGGGAAATTAAAAAGAAAAAGAAACTTGTCTAATTTCCGTTTTTGCTGAGCGCATTTTTGATGCAGTCGGAGCTTGCGGGGCCACAAAAATGGCGTAATTGCAGGTACGAAAGCGAAGCAGACTTGTGCTGGTTGGTTGTGTCCAGTGGGGTGTGTACGTGTACGATGCGTGTAATGTGTGCGTGAGTGTGTGTGGGCGTGTGAGGGGACAATGTGGGCGAAGGGAAGGGTGCTCGCATAGATACATTATGACTGGATGGATAAAAGTTAATCGAGTGGAATAAAGTGTGATCAGATAGATAAAGTATGTAGGGTGAACAAAGCATGGTCGGGAAGATAAAAATATGGAATGGTAGATAAAGTATGATGTAGTGCATAAAGTACACAAGAACATTTTAATGTATAATAATTGGAGAACCTAATCAAAAATTTACGACAGTGAGTTAATAATTAGTATAAGTCTATGAATTTTTTTATATTTGTCAGTATCTATTGAAACATATTTGATTAAACTGCGAAAAAGGTGATTCCAGTATACTTCTGTGTTTTATATGTGAACATTACTATAAAATTTACAAGTTTTACCGATTAATTGAAAAGCCTCTGTGGAATACATGCTGATATCAATACAACAGAGTTTAGTTAATATTTTTAAACATTTGTTTGATACACATTTATTCTGAAGTAAATATTTCGGCCAGTCTCTCCAACGTATATTAAATCACAATTTGACCATTTAGTTTATGAACCAGTCCACTCAAATCCTCTGACTGCTTCTTATCTTCAAGTTGACATAATTTTTACCTTCGCCAAGGAGGTTATGTTTTCGTCGGGTTTGTCTGTCTGCCTGTTACTCTGTCTGTCTGTCATCAAGATTACTCAAAAAGCTATAATCGAGGATCTATTGAAAATTTACTCTTCATTGTGCTGCGTGGAGGCAATTCAGCAAAGGCGACAGAAACGCTATTTCCCATTGGACATGTCTCCAGCCTCCTCCCCACTTAGGTGTGTCCACTTTGCTGACGAATATATAACTGTTTTATGGCTGATTCTAGCTATGAGCGTCTGAGTGATACTGTTAATGGTGAACTAAAAAACAGACACATAGTTCAAAGTAAACCGACTATACTGAGATATTCACAAAACTACTTGTATCCATGGTCCTTACGTATAACACAATCGGCGATAAACGCATCCACATACGCCAGCAGGAGGCCAAGCTGGATAATAGTTTCAAAATTTTTAGGCTTCCGAAATGGAAGAAGCTGCTTAACAAACCTTCTGGATTTTTTCACAAAAGTTACTGATATTAAAGATGAAGAAAAAGGTGTTGACCTAGTGTATCTAGACTTCCCAAAGGCAAGGCTTTTAATAAAGTTCCACATCAACGGCTAATGAAAAAATTGGAAGCCCATGGTATCCAGGGAGACTATTTACGAAGGATCGGAGCATGGCTTACGGGTCGGCAGCAGCGAGTAAAGCTTAGAAGAAAGACAAGCGACTTGACGCAGGTATCATCAGGGGTTCCACAAGGTAGCGTGCTTGGCCCCTTTCTGTTCTCAATATACATCAATGATCTGGATCTTAACATCCGTAGTAAAATCAGTAAATTTGCGGATGATACAAAACTATGCCGTCCTGCCACGAAAAGAGCCGAGCTCCAACAAGATGTTGACCACCTCATGGAATGGAGCACAACGTGGCAGATGAGCTTTAATGTTGTCAAATGCTCAGTAATGCACGTAGGGCTGGTGAACTCTTCAACTCCATTGACAATGAATGGGACAGAATTGGCTCCTGTCACCCAACAACGTGACTTGGGAATCACTATTACAAACAAACTACAGCACAGTCAACAAGTTGACAAGAGTGTGAAAATGGCAAGC
>LQNS02020117.1:6891628-6911422 GCA_001587735.2 Parhyale hawaiensis | reverse complement strand
TGTTTCAAATTACATCCTTGACGACGTCTGGATTACTTCTCAGTAGTTTTATTAAAACACATTTTCACTTTCTTCTCACACAATAGCTTTATTTGCCTTGAGTTCATATTGATTAAATTGAGCAGAAGATCACCAAAGGAAATGGATAAGACAATCTTCAGAGCACGAATAGTGGTCGAATAGAAGGGGTCTATTGTTATTCAAGTTATTCTTCCCCGTCCAGTCTTTTTACTTAAGGTTGGGCAGGTCACTACCGCAGTAGCTCTTTCGGCCCACACTAGAAATTGTTTTACAATTTTACCTTTTATGACGATCAAAAATTCCATTAGTGAAATGATATCTGAATACTGATACACTTAATTGTTCTTGTGTGTGTCTTTACTACCTCTGATGTATGCAAAAGAAAATTTCCAGTTTGACTAGAAAAATTTAAAGATGTCCCGAATACAGTCTGACGAAGGTTCAGGTCCAACTAAATCCAAATTAGTACGCGATGTATTGATTTATTTTCATGTATAAGTTTTTATGCTATATGCTCCGATGAAAACAGGCGAAATTTAGGCAAGATTATAAGGATGCTATCGAAATTAAAAACGTTTCAAAAGCGATCGCAGTTCTTGCTTTGTAAAACTTAAAATGAGCCATTGGAGGCGCAGCAAGTCCTTTGTGGCGGTTACAGTAACACTGATTTACTTCTTTCCCGCAGCAAAGTATTTTTTTTTTTCTGCTCTGAGCTTATGATATAAAAAATTGAAAACTAGTTGATCAAATGAAAAAGGATCGGTACTCTTCCAGAGCTCCTCCCCCCCCTCCGCCACGGGGAAAAGTGAAGAAAACGGGGATAATTTCGTCGATTATTATCAGCTGTTATTTCTTGGCAAAACGAGCGCCACTAGTTCATAATTATATAGAGTCTAAAAAATGAAACATCTAAAAAGGTTACAACTATATCGTAGTTCTACAAATAATATAAATCTATAACTAATAACACTGACCACACCAGTAGGAGTAACAATTGCATCGACGTTATAAATAGAGACAAAATAATAAAACCGGTCACATCAAGAAAAGTAATAACTTTAGCTGAGTTTGACACCTAGTCATTCACGATGAAGTACATATGTCACGGAGAGTATAACAATATTGTCGAGACGACAAAGAGTAGTACTCAGGCGGTGGCTGCGGTACTGTAGCTTTGTCGAGCCAAAATTGATATCGAGCGAGTAAACATTAGATATGAATCAAGTCTTGGTATAGAGCGGGGCTACAGAAATAGATACAGTACTTCAAATTAAGCTGGTTGTTCCAGTAAAGTGTAGCGAAACTCAGCTCTCGTTTTTGTTATTCCAATCTCACGAAGACAGAAAGAAAAAGAATGTGTATTTAATTGTGCATATATAATTAATTTTAGTATTGGAAGAAAAGTTCCCATGTAATTGAGATTCTCAAAATTACAAGGCATCATGACACAGAGATTCTTGTCTTTTAAGCGCTCGACATGTTTCTCCAACATGGCAACATAACGATACGTAAGTGTAAATGCAACTGTAGCTAGAGAGGCTCTCCGAAAGAACACACCTTCACCAAGCAACGCACTGCTGACGACAGCTAAATATGGTTTAGAATTAATCATAATAGATTCATAGATTATTTACACCATTCCTTGGCGGTTCACTCGATCAATTCTAACTTTTTCCAAGTGAATGCTAAGGCCTTTTCATTTACTGAATCGTAAAATTTTCTAATTAACCTGCCGATATCAGATAAAAACTGGTACGTATATACAGTGCAATTACACACTGAAGGGCTAACTTACTGCTGTCATTTATCGCACACGTGCACCAGTCATTAATAACCCAATATGCCGTCATCTACAATGACGGCTCGGGACACTAGTTTATAAATAAGAAACATAAATTGGTCAAAATAGGCCAACGGTTAGTGCTCGATATTTCAATCCTGTAGATGACAAAATAACTATAACTTCTAGAAATTTGAGAACATAAAAACATAAATACATGCTTGTTCTGAGCACGTTAGGTGCACCATCCTACTCCTGACATATAGAGTGGGCTGCCGTAGGGGCGGTGCTCCGTGCATTAAAGCAGAGGGAGGGGGTATCACTAGGAGGTAAATAGCTTGACTAATTAGATTAAAGCAAGTTTTAAGTAATTATCATTCTACTGCCGTTTCTTTTGTGTTTACTCGCTGAAATCATTCTCGTATCCCTAATATTAATTAGTACGATGCCCCGTTGATTGTAAAATTTGCCTAGCTTTAGACGCTACTACGTGGATATGAAGTAGCGTTAATATTGTAGAATTTGAGATTTCTCCACTGTCCATTAGTCACTTTACTGAAATTTTAATTTTAAATTTATTACAATTTCATTAGAAAATTGTTCAGAGTCCAAGAGCCGGATGGAGGTCTTTCAAAATTAACTAGGCAAGCAACTACTGAATACGTTTTGTGTACTATACATGACACTAGTTTCGTCTTGCAGATATTGTTTTACTCTGCCTAGAAAACTTGGCCAGCACACATCATGCTAGTGAGCAAGGATAATAAAGTTGCTGCTCAGTAACTTATTATTATTATTATATTCAGAAGTTTAAATCTCCGTTTCCGCAACAAAGGCGATATCGCAGAGGAAGAAAGAAGGGACATATAGTATGACGAAAGACACGGGGAACCCATGCACGAAGGTGTTCCCAAATAGGATCAACGCGCATGGGAACAACAAGTTAGGAAACAAGAGGAAGAATAGTTGGAAGAAAGATCAGTAGGAGGATTAGATTGGAAGGAAGCTAAGTGGGCACGGAAGACAGACGTCCCGCAGGCCTAGCTAATGACTAAGGTAACCTACACGAGCCCCCTGTGGTCGTTGCTCATCAAAGCCCACAGAAAATTTAAGAATACTTTCTTCTTGGATTATAAAAATTTCCAACTAAAAAATTCACCCATAGATCAGGAAATCCGCGTTTATGTGCAGTATTTTGTTCTAATTCAACGGATTGTAATTATCCAAATTATTATGGGTAAGGAACTGCGTTGGTAGACAAAGAAACCATCAAATTTCATTTCATGACCAGAGTGGTAGCAGATTTAAACATTCTACTTGCATTACCAAGTGGGTTTAATCTAGTTATTTTATGCAGTCTCAAGCAAATGCATTGGGCACGTTTTACTAAACACTTTGCCAAAGCAATAAATGCATCATCACAGAAAATATATCTACTTATATCAGCAGCATTTGCTAACTCTTGCTGCCCTGTGGGCTCAAGCGTATGGCACACGACACACTGACATAATGCATGTATAGAGGGATCGATCGTTATTTGCACAGAATTAATAACCAGTTTCCTGTAAAAAAAAAAACAGTAATTTGTCGCTACTTCTCTTTTTTTTCCTTTAGTCAAGTTTAAAACCTGTCCAGGTCCAACAATCAGAACTGGATGCGAGAATTTTGAATAAAGTATCATAAGTAAAATAGCTTCCCAATATTTTGAAGCGACTGTCAAATTAAGGACCCAATAGCAAATGCTCCAGTTGAAATACCTATAGCAAGTTGATCATCAGGGTATATGGTGTAGTCGATGATATACTGTTTCCCGTTTCTTTGCTTATACTGTATATTATATTACTGTGTATTATAGCCACTCTAAGCCATTATCTTTCATGACCCAACTACCTTAGTCTACGAGTCCTCGAGAGTCTGCCGCAACTAACCGTGCGTGCCGACCATCTCCTAGGTTTGGCTAACATTTTTTTAATCTTCTCGTTCTTTACTTGTCAAAATAATTTGACATAGCGGCACTAGCTCTAGAAGAACAGTGCATTGGCCAAGGCTTCTTTCTGGGAATGGGCCAGTTGGTCTGCCGGCTACGAGTAATTTTCCCCCTTTTTTGTACAAAAATACAAGTAGAGAGAGAAACTCACACACTTATACTAGGCTAGGCTTACAAAAAATTACTATCTTTAGTACAGTGTAAGCAGCACAAACTTTTTTCCATCATCCAAGACTAGCATTCAAAATTTGTTCCTTTGTTATTCAGTTGGCTCCTTCACTGTTGAGATACATTCACTTCCTATGAATTACAAATTTGGATTTTGTAGCGTCCGCTGCACTACAGATATTTCGAATCTTCAGTGTTTTAGTGTGCAGTGCTTTTTTCCATCAACTCAGCTTCCGCTCCCGTCTTTCATTTTCAATTCTGCGTAGCTTTTTTGTTATTATTTGTTTTTTTGCAGGCCAAGAAACTTCATATATACTGAGCAAATTTAATCTACTTTCAATTCGTTACTAGCATATTCTTATTTTGTTTGGGTCCAAGACACGGTGCTCAACAAGTCTGGAAATTCGATAGAATGATCATTACAGTAATTTCTTGTTGTGGATTGACAAACATTTCATATTTGCGATTTCACTTGTAACAGGGCGGAAACTGTGCTGCTTCAACACCAATTATTGGCATCTATCAGAGCTCTTATTTATTGACCCTTTTGACGCGATTGAGTTATATGTGCCCCAGTATTTTCTTCTCATTTCATACATAAAGTTGGTTTTTCATCTATTTCTGTAATATATTGTGTTTCTGACGAGTGTGAAGTTCTACTTGAGTTCGTCACTGTACTTGGTTGTGAGAGTGAACTTCAAGGCCGAGTATAGTTATCAGGCTACAGTGCTGGATGATGAAGGAATTTCGTAACGATCTTGTTTATTTACATCTTATTATACAAGACTTGGAAGATATGATCCAATAATAAGTAGTAAGCATGCTACTTGATAGATGCAGATAACTGAGTACAAGGTCTCCATCTAAATAGTGTTACAAGCAGAATGCCGAAGGCAATGTTGGTACTGCAATTCCAAGTACTGAATTAAGATGACGCTTGATCGTGCAAGCGCCTTAAATATCATTGATTTGCCGGCTTCATTAGAACACCGATAGCTTCCGCCGGATTCGAGTCGGAAGTCCGTGGGTAAATTACTTTATGTTTACAGGCATAACCAATATCTTCGAGACTCTGGCTACAGGCTTTGACAGACAGCTTTTACTGACATAGGTTCCGGCCGGAAGGTCATTGAGAAATACGCATGTCACTCAAAAGCAATGCTGGTATGCACGGTCATAAAACGACCTTTTTAATTCTTTATCTCAGAAGCTCTGTGACCTAAAAGCCGGCGGTGGCTACATCCGCTAAGCATGAACTCGTTGTACAAAGAATGCGTCTATACATTTGAATGTTAAGGCTAACACGTTGGAATGTTGTATGTGGGAAACGCTTCTATAACAATTTCACCAACGGAGAATTTTTTTCATATATGGCAGTAGTTATTGCAAGGAGGAACAATATGGAGCTTTATTCATAACTTCTTTGCCGGCCGTTGGATGCCACGGGTACGTTAGTAAATAATTAAACGTGGAGATAAATAGATACATTTTATAAACTAGAGCACTCTGAGAGCGCATAGGTACTTACGCCAAGCGGGGCAACGGTAGCAAAAAATTCAAATTGGCTCTGATACCCTAATTTTCTTGGTATAAACTTCAAAATGTAACCATTTGTGCCTTTTGATAGTAATAAATGCTTGTGCAATTTTCTTGAAGATCCGTTCATAACTTTTTGAGCTATACTGCTAACAAAAAAACGTTAAGACAAAGATGAGTCAAACATACAAACGATCAAACCGATCTGCACCAAAATTTAATCATTTATGTCTTTTAACATTACTAACAACACTTACGAATTTCATAAAGATTCATTGATTATTTTTTCAGTTTTTGTGCTAACAAGCATAAAATTAAAAACAGTGACAAATGAACGAACAAACAAGTGGATAATTACCAACATTTGGTCAACTACTCTTTGTTATATACCTAACAATTCGTGTTAATTTCATAGAAATCCATCCATAACTTTTTGAGTTATGGCACTGAGAAAAATGAGGTAGACAAACAAACAAACAAACAAACGGATGAACATATCTTCACTTAAAATTAACCATCTGTTTCTCCTAACATGCCTAACAATCCCTGTAAATTTCGTTCTAATCGATTCATAACTTTTTGGGTTATCTTGGTGACAGACAGACAAACAGGACAAAAACATAACTTCCTTGGCGGAGGTAATAAAAATACACACACACCTGCTCGTAATAATAGCGTTTCGATACTTGGGGCTAGCAAAGGAAACCATCTCACACTTCAGATACGTTGGGAAGAATGATTAGATACGGGAACTAAGGAAAGCGAGATTCGGTACAGAATGAGCATGAAAAGAACATGAGTCTACAATACTTACAGAAAAAATGAGTACCAAGACTTATGAAGAACTTACGACAAATTGCGTAGTATTCAGGATGAGGTATAGCTGGTATTATTCTCTCTGCATTTCGCAGGAGCATGTCTCATTGCTTCTACCTATCATACTTCCAGAAAGTAATTGGAGAAATTACGTATTATGAATATCAGGAATTTCGAATGATAGGCATTTGAATAAAAATGCCCTTCTTTCATATCTTCAAATATAGGGTTAAATTCACAGTGACGATAGACAGTCTAAATATCTATGACATAGAATGTTGCTCTCTTTCCAGATCACCACCGATCACTTCGCTGTCACCTTTCCGCTCAGAAAATATTAATTCACTTGTGTGCCCGCGCTGTCATAAAATGACAGCGAATAATTTGTGTTAATCCTTCTTCATTAACTGTGCTTTCTTTCATACAACAGCCAACTTTAAAGAACATCCAGATGATGTTTCACGACATCCCTAATTACTGAGCATCAAGACTCTTATTTTCTGACATGAAAATAATTCATTACTTATGCAGTCAGTTCAGCAACACTGAAAAGAATTGTTTCGATTTGGTATCATAGATACCCTGGTGTGTCATATTTGTCCGATAGTCTTTCGGTTATTGAAAGATGTTTCGTCGGCAATTGCATCAGTGTTGAAAGAATAGCTGATGCAACGAATCATCTGTGGGAAGAAACTACGAATCAAGATGCATGAGAGCGCCAATGAAAGCTTCAGATATCTTCAGTGCTGAGATTTCAACTTTGGCAATGCAAGAAGTGCATTTAGACTTGAGGCCGCCCAATACTTTGCCATAGATTCGATATATGGAGAAGGTAATACTCGCACGAATCAGACTAAGCCTGCTATTTCTTCATTTTTGAATTTCAACTGTCCCTGCTCAAGATACGTTTGCCATCTTCTGCAACCCGGCCTATTTTCTGCCTATCACTTTCAATGGAGCTTGAGAGGACGACCAGAGCCTCCAACCTGGGCTAAATTCCTCGTATCTGTTTTGTTAAAGCGTGACAGAAAATAGACAAACAGATAAATACACATCGGTCTTAAATATATTGTAGATTTTTTTTTTTTTNTAGGATTAGATGTTTTCTGCAACTTGTTGCGGAATATCCCTCGTATGGTTTCATTTCTTATTCTTACGGCACATCCTGAACCGTCACCCGTAGACAGAAAATCCCGCGCTGCGCTATCTAGGCTTAAAAAGATGTATTCAAGCAATGTTGGTGGCTCCTCCCACAATATCATACGCAGCGAAATAAAGGGAAATTCAAAAGTTGAGCGGGACGGATCAATGCACACTTTTGTTAAAACTGGTACTAAATTGAAGGCTGGAGTAGAAAATATCCTCAAAACTTTCTGTTCTGAGGAATTTCCACGAGTCTCCAGCTATAAAGCGCAAGGTTTCTTTCGGAAGTGTTGGGCCTTAGCTTCCAGACTTATCGCATATTTAGTAGTTATTTGTTTCATTACCTCCGTCAAGAAGGTTATGTTTTCGTCGGGCTTGTCTGTTAGTCTGTCGGTCACCAAGATAACTGAATAAGTTATGGACGGATTTTGACGAAATTTACAGGGATTAATAGGCATGTTAGGAGAAACCAAGGAGCTTCTAATGGGAGGAGCAAGCCCAAGCACTCCCTGGGCGAGTAAACACATGGCTTTGTCACGTGCTCGAAGCTGGCGTTTGGAGTCCTTAATTGGCTGAAGTGGCAGTAGTCAGCACATATAATTAAGGAAGATACAGACAGGCAGTTCTTCAATATTTTTGCAGAGACAATCATGTCTGAAGATTTATATCCCAGTGCTCACCCTGTTACTTTCATCATTAGATGGTATACAGGATACAAGTTTCCTTTACATACTTCCATCCGCTCGGAATTTCGTCGATGGTTAATGGCTGTAAGAATTTGAGCTCATGACTCCTTCCTATATAGGCTGCGTGAGGCAATGTCGCTCTCCGATTGGATAAGCCACTCAGCTAGTTTAAGGGAAAAATTTACTCGCAACGCTCCCGTAGGATAAATAGAGAGGGTGCACTCCTCTCTATTAGAACCTCCTTGGGAGAAACAGATGAATAACTTTTGGTAAAGAACCGTTCATCTTTTTTTTTTTTGTCTGCCTCATTTTTCTTAGTGCCATAACTCAATACGTTATGAACGGATTCTTATGAAATTTACAGTTGTTAGGTATGTTACAAAGAGTAAGTGACCAAATTTTTTGATGGTTTATTAGTTCGTCCGTCTGTTTGTTGCTGCGTTTGATGTTATGCTTGTTAGCACAATAACTCAAAAAGTTTTGAATCGATCTTTATGAAATTTACAGGAGTTGTTAGTAATACTAAAAGACATAAATGATTATAGTCTGGTGCAGATTGGTTGGTTCTTTTCTGTATTTGACTTATGTTGTCATAATGTTTGTTAGCAGCATAACTCAAAAAGTTATGAACGGACTTTCAAGAAAATTACAGAAAGGGTTAATACAATCAATCTGCACCAATGATTAGATTTTGAGGTTGATGCAAAAAAAAAAAATCATGGTTTCGGAGCCACATTGAAATTTTCGTTACCGTTGCCTTACTTAGCGGAGGTCGGCGCTCTCAGAGTGCTCTAGTTTTTTTTATATAGGTTTAGTTCATTTGTTATACAAGTTAACTTTTTAGGCACATTTTCCTGATAGCAATCATTTCGATGTAGCTTGACAGCTGCCTCCGTTTGCAAAAATATGCGTTAGCATATTATGAAACAGTGGATTAGATTGCACAGTATGTTTAGCACGATATACTGTTTTTCACAGCTAAAAACATAAGAATGAGCTCAACATTCAACAATAAAGATTTACTGTAATAATATTGAGGTCTGTGTAATGAAAAATAAGTAAACATGCAAAGTAACAATTATTAAACCAACATGACACAGGAGCAGTCTGACAGTGCATACCTCCGCTAAGCAAGGAAAAAGTAATGAAAAATCCAAATGGTTTTGAAACCATGATTTCTTTTATATCAACACTAAAATATAACCCTTTGTGCTTTTTGACAATAATAACAGCTTCTGTAACTTTGTTGAAGATCCGTTCGTAACTTCAAGTGATGCTGCTAACAAACATTCTGACAAACATAAGTCAAACATACAAACGTACCAATCAATCATCACCAAAATTCGATTATTTATGTTTTTCAACATGACCAACAATTCCTGTACATTCCATTAGGATCCGTTCACAATTTTTTAGTTCACTTGTTCATAAGCATAAAATCAAAGTCAGAGACAAGCAAACAAACGAATAGACAAATATTATTGTCACATAATTTTAGTCATTTACGCTTCATAATGCCTAACAGCACATGCAAATTTTAGAAAAAAAATCGGTGCATAAGTTTTTGAGTTATAGCATGAAGATAAAAGAGGCAGAAAAACGGATGAACGGATCTTCATCAAAAGCTAATCTTATGTTCCTTCTCACATACCAAACAATCTCTGTAAAATTCGCAAAGATCCGTCCGTAACATTTCAGACAGAGAAACAAAAAGAGAGACAAACAAACTGTCTCACACAACCCACTAACTACCCCACACAACCCACCAACTGTCCCGCACAATCCACCAACTACGCTGACACAGCCCACCAACTGCCCCACACAGCGCACCAACTACCCTCACGCAGCCCACCAATTGCCTTACACAGCCCACCAACTTCCCCACACAATCCACCAAATGCCCGACGCAACCCACCAACTGCCCCACACAACCCACCAACTGTCCTGCACAGCCCACCAACTACCCTCACACAGCCCACCAACTGCCCCGCACAACCCACCAACTGCCCCGCACAGCCCACCAACTACAATCACACGGCCCACCAACTGCCTCGCACAGCCCACCAAATACCCTCACACAGCCCACAAAACTGCCCCACACAGCCCACCAACTGCCTCGCACAGCTCACCAACTAACCTCAAACAGGGGTGGTTGACGGGGTGTGTCGCGTGGTGGACGGAATCGTTCGAGGTGACAGGTCGTCGGTCCTGGCAGGTGAAATTTTCGACGCGAGAAGGGTAGGCGGCGGCGGCGACGACGTGATTTAGTAAAATCCGGTTAACCGTCGCCAGGTATCGTGTTGCCTACCCCGGCAGCTAGTGGGTCGTGGCCCCACCTAACGCACTGTCGCTGTGCCTCTCACTTCCAGGCAATCGTTTTTTCGTAGATTCTATCAACACCTCCAGACAACCGATTTTCTTAGAGTTTATACCATCAGCTGTAGTGAATAGTCTTTCCCTAGAATATTTGTCATCATCTGCATCGGGGTTTTTTATCGCATGGTTTTGTCTTCACCTACAGGCAATCTTATTTTATTCCCTTACTTTTTGTCTTGCCTTCACTTCCACATGGGTCTATTGTGCAAATTGGAGTCACTTGGTGATGGTTGCAGGGTTTTGCCCATCATTCGTGATTTTGCTTCTGAGCGAGCACAGATTATTTCTGTCTGTGGAAACTGTTGTTTGAGTGCCTCAGTTGTGGTGGTGTCGGGTGTGCCTCGTGGTAGTGTACTTGGTCTGCTACTGTTTGTTCTATACACCAGTGACATGTTCCCATCGCTGGAAAACACAATGGTCAATTATAGAGATGCGACCTTGCTAGCAGTGACACGAACTACTGTGTGCGTTACGCTGTCGCCCTCTTCGTAAATAGGAATTTGTCGCGCACTAGCGCATTGTGCTCTGCCAGCAGCTTAAAGATGAATGCTGGCAAGACTAAATCTATAACTGTCAGTCGATCTCGAACGCAGTTACCTCAGCATCCACCACTGACGATAAGTGACACTGTGCTTCAGACGTCTAGCTCTCTGGAGATACTCGGTGTCTTTTTTGATAAGAGACTAACGTGCACAACGCATATCGTGCGCCTATTGTCACATTCTTCGAGCAGGATCGGTCTAGTGAGAAAAGCATGCGTTTTAATAATATTAATTGCTATAACTATAATTATAATAAACTTTTTAAAACACTAATGACGACCTTACAATACTGAAATGCTACATGGTACACAAGAGAATGTATCTTATTTCTAGGTTACAAACAAAGAACATGTCCCAGTGGTCTTTTATTCTAGACTTCATTACGCCCCATTGCTTGGCATCCGTCAGGCAACCGTATGCACTGCCATCGCGGATAGATACTAGATCGTTTGTAGCCAGGACCAGTATAGTACAGCGAATCAGTGAAACTATCGTGCACATTGTAGTAATAGTATGAAATTTGGCTTGTAGAGACTTCCCGTCATGCTGATTAATATTAGAAATGGAGGCATTGCAAAAAAAAATGAGAATTTCCAAGATGGCCGCCAAATCAAATATGGCTGCCAGGGAGTTGGTAAATGACCACAATGTCACAGTTATCACCGCATAAAGTAAGATGAACTACCAGCAAATCTGAAATTTGGTGCACTAATACTTTACAATGTGCCAATCAACATAAGATAAAACAACAAATCGTAGAATTTGAAATTTCAAGATGGCTGCCAGAGCAAGTATGGCTGACCTTAGAATGATGCCATGACATTTAGCAGACAATTACCTTGTGACACTGGCCAAAGTTGTGGAAAATGTGGCTGCATAAAAAAAAAATTAATTTGAAAAATAACTGCCATCTAATATGGCCGACGTAAGGTGTAACATGGTCATGTACTGAGAGCGTCATTATATGTTCACATCAAATCATATTCAGCTCCATAAACAATGGAAGCATGCTATTTTGTGCACAGACACCATATATATAGTAATGTAAAGAAAACTTTAAAAATAATATTCAAAATAGCCACATAACCAATTATGGGAGACCCGGAGATAAAAACCATGTAAATATTTATCAGAAAATGTGCTTTACTCTCATGTAGTGGTTTTATCAACGTCTCATAAATATATCCTTCCAACTTAAAATCCTTTCTATCTAAACTTATAACATGAAAACTTTTGGGGTTTACACTTTTTACACGAAGATTTGTGTCTGACGTCAGGAAACATGCTCATTCAGAAGAGTGAAAATCCTTTTGACGATGAATCTTGAGAACTGGCCTGTTCTCTATGCAGAAGACACGATTGACAATACTGTGGCGGAGACTATCAGATTAATCAATCTGATATTGAGCTGTACAAACAATTTGTCAATGAGAGAATCGTCAACAGGTTAAAACCGTTTTCACATCCACTCGAGAGGAACAATTTCCCACTAATCTCAAGGTCTAGAGTTGAAAAAGAAGCACAGTGCCTACTGTGGTATCTTCTTCGAAGCAAGACCGCTACTTATTTGCACGAGAGTACATGGCTAGTCAGTCAGAAAGGTCATAGGAGCAGTCATTGCCCCAGGAAAATCAAGCATATCCCCCTGCATTTACTGTAGTTTGGTAAACTGCGTCCTTCAAACAAAAGCTTTCTGTTAAATGGCATGGGAGACCTGGTAATGCCCAGTTATGTTGCTGCTGAGGTTACTGCCATTCTGCGCAGCTAGAAGGTCTTGCTGTTGTACACTTTTTGACACTACAAAATTGCTGGACCTTTGCTGAGTATACTTTCACCCTCTCCCCCCCCCCCTCCCTCCATCCAGAGAACACTGGCCATGTGCGACGTACTGGACCTGGTATGGGATGTATATCACCAGGACAGTCTTAAATCTGATGCCAGGAACCAGTGCGAACTGACGCAAGACGGCGAGTGGAACCAGACAACACAGTCCCAAGAAAATAGTGTGAATTACTAAAGAACAGCATGAACAAGATCGAATTGTTCCAGTTCTTGCCTGGTAAGACAGTATCCCTTGACGTACTAGAGCTTGTCGTGGTGACATAAGGTACAAGGGCACTGACCAACTAGGCAGATGTTGCTGTTAAGGAAACATCTTCGTACACATAAGAAAGCCGATGCCCCTTTGTTGTTGCACGCTGCAAATACCGCCAGACACGGCTGTCAAGGAGCACCATCAGAGCCGTAGACAGTGATGGGCACCGTTACATGACATGGGAGGTCGTTACCATTACTCGTTACATTAATAAAATTACCATTACTCGTTACTGCCGTAAGATTACACTGGCGTTACTGTTACTCGCTACAGTAACGACCGTTACTCGTTACATCTGATTTCTTATTGTATAATTAACCTTAACATAATACAAAATTTGATACTGTTATAAAGTATGTCAGAGTCGGCCAAAATTTGAAACACCATTAGCTATACTAAAGAGAGAGTTCATAATAAAATGTTTAATATCATGGAAGAACCAGTTTAACATTTCATTAACTGATCACTATTCTTAATGTAAAAGAAATGTCCATATGAAAATTTAGTATCTTTTACGTACACAAATAACTCTTTCCAACACACTATAGCTACGGCATTTATTGCGCTTCTTTCAGCGCATATTTTTATTATGAGACAGAATTGTTTAGGCGCAGAAAAAGGAGAAAGCTGCATTGCATCTCATATTCACGTACCCGAATTTTGCGTCCTCTATAAATTTTATTGTTGTGAAAATATTTTCATACTAATCGAGTGAGGTTGGCAGAAGCTGCATCCAAGACGCTGATGATACGAAATTCTGTAATTATATGGTACACGTCTTCTCTCGCATTCTTTAATTATGTCATATTACGATATTGGTGTATCCGGCCGTGAAACGACGGCGAAAGATCGCATGGACGTACCTTATTCATTGCTTATCAGCGACAGAGCATCTTTCATTATAAAATTTTGGTACCCCGAGAGTAAGAGATTTGGAGGCAGCGTCACACACTCTATGGAACAGTTTTTGACGGCCGGACTCACTAATTTTACACTAAAATGATCAGAGGAGCTTGTGTGAGCATCCAGCTTAGGGTATTCTTGGTATGGGCTTTAAGTTGAATCTTATCAGTGAAAATCACGAAGAGAGGTTCATCTGAAAACTCTAGAGAACAAATTTAATTTGAATGGTAAGATCATGATCGAATAACGGTAGGTAGTTTAGCCAGGTGTAAGATGCTATCTTGGCATTAATTGAACTTGTTCCCAATTTAATAATCAGCGCTTCTTGGATTGGCACGTGCCAACAATTATAGAAAAAAAGTAAAGAGAGCAACCCATCTATAATTTAATACATTGACATAGAGCGCAGCTCATCATTATATCACTGTCATATTGTTTTGGGAAGAAACTCTATCTTTTTCATCTGTAATTTCAAAGCCGTAAGAACAGTGATTGCAAAAATATTAATCAATACCAAACATTCAATTACTCTTCTCTGGTAGTGATTTTTTTTTGTCTAGGGAAATATTCAATCCAAATTGTTATGAACAATATTTCTCTGTGAGGCACGTGAATTAACACTGGAGCTTTGTCAGTAAATACAACTAATTGAGTTAGTTTTAAAATTAATGGAAATCAAAAGTCACGGTGCAGTCCAATAGTCTAGTAAATTAATGGTTGACGTGAACTGACGATTTTTATTTTAATAGCCGTAGCCAAGAGTTAATTTAGAAATAAGTTTCAATATCNATTGAGTTAGTTTTAAAATTAATGGAAATCAAAAGTCACGGTGCAGTCCAATAGTCTAGTAAATTAATGGTTGACGTGAACTGACGATTTTTATTTTAATAGCCGTAGCCAAGAGTTAATTTAGAAATAAGTTTCAATATCAAACAATAAAGCTAAGTGTTCAGTGCTACGATATGTTTTCATACCCTGCATGCTAAATTGGAGCACTCTGAGAGCGCTTACTTCTGCTTAGTAAGGCAATGTTTACGAAAAATTCAAATTGGCTATGAAACTATCAGATTAAACTATTGGAACGTTTTAATATCGAGAAGAGGGCGGAACCGACCCGTAGAGTTATTTTTCACTTGATTTTAGTCTACGGAAGAGGATTTCAGTCCCGTTTTACATAAGGGGTACATGACCGTGTCGCCTTTAAAGTTTGACGTACCCGTAAAATTAAAGGATTTTTTTAACGTGTCGACTGACTGACACTACTATCACTATATATATATATATATTATTGTTAAATTAAGATAGATTACTCTATGTTTTTTGTTTCCTGAAGATGGGAGACTATCCCGAAGCGTTTCTTTTTTTTCCGAACTTTGTCGACCCTTGTTTATTATTAAACAGAAAAACGGAAAAATAGAACAAAAAAAAAATTCGATCAATTGTACCTCGTAACATTTCCTGTAAATTTTATAAAACGTCCGTGCAGGGTTTTCTGAATTATATTGCCCTAAGAAAAATGGTACACAAACAAACAGTTAAACGAATAGTCATGAAAAGATAACCATCTGTTCCTGTTAACATACTGTAACTAAAAAATTTCTGTAAATTTTGTAAAGATCTGCTCATAACTTTTCGAATTATCTTGATAATAAACAGTCAGACTAACTCAGACAGAAGCATAACCTCCTGAGTAGAGGCAATATGGTCACCGTTGCTCGTATAATCAGAGTAATTCCTATATTTACGGCACTTTTATTTAAGATTATTTTAATTCTTAGGTTCAAGCAATCATATTTTGGTATGGACGAACCAGCCAGCCAGACGAGCTGGCCCTACTAAAGCAAGGCCAAAGCCTCCGCCTGATGAGGGATACAATAGAAACAGTTGCGTATTGCGAACTAACAAGGCGGTCGTAGTTGGTATCATTGTACAGAGACTTCAATGGGCAGCCCCTATCAAACACGTACATCTCGAGGTGCCAGACGGCAAGGATCGAGATGTTGTTAGACTATGTAAGATATCCCTTTGGTTTGAGCACCGTTGGACTGTTATTATGGTTCCTAAGAATATACTTGGTAATCTTCACAGTCACTGGCGAAACCGCGCGTGAAAGTGACAGCACTGAATTTATGATAACAGTCAACATCTCATGATATGATAATTGGTATTGATGACCAGCCACCTAAAACGACTAAATGAGGGTGTCCAAACGCGGTCGTATTTAGCGGAGAATACTGTACTTCGTTTATAACAGTGCGGTTATTACTTTGATTATAAGGGATACTCCATAATTACCAATTTTAATGATCAAAAAATTTGAACGTACCTGGTTTCAATTATTCATCTGGACGGTACGAGCGTTGCTTCAGTTCGATCTAGAGCAGTGAATCAATTCCTTTATATCAGGAAGTCAGGCATCATTCAAAAGATGAGCTGCATCTGCGTATCACAAACCTGCAACATAACTTCACTCGAAACTTGTTCACTGCAGCACACAAGTATATCCTCAGACGAAGAAATTTAGCTGAAGAAAAATAGTTACTAAAAAAAAATACAGTACCCATTTCCTCCATCCTCGGGTGGTGCTACGCAGTACGCTGAAGAACATCTTGCTCGTAGCATTGTTACCTCCGCCAAGGAGGTTATGTTTTCGTCGTGTTTGTCTGTCTGTCTCTTACAGACAGTGGTTCTATTGAGTTTTTCAATACTTGGCTAAACCTACTTTAAATGTCCCTAACAATCGTATGTTAGGAGGAACAGATGATTAACTTTTAGTAAAGATATGTCCATCCGTTTGTTTGTTTGTCTGCCTCATTTTTCTCGATGCCATAACTCAAAAAAGTTATGGATGGATTTTGATAAAATTAACATGAGTTGTTCGGTATATATGAATGAGTATATGATCAAATTTTAGTATTGATCCGTTTGTTCGTTCGTTCGTTTGTCACTGTTTTTAATTTTATACTTGTTAGCACAATAACTAAAAAAATGATGAATGGATCTTTATGAAATTCATAGGGTTTGTTAGTAATGTTAAAAGACATAAATGATCAAATTTTGGTGCAGATCGGTTTGTTCGTTTGTATGTTTGACTTATGTTTGTCAAAACGTTTGTTAAATGTATAACTCAAAAAGTAATGAACGGATCTTCAAGAAAATTGAACAAGCTGTTATTAATATAAAAAGGCACAAATGATTAGATTTTGGATTTTACACAAAGAAAATTATTGTTTCAGAACCAATTTTTTTTTTTTTGCTACCGTTGCCTCACTTGGCGGAGGTATGCGCTCTCAGTGTGCTCTAGTTGATCATGTACTCCATTTGCGTACCATAAACTCGTAGTAAATTAATTTGAGGCAAGAAGAAAGTAAAAGCCAGAATGGATCCATGAGAATACTAGAAGAAATTTCTATAATATTTCCATTACTTGAATTTCAAATTGAATCAACAAGCATGTTGAATTTTCACGTTCCATTAATGTTTGCCATTATCTGCAACCCGACCTAACTTTCTTTAATCAGTTTTCAACAGAGAAAACCGAGATTGCGATAAGCTCTAACTTGCCGTGATATGCACCCGTTTTCTTCAATTGTGACTGAAAATAGACTGATTGCTAGCTAAGCAGATAATATACTTTAGTTTTTATTACGTTGTATAATGCTGCTTCAGTATATCAATTCATTCATCGGTTTTAAATTTACGCTTTCACTAGGAGGCTCGGGAAAATCAAGTGTTGATTTTGGGCCACAGACAAGTGAACACAGATGGGAATTTCTTCAGCATTTTGCGGAAAAAACGATGACATCCAAGGAATTTTAATGAAAAGTAGGTAGCAACGGCCGCGGAGATCTGAAGCTGATTTTTCCAGTTTGACCGAAGTCTGGCTACCGCAATGGTTGGCTGCAGCAATGGCGGCTGGAAGCCTCTTATTAGTGAGAAGGGATGGCTGAGAGCTTGTGATTGGCGGGAAGAGAGCAGCCACCGAAGAACAAAGAACTTCTATGTCCAGTACAGCGAAATGTGGCTGCTTCTTCTTCTTCTTCTTGTACAAAGTTGGAGGAGGATGGGGGTCTCTTGACTCCCGTATCTCTTATAGGTCCGACTAGGGATCAGGATATCACTTCACTTCATCAGTTAGAGTAGGCTCAACCTCTGGATTCTCCGAAGATAACGAAGAAGGGCAGCATACACTTCGGGGTTTTCTTCTTCTTCTCCACCCATAAGGAGAACCCGCAGATTCAGGTACACATTGCCTAGAGCCTGTAGATCTTCATAGAGAACTGTTTGAGAGGCCGCATATCTCAAGCAGTGAAGTAGAAGGTGCTCTATGGTCTCCGGAACTCCGCAAAATCGACACAAGGGATCTTCAACAATATTAAATCGATGTAGATGGGCCGCTACTCCTGCATGGCCAATTCTGAGGCGCGTCAGGGCCACCTGTGGCTGCGTTCCTTATTTCTATCGAACCTCCATGATGACACCACAGCCAATCGCTCGGTTGTTTACATCATACATCGTAGACAAGATACCACCAAACGTAGGTCACAGATTAACTTAATATCATACTACCAACCTCTCAAACTAACTACATACATGGTTGACAACCAGACCGAAAATGCCAAAGCAAGACAGGGTGGAACATTATAAGGGAATTGGCAGCAACACTATTATTATACTGGCTACACCACGCACAATTTCTTCACTAAAGCGCTGTGAGTAGCACCGTTAATTTTCTAAAGCAGCATTTCATTTATTCGTAGAAACAACCACAACAACATGTACCCTCCCTCAGCCAAAATTCTGGTAAATAGCATCTTTATACTGTACAGCTATTCAAATAAAATCCCCGAAGAGTACAGAAGCAATTAAAATAGACAAATGTAAGCCCTTAATCAATGTGAAAGATGATGAAGCATTCAGCTTCTCACAACTTTTCTGATTATGGGATCAGTGAAACTGTACAGCAGAGTATCTGCAACTACAGCCAGTTTTTGACACTAATGCCTTCATCGGCGATGTGCCTCATCATAACCAATTAAGTTGGACCAGCATCCATAGCGTTAATGCCTTTTAGTCTCTTATACTTTACATGTATATAACTACGTATATACTGTGCAGCCAATGCATGCTCTGTATATCTTTGCAATTGGGATTAGCTGTATTTGAGGATTTTCACCTTATTACTAGATAGCAACAGTAGATAGCCGAAACGTCGTAAGCACTTTTACAGTCTGCTTTTTACTTGCAAGGAAATTATATTCTCGCATTTTTTGAACGAAGCTGAAGATCGTAGCTCCTGGAAATTTTAGGAAGACGGATTAGTTTTCTTAAAGTGTGCAAGAAACTTGAAGAAGCTGATATCAAATTTTTGAATAATAATAATAATGAGAACGAACACTGATTTGCTGTTTCTAATCCACATCATGACTCCTCCTTTCCTCGCGTTATTGAGCAACTAAATTGTTTCATTGCCCGGTTACTGGGATAGCTGCGAGCCTACATGTTGACCCCCAATGCGAGTAGGACGAAACTAATGTTATTTACATCACGTCCGTTGCGTGACTTACCGGAAGTAATTTTTGACGGTAGCAAACTGCAGTGGGTTACATCAATCAAATACTTTGGCATTGAAATAGATTCCAAGCTTAGTTTTCATGGTCACATCACTAATCTATGCAGCAAGGTCAGTGGAGCTACAGGGGCTATTCGTGCCATGAGTAGATTTTTGCCGAGGAAGTCGT
>LQNS02020117.1:6844253-6859303 GCA_001587735.2 Parhyale hawaiensis | reverse complement strand
AGCTCCGTATATCAGCGGCATTCGATCATGCTTGGGGGCATTCATGGCGGAGATTCTTCTCCCCCTCTTTTTCTATTTTTTATTTTCTTTTTCTCCTTCGTCTTCCGTTTTTTCTTCTCTCGTTTCCCCAATCCTCTATATCCTATTAACATAATGGCAATAGCTCAAAGAAGCCGGGGTGTTAGTCCCGCTGTCTCTTTGGGAATGGGCCTATTGGTTCGTCTACTGCCGCCTATCTAATCTAATCTAATCTACTGCTCTTCTCTAAGCGATCTAGCTAAAATAAACACATCTGTATACTTCCGTCTGACGTAACCGTTATTGGTATACTGAAAAGTTGAAGCTTTTTCTCCATAAGGTGCATGATTACCGAGGAAATGCAAATGGACTTAAGTTACACCTAAGGTAGCATGTCAACCGACACGTGTAACTCATGCATGTAGGTGATCCCCAGATGGATCCATGTGCATGATTTCAGCGAACCGGAGTCCGGGAAAGAAGAAAGAGATCATGATAGAAACTGCCAGTATGAGTAAGAAAAAGGAATGAAGCAAAGTGGGCACGAAAAAAAAAAGGATGGCGGAGTCTTTCTAAGTGAAATCGGTAAATATTTGTCCAAGTTGTTCAATTGCGATGCAGGAATAATAATAAGAAAGAGGAACGCAGCTTTGAGTTTCCTTTCCAGATATAGCCTTTAAATTTACACACATCTGAGGATGGGCGGTGGGATAGCGCGGCTTTATGATATTATTAGACCTCGCCCACTCACAAAAAGAAAAAGAAAGAAAGCTTCTCTCTGCATAAAAGAAGACCATGACAACAAGAAATCTGCGAGAGAATTTTTGCGTTGGGAAATAAAAGTTGAATCAAATACACCAATATTTTCATTTCCTAGTACAACCATACCTAAATAGTTCTTTGAGAAAAGCTTTTCTTAGGGAGATGGAGGCGGGAGGCCCCACAGTTGCCTGTCTTTCTTGCGGATTCGGCCAAGAATTCGGCAAAATCCCTATGGAAAATATAGCCACCGACACTGTACCAGAAAAATGTTACTATCCTCCACGAGATTATATCATTGTATCTGGAGAGTAAAGTCAGAAAAAAGTGGACTCTCTCTTAAAGATACGACCACAAGATTGACAAAAATATTCTAATTTTTTCCTTGTAAAGTAGAGTCACTGCATCTGCTGGCACACATATTTAGAAGAAAAGACTTAATCGTGACATTACGTTCAACAACCAAAAGGCATACAGTACCATGCGTCCCTTTCCGGTAAAAATCAAATATAACTTTCCATGCATCTAAGGCAAAAAAGTCGTGCTACAGGCACTGTATCCAACCCAAAAGAAACAGCCGTATTCGTCCTTCTCAGGTTAAGCCATTATATCTGCTCACAATTCTAGGGGGAAAATCTTGACTGAGGCAGTGCTCAAATTTCCATACACATCGCGCTGGCAACCCCGACCTTCAGATGCGCCTCAATGCGTGTAATTCCAAGGGCAATTTTTCCTGTTTATGTTTCCTTGCACTCAGGCACTGCAGTGTCCCAGCTCGCCACACGGCGACTTTTATGCGAAATTTGCCTCATTTTATGGTGGAATAATGGTAGAATTTCCTGCAGCAGCGCCGCTGCTCCTTCACCTTTGCGAAGGTAACCTTAAATTTGTAAACTTTGTACCGGCATGTAGGAGGTTTCCAAAGCCACCTGGTTATCGTGGGGGGTTTTAACTCCAAAGTGACCGACGAGCCGGAGCGACCCGTTTCAGGTTCGTACTTAGTTATACATCGTTGAATATTATCATCACTCTATCGGGATAATATTATCACTCATGAGGATACTCCGTGAAATATTTAGTGCCTATACCAACGACTACATACTTTACAGAAAATAGTATGTAACATTGAGAGAGTTTCTAGGATTTGGTAAGAATTCATATACTGTATATATGTACAGTGTTTCGAATAACACATTCACCATGATGATTGATACTCGTTGGAATTTCAACTTTGTAAGTAGTAAGTACAAATAAGTTATCTTATTCAGTTGACTGGCGTACTCGGCTGTCAAAATTTATGGTACAAAATTTACATCAGCGCCCTCCATCGTCTGCGCGTAAAGACTATGAACAGTTTTGCGTGAACACCAAATGAGTCTAACCCTGAAAAAAAAAATTCTTTACATTTCACCATTATAATTTCGACATCTACACACAGTCCTGCTCTTACAAGCCAAGAATAAAAAATCAATTAACATTTAATGTCACCCATTTTTTTTTTCTTGATTAAGGTACGAAATCAAAACACGGTAATAAACAGCAACGTGTGTTTGTTTGGTTATGTATTCTTTTATATTTGTATGTGTCGTGTCACGCTGTGATAAAAACAGACATATAAAACCAGGGTACAGATGATGGCAAAAGTGAGGAAGCCTCAAAATTAACTGCAGTTTGCCAAATTTAAAATCCAAACTGTGATGACGTCTAAAGTAGTTCTCAACATTCTCGGAAATGCTAATTTTTGTCATCTTCTCACATCGAACTTTCATTTCACTGCCTTCGATATGCGGAAATCGAGAAGATGATCAAGGAAAGAAAGGGCGAGATTAACTGAAGAGTGCAGTAGAATGGGGAACAAGAGAAAAGGAAGGATGATTCCCCAACTAAATTTCCTTCATTAAATTAATAGCACACTGAGAGAGAGAGAATAAAAATAGACTGAAGTAATATCATTGCTAACCAATTAAATGCAGATGCAAGTCATATTTTAAATTACGTTGAACATTATACAACAAAGGATTTTTTATGCATGTCACCGACCGGAAGAAAATACTGCCATCTTGAGTAGTACTGCAATCGACCCCAAGCTCAACTCGCTGTTCGTCAAATTTGGCAGTTGCAGTGGGTCCTTCTAAATAACTAGTGAGATCTATGAAGAAGTATCTCAGTTCCTTACCGTCGCCCCAGATAGCCAGAAACGATAGTATGAAATTATAATATTCTTACGAAAATTCTACGCATAGCATAAAGGCTTGATAGCTGTATTCCTCATAGACACATATGGGTATATTACAAAAGTCATTCGAGACAGGTACGAGTTACATTTTACTATGATATATGCAGCTGCATAGCCACTAGAAGTCAAACATGGAAAATTCAAACAACAAGAATTAATGAAGTTGCATGGTAACTTCTTTAAATAGTTTCTAAACAGAATCGGAAGTGGGATCCAATAGATCACAGAGAATTTTATTAACAACCGATGTAATTTGAAAAATTGTTCAATATTTCTTAAGATCAACATTTGGGAGATTGAGAACAGAACGTCTCATTTCGTAACTTTGTTAGCGGGCGACAAGTGGACTGGAATGCGTTTGAAGTATTTCAGTATGATTATGAAAAACAAATCAAAAGAATACGACTAAGGAATAATTTGTAAATTTCGTAAAATTGTATCATTTGAAATGAAGGGTAGATATCACTTCAGTCCAGTAAGGTATATACAATGTATGCATTGCTCTTTACACGAAAAATTCGCCGAAGTATATTACTCAAAACAATTTCAAGTTTATGATTATGGTAACGTGAGGCAACGGTCAAAATAATGATATTCTGGACCATCAATGAGTGATCTAATGAATAATTATAATCGATTATTTGATATTACATAAATTGTGTCAAGAACTCCAAAGGCCAGCTCCCTGCATCTTTGATGTGGGCGTTAAGGTTCAGCTTTTCGACAAGAATTAGTCTAATGTATTCCATTAGAGGCACCCACTAAAGTCCTTTGCTATAAAGAAGAAAGCAGGCGATTTCTTGAGGGTACAAGGAGTGGCCAGCATCAATTGCCTCCGCCAATGTTAAATATTTGTCGAGTTTGGCTGTCTGTCTCGCTATTTGTCTGTTTACATGTAATCAAGATCACTCAATAAGTTATGGAGCGAACTTTGTAAAATTTGCAGGAATTATTAGCCATGTTAGGAGCAACAGAATATATATATATATATATATTAAGCTTTGGTGGAGATCCGTTTAACCGTTAGCTTATTTGCCTTTTTATCTTTTTGCGATAACTCAAAAGTCATGGAAGGATATTCATGATATTTGCACGAATGGTTAGGTATGTTACGAAGAGCAAATGACCAAATTAAGTGATGATTTATTTGTCCGTTTTTTTGTCTCCATGTTTACTTCTACGTTTGTTAGCAATATAACTCAAAAAGTTTGAATGGATATTTATGAAATATACAGGAATTATTAGAAGACGTAAATAATCAAGTATTGGTGGTGATAGGTTTGTGTGTTTGACTAATGTATGTCAGAATGTTTGTCACCGAGGCAACTCAAAAAGATAATTAAGAATCTTTATAAATTTTGCAGAAACAGTTAAAAATGTTAAGAAGCACAAATGAGCAAATTTTGCTAGTGAAAGGACAGTCCGCTTATGTGTTTAAACATAGACTACACCATAGATTGACGGGGCACTGACCCCTAAGGTAGATTTCGATCCTGCAATTGGGTCTGACTGCACGGTGCCGTCGGTGCGGCAGACGGTTTTTTATATGTTGCTCCATAGTTGTTCATACGTGCGCACTTCTGGGACCGTTTATATTATATCGCTACATTCAGTTATAAATGAACATGTTCATATTCCTAAAACAGAGGCCAATAAGGTATGTAAAAAAGGTATAGCGAATTGAAGTAAAGTATTCTAACAAGACAAGCAAATAACCCGTTTTGTCATTGCCGTAAACCACTAGTCTTAGGAAGTTTAAAAAAAAATGAGTTGCCAGCTAGAGAACAAAATATTCTGAGGCTTTAAGAGGGAAAGACAAGGTTCTCCAAACATAGAAATGTGGTACTGCTCAGGTCGGTGTTAAATCAGCTTGCCCTCAGTGCAGTATGCCCAAAGGTATCCATTACAGGCAGCAGCGGTCCTGTGGTTATCGACACCCTCTGCCTGCGTGCCACCTACTGAGCAGGTAATTAAGTCACCTCAGGCTATTACGACATTTAGCACAGAAAAAAAAACAAAGCTTAATGTGTTATTTGTATCTATGTTATTTGTATAAGTTGTTAGATATATTATGGTGAGTAAATTAACAAATTTTTGCGATGATCTGTCAATTTGTGGGTTGCTTTATCTAAGTATTTGATTTTATGCTTGTTAGCAAAATAGCTCAATCATATATCTGCAGATATTTATGAATAATTAAAGAATTGTTGCTAATGTTGATATACATGTATGATTACATTTTGGTGATGATCGGTTGGGCCGCGTATGTGTTTAATTGTTTCGCTGAAAGTTTATCAGCAAAATAATTCAAAAGGTTTTGAACGGAACTTGAAAAAACTACAAAAGCTGTTATTGCCGTGAAAAATCACAAATGTTAACATTTTTGTGTTGATACAGAGGAGGTCATTTATGTGTGCTACGCCGTTGAAAAACAAATGGTGTCATAAAATCTATACATTGTGTTCCTGCTCTATCCGAATCAGTTTAATGCAAAATTTGTGCATATACGAATGGAGAACTGTGACCACTGTTTCCTTTTATAACAGAAAATTTGTTCCTATGAAATCTACCACTTGTGCCCCGGAGACATTGCCAGCACACAGAACGTATCGCGTTGCCTTTCGTATTTACAGAGATCTTCATATAACCTCTTGTAATTACTGTTGCAGTTAGCTGTGTTTTAGTGCAGTATTATTATGAAAACGTACCAGATAAGCCGGTTGGAGGAGTAAAAATGAGTTATGGAACGTTTTCCACTATAGGTATATGATGTAATAGAATAAGTATATCCGAATTCGATTTAGGCGGTCTTTTTCGCTTCTTTCTTTTTTTCTCCCAGAGTGCCCACAGACCGAGAAGCTGAGTAGAGCACTCCGAGAGCACCACATACCTCAGCCAAGCAAAGCAACATTAACGTAAAATTCAACTTGGTACTGAAACTATGATTTCCTTTTGATCAGTACCAAAAGTTAGTCCTTTATGCTTTTTGATAATTATAACAGCTTCTGCAATTTTCTTGAAGATCCGTTCTAAGCTTTTGAGTTATTTTGTTCGTAAACACTCAGACAAACACTAATCATATCCACAAAACGCCGAACCGAACATCAACAAACTTAACTCAATTATGTCATATATTGCTCCTAAAGAGTCCTGTGATTTAATTAAAAAAACGCTACTAACGTTGGGAGTTATCATTATAGTTATTATCGTTACAAACATAAGATCAACGCTGCAAATAAAAAATATATATCTTCATACCTTTTTAGCTATGGTTTGACAGACAAAGACATCAATAGAAAACTCAACAAAACTACAGCACTCTGAGAGCGTATACCTCCGCGCATGGAAACGGTAATTAAAAAAAATTAAATTGGTTCTGAATTTTAATTCCAGTTTTATTAACGCCAAAATCTAATCATTTGTGACTTAACTGTAATAACAGCTTCTGTAAGCTTGGGAATCTGTAAGTAACTTTTTGAGTAATACTGCTAACAAATATTCTGACAAACATTGATCACACAAACAAACAAACCAAACGATCTTCACGAAATTTTTTTCAATTATATTTTTACAATATTTTTAACAATTCATGCTAAATTCATAAAGACCCGTTCATAACTTTTAGAGTTACATTGCTAGCAAGCATAAAATCAAACTCAGCGACAAACTAGAACGCATCGTGGCGTAAGACCATCACCTGCTGCGGGAACCAATGTCATCGCAGTAATTTTTTATGGCCAATTGTTCTGAATTTTGACTCCATTTGTATTAACGCCAAAATCTAATCATTTGTGACTTTTAACCATAATACCAGCTTCTGTAATTTTGTTGGAAATCTGTTCATAAATTTCTGAGCTAATTAACCTGCTAACAAATATTCTGACGAAAATTCGTCAAACAAGCAGACCAACAGATCTATACAACAATTCAATTAATATTTTATTTTTTTTTATAATTCGTACTAATTTCATATAGAGCTGTTTATTACTTGAGTTACTTACCTAGCAAAGTTAAAATCTAACTCAGAGACAAATAAACGAAAGAACAAACAGATCCTTACAAAGATTTGGCTATTGTTGCTGAGACAAAAATACTCACACAAACAAACAGACTGACCGATCTTTACCAAAAGTTCATAATCTATTCTTCTAACATACTTCACAATCCTTTGTAAAAATTCGTTCACAAATTTTTCAGTTATCTAGATGACAGACAAACACACAAACTGAAAGAAAACATAACCTCTTGGCGGAGGTAATTAGTCAGCAGGTGATGTAACCGCATGAGTTTTTGGCCGTCAAAATTTGCAGTATCGACTACAAACCATTTGGTGTGTATGAAATAGATGCTGATCAATATAGATATGCTTGTACACCAGAGCACATCTGAGAGCTCACACCTCCGCCAAGCAAGAGAAGATAACCAAAAATTGAAATTGGTTCTGAAACTATGAGGCCCTCTGTAGCAGCACCGAAATATGGCCATATGTGCCTTCTAACTTGACAGGACCGACCAATAAAAATTGACTATGTTTTTTCCCATATTATTCTATCAAATTTTTACTTGTTTCATTTCTAGAGCACAAAAACTTAAAAAAATTATCGTGAGGTTAAACGATTTTAATGCTTTTATTTCTTCTAAAGATGTTGCTCGTGTGAAAGGGAAATTAGAAAAACTCCCAAGTAGATCTAATGATCGTGACGATTTTGTTGAGCGATAAAGATTTTTTCAATAATTTCAATTAATATTCCTATCAAAAAGGGACAGGACTTGCCGGTACCCATAATAGTTCCCCAGCAATTTTCTGAAAAAAAAAGTGCTTCAACAACAGCATTTTAAAACAGCTTCCTTACATAATCTCACTACTAGAGCACTCTGAGAGCGCATGCCTTCACTAAGCAAGGCAAAGGTTACGAAAAAAATGAAATTGGTTCTGAGACTATGATTTTCTTCGTATCAGCACCAAAATCTAATCATTTGTGCCATTGAAGAGTGTTAAAAGATTCAAACTTTTTTTTTTTTGAGATCCGTTCATAACTTATTAGGTTATGCTGCTAGCAAACATTACGGCAAACATGAATCAAAAATACAAACGAACCTACCCATCTGCACCAAAATTTAAATATTTGTCTTTAAACATACTAACAACTCCTATAAATTTCATAGAGGTCCATTCATTACTTTCTTGAGTTTAGTGCTAACAAGCATAAAATGAAAATAAGTGACAAATGAACGAACAAACGGATCATTACAAAAATTTGATCATTTACTCTTCGTGATATACTTAAGAACTTATGTCAATTGTATAAAAAACCGTCTATAATATTTTAGTTATGGTATTGGGAAAAATGAGGCAGATAAACAAACAGATAGACGGATCTTCAACAAAAGTTAATCATTTGTTCCTGTCAACATACCTAATAAATCCTGCAAATGTTATTCAAATCCGTCCATAACTTTTTGAGTTATCTTGGTGACAGACCGACAAATAAATGGACATACCCGAAGAAAACACAACCTCTTTGGCGGAGGTAAGAAGCAGTATATACGGTATTGGTTTGTCTGATGTGGCAACATAGCTGCGCCTTTCATGTCATCGAAGGGTAAATAATGTGTTATAATAATAATAATAATAATAATAATAATAATAATAATAATTCATATTATCGAGCTTCATTCTCTCCTAAAGTAAAATTTAGAAATATCACGCAATGCAATTAAAAAGTCATCAACCGTCGAAAATTTTGCCATTTAACAGATATAAAACAGTTGATTCTCATATTACAGGCACAGCTACAAGACAGGCCAGGTGCTATTCTGTTGTCTCTTCTTATGGCGTCATGAAGTTTAACAAAGGTTTAACATGGTAAGAAATAAATCTACAGGTACTGTGTTCACGAATAATATGAATTTTGTATTTTAGAATTATTTTGTCGTGCAATAGTGTATTTTCTACCTACTCTATGTATGTTCACATGTTGCTTTTTTCTACAGGTTCGCTATTATTTAAAGTCAAGTATAACTACACTATAAGCTTGGGGCTGGTCATTTGCATATTAGTTTTAAGTACAGTTATGGATAATCCCTTTATGCAAGCATAATGTCTCTATCATGTGTCATATGGTTTAGTCTACAGGAAGCAGTAAGTAAACTAGTGCACATGCTAAATTTTATTACAATTTTTCTACTAGCTATTATGCAGCTGTGTTGCCGACGAGAACACGCACGATACCGGTAATGTGTTCTGTTGAGTGCAGCATTCAACGGTTCTAAATAAATTTTGCTCATGAATAAGTAAGTAGCCTTCATTGGAAATTATTGCAGCAAAAAAGACAAATATCCACAAAGAAGCAAGCCTGTATGCACTTGTAATGTCAGTGCCCATTCTTTTACCGCGTAACTTCCAAGTGCAATTTAGGGAATCGTAGTGCGAAATATTGGACGAAATATTAATTACAATGTGCCAGCATAAAAGAAACACACACATGCATTGAAACAAATACGTTAGATTTATGTCATCTAAATATTTGCCTAGTTTTTCAAATGCTTACGCTGCATCTCCCCTTGCGTGCACTGACTACCGCCCTTTCTACGCCCCTCTCTGCACGGCATTAGTCAAGTGGAGAGACGTTAACTGTATCTCATAATAAAGATTAATCTGTGCACTACCTATGCAGGTGATTTTTATCCTAAAAATCACGAAATTTTAGAAGTTCTATATAGTAATTTTTAGATAATTTTTTCCATCAACGGAATCAGTTATCAACTCCCAACCCCCCAATTTTTTTTACCAATCAGTGTTTCTTGTTTATAGATACATTCCCCTCACCGTTACCAGGGTGCTGGTTTTGTTTTTGTTTGAGGTCTCTAGGGTAATAAGAAAGCATTTTATCTTGGATTACAGATATGCGCCTCCAGGCCCAATTGCGAGAGGCCCGATTGCAGTGTCCCGTCAATGTATCGTGTGGTCTATGGTTTAACTAATGTTTGTCGAAGTATATCTCAGACAGATATACACGGATATCAATGCAGTGTGTAATCACTGTGTATTAACTGTTAGAAATGTCAAAAGGAACAAATGACCATTTTTTTCCGGTGAACGGTTCGTCCGTTGGTGTGCTTGACTAATGTTTGTTTTAGTACACTATTTGTGAGATCATAAATGAAAAAGTTACGGACGGATCTTCAAGAAAATTACTGCAACTGTTCTTACTCTCAAGAAGCACACAATAATCAATGTTCAAGCTTTGTTGATAATGAATAAATAGGAAATCCTGGTTTCAGGACCAATTTGATATTTTCGTTAACATTGCCTTGCTTGGCAAAGGTATGCATTCTCAGTGTGCTTAAGCTTGGTTGTATTTTATGAGCAGTTAACCCATATTCAGTTCACTATTCTGACAATATTTTGAAAGAAAATAACGACATTTGCTGCAGCACCAACGAAAATACAACGACTTGTTTAGACTACTGCAACATCTACAAACAATACACATTTCAATAACTATTTTATTGATAAAAGCATTAAATAATAGTGGCCCAAGAACACGTCCTTATGGAACACCAGTGGGAATGGGCATGTATGTGATTTGACATAATTGAAAAAATGCCTTCTGATCCCCCATTAAATAATTTTAGATGAGTGTATTTTCAGCGTTGTGAACGCTGTATTATTATTACAAATACAGATTATTACACACATATACAATAATAATATTACATCGTTTCGACACAATAAATGTTACTGCTCGATTTTGAAAAGCTCGTTCAGAAATTATATCTGATTACAATATTTCCAATGTCATGATAATCATCAGTCAGGGAGACTTACTTTCGAAGATTTCACAGATATATACGGAATGGCAAAATAAAACAAATTACTTCCAGAACATGAGACCTGTGCAAAACTTGGACATGATTTTGCGCTCTGAAATATAAATATTATTTCAACGCGTTTTCCCTTATTTATACCGAACTGTGTTATTTTGTCAATGGGATTCTTGATTTTACCGTATTCCTACGAAAAAAAAAGCCGCTGTATATATAGTGAGGTATCGCAGCCTTGTGCAGATAGGGTTAAGCCTCACTCTCCAAAATATCGAGACATGTGGCATGCGGAGCCATACGTGGAATCTCTGTTTGAGGACGTTCCCTCACTGGATAGAAGTGCATGGGTACAGTAAGTCAGAAAAGAAGAGGAATAACAGAAGGAAAATGAGATGAGTAGGAGGAGTAGGAGATGTCAAGGAAGCAAAGTGGGCACGAAAGACAGACGTCCCGAAGGCCTAGCTAATGGCTAAGGGTCCCTTACCCTCACCTAGGATTTACGTTTAGTCGATTTTCGCTCTTCTTAGCCCGTACTGTCGGAAAAGCCGAACTACCGAACTACTTTCGGATAAGTTGGATTAGAATCCTTCATAACTTCGGGTAGGTTAGGGGAGGGCAGGTCTGGTTTTTCTAACCACCCCTTTTTTCAATTTCGGGTACGTAACTTTTTGGTCATTGGTAGTTATGGGTAAGGTAACCTACAGGGTCCCCTGGGGCGCTGCTTCCCTTAACATAAGACGAGCGAACCTAAACTAACCCTAGGGCCTAGGGCCTATCCCATGTCTCCTGAGGGGTACTGATAAAACTAGGCTGTCGGAGTTTCGATGGCACTTGATCGAATGTGACAAATAAACTTCTCAATCGTGGGAGAGTTAATACTTCACATCATGGCTGAATTTTAAATTACAGATGACATGTAACGACCGAATAGTGTCATTCCTAGAAGAAAAGTACGATTAAGTCAACAGTAGGACCATCGGGTGGGAATAGACGATAATGCCACTTTTTGTAGATCACTTGGCTCGAGTTGTTACCATAGGCAAAAATTGGGGAGGATTGGGTGTTTCGAACTTTCTCTACAGAAGAGACAGATACAATGCTCACCTTATGGAAACTAGTACTGTCGAGGATAGAGTACTATTCACCTCTTTGGATATCGAGCAAACGGAAAGACCTAGAGCGCCTCTAGGCGACCCAGAGATCGTTCACTGCAAAACTCCAAGGCATGCAAGAATTAAACTAACTCGAAAGACTTGCTCACCTTTAAATGTACTCATTCAACGGAGATTCGAGAGCTTTATGATCATAAATCTTTATATACATTTTTTATGTTACGTTGTATTTCAGTTATGTATCCAACGTGCCAGTTCGTGCAGGCGAGATCACGCCTTGTCCAGTTGGACTTCAGCGCGGCGTTTGACAAGGTTAAGCACAGGGGTCTATTATACAAGCTGGAGTCCTTTGGTGTGGGTGGTAGGGTTCTGTCAATCATTTGCGATTTTGTTTCTGAGCGAACGCAGAGTATGTCTGTTGACGGTGTCTTGAGCGCCTCAGCCGCGGTGGTGTCTTGTGTCCCTCAGGGCAGTGTACTTGGCCCGCTGTTGTTCGTTCTCTATACTAGTGACATGTTCTCTTCGCTTGAAACCACGATGATCAACTATGCCGATGATTCCACTTTGATAGCAGTGATACCTGCCCCTCGCCTGCGTAGTGCTGTCGCTCAGTCTCTGAATAGGGATTTTTCACGCATTAGTGCATGGTGCTCGGCCTGGAGTATGAAGCTGAATGCCAGTAAGACTAAGTCGATGATTATCAGTCGGTCTCGGACACTTGTACCCCAGCATCCCCAACTGGAGATTGACGACACTGCTTCAGGAATCTAGCTCCTTTGAGATTCTTGGTGTTGTCTTTGATGAGAAGCTTACTTTTGAGCCGCATATTCGGAGGTTGGTGTTACGTGCTTCCACTAAGATTGGGCTCCTGCGTAAGGTGAATTCTGTGTTTGCTGACAGTCAGGTAGTCCGTAGTTGTTTTTTGTGCTTTTTTGTCGCCTGTGTTAGAGTATTGCTCACTGGTCTGGGCTTCAGCTGCTGACACTCACTTGCGTCTGTTGGACCGACTTGTTAGTTCAGCCAGCAGGCTGTGCGCTGATAATGATATGGTGAACCTGTCCCACAGGAGAAGAGTAGCAGAGCTATGTATGTTTTGCAAGGTGTACAATAATGAGAGGCATTGGTTGTATTCTTCTCTCTCTACCCTCAAGGTCTTTGGGAGAGAGACTCGTGCTGCGTGCGGAGCGCTCTCTCTCACTTTGGAGGATGTCCGATGTCGAACTAACCAGTTCGGTCGGTGCTTCATGTCCTGGTTCGGCTAAGGTTTGGAATTTGTTGCCGGCATCGGCTTTTAGTCGTATTGGCCTACAGGTGTTTAAGTCAGCTGTTAATGTTTTTTGCTGGATTTCCTTTAGCAGCGTTTTGGGCTTCCCGGTGTTGCAAGGTGCTTCATATGGGTTGTACTACCTGTCCGTGGGAGCTCAAGCGTGAAGTTTTAATAATAATAATCAGGTTTATATTCCGTGTCACAGATACAGTCAGTCTACTGCCGCCTAGGTATCTAAATGCATTAAATCTTCGTCCCTCGAATTTCTTCCTGTCTAAAAGCGAAGAAGCTGTGTCAAGCATGACACAAGCAAGCAAGTAAACGTGACACAAGCAAGGTTCACAGAGTTTTAGTATAATATAGATGAATGCAGTTTTAAAGTAACAGTACCGTAAAGACGTTTAGGAAATTCAAATATCTCCAGTTCGAATGTAAAACAGTGTCCACAAAGCTCGAGAGCGAAACAGCCAGTGTCTACACAGTTCGAGAGTAAGACAGCCAGTGTCTACACAGTTCGAGAATAAGACGGCCAGTGTCCATACAGCTCGAAAAAAAGACAGGCAGTGTCTACACAGTTCGAGAGTAAGCCAGTGTCCACACAGCTCGATAACAAAACAGCCAGTAAAGGCAGAGTAAGCTTGGCCGCACACAGCTACTGGTAACAGCCTCAGCGTCGCCCCCCAGTCCAAGAGTAAGGCAGCCCATGTCCGAATGGCGGGAGTCACTTTGAAGAAAATATCAGTCATTTCCGGCAGCGCTATCGGGCGGCCAGAGGGAAGTCCAGCAATGGGTTCCGGACGAGTGAAAGCGAGAGAATCCGTGTATTTTACGGAAAAATATAAGATCGCTCGCTGACGTGACCGAGGTATGAACGACTTTAAAGCGCCGCCGACGATAACCGCAGCCACATATAAATGTGACGGCCGGGTGATGGCTGGGTGAGTGAGGAGAAGAAGGTAATGAGGAACAGGTGATGAAGAGGGAGAATGAAGTAGAAAATATACATGAAGTAGTATAAGTAGATGGTAATACGGAAGCAAATTCATAATTGATGCTAAAATTATAAGCAAACAGAGAGCATGAGCACTGCAACAAACGGACAAAGTAAGAAAATGTTGAAATAGAACATATAGTGGATATGAAGCGGCAAAACCGATGGTGAAGAAGATGGTAATGGGATTACCGTAAATCAGATGTAAACTGAGTAATATCTGCATGGAGAAAAGTAGTTTGTGAAGGGAATATTAATGAGGATATGAGAATAAAATATGCATAGGGAAAACGTATAAAATAAACCTTAGTGGAACCATGCAGCACTAGATCTGGACATAAACGCAAATATTTTAAAAATTTCTTAGGCTGAAAAAAGAAATATCACAATGTCAAATTTTGTAGCTATTAGGTGATTTACCTAAAAGGGACAGAAAATATTACCGCTGATACTAGTTGATAATGGACTAAATGGCCAAGCGAATAGAAAGAACATCACGAGTTAGGCCAGTTCCTAAACCAAGTCCGACAAGTGTGCTTCATTTCTGAGGACCCTGGGTTCGAACCCCAAATGTCGAGAAGCATCTCAGTAACTGCCAAAGAACGGAGCGTTACCAGATGCTCAGAACGTAGTACTGGCATGCCAGGTCTACACTGAGAAATCGTATGTACGTTCAACTTATGATCGGATATTCAGTGCGTACGTCGTTCAACTATTCATGGGTATCTTATACCCATATTACATATTGTGCGTCAGCTGCTGATGCCCGTGCTCGCGAAACGTTTTCCCCTAGATTGCGCTCATTTTTGCGTCGGCGGCCGCTCTACCATAATAAACCCT
>LQNS02020117.1:6820348-6843413 GCA_001587735.2 Parhyale hawaiensis | reverse complement strand
TTCAACTATTCATGGGTATCTTATACCCATATTACATATTGTGCGTCAGCTGCTGATGCCCGTGCTCGCGAAACGTTTTCCCCTAGATTGCGCTCATTTTTGCGTCGGCGGCCGCTCTACCATAATAAACCCTGCTGGCGTTGATGCAAGTGCTGTAGAGCGGCCGCCGACGCGAAAGTGGGCAAATCTAGGGGAAAGACGCGTAGCAAGCACGGGCATCAGCAGCTGTCGCACTTGCTGTAATACGGCCAATAGCTACCGACTGTCACGTCATGTCTTTTGGAACGGTTAAGCGGGCGACTACGTCTAGTGCAGCCCCGCCAGCACTAGCGCACTTATGAACTGCGCCCCCCCCCCTACCAAGACGTCAGCGCTATAGCTGCACCGTGAGGTAGGATAAAGGGGACTGTGCTCATCAAAACACCATAAGCTTTGAAAATAAAAAAGTATAAATTTCAAGCTTACTGGACTCTGCTACACCTTTATAGCAGCCTCTTCCCAGATAATGAGCGCTTACGTGATCAGTGGTATTGATATCAGTCGCTGGTGGCTTTCCCACTGTCAATGAAGTGCGGCAACACCACATCTACCACGTCTCGAGTGCTGTGTATGGCACAATCTGGACCTCGCCCAAAAAGCGTCAACGATAAGGTCTAGAATCAGACAGGTCAGAGGGTTTTCTTTTTTGCAAAGATCAAACTACACGCAAGTCGCAGTGCTACCTTTAAGTCAATCCATTAGTTGGTATAAATAAAACTATGACAGTATTAACTAAGAGGAGTGCACAGGCTGGATATATTATTGTACAGGTAGCACAACAATACTAATTTGAACGTGAACGAATAGGTGAGAACTGTGACATATCCGTGGCTTCAACACACACCCCACACAGGAAGATATCCACGCTAGAACAAATGGGGTGAATCGTCTACTGTTCATATATAGGACGCATTACCCACGTGCTCGCTCCCCTTATGTCATAAACGTTAATACATATAAACACACTGCAGAAATATATCCATTGTCATACAGTGTAAAGGCGGAAGGTGTACGTATAGTCGTACCCGCAAAAAATGTTTTCGTAACCATCTACGCCCCGAATACTTTCATAAATTAAAACGTACAGCGTCTGTTGGGCAAACGGAATAACCAGACGCAGAAAAATAAAATAACCGTGCACAGAAAGAATGACCTAAAATGGACAGGATTGAGGTTGTTTTCGGGGCTCGCATTGTTTATATCTTAGAACCAAATTCCAGAGTAGAGAATTTGTTACTTTCCTGAGAGAATATTTTATTGGCCTGAGAAACTGTTTTTTTTTTTTCAGTTTTAGCTGTTAGGGCGGACCAGAATTCGTTCATTAAGCACACAAAAAATCCCGTAACGAGTAATAAAAGTGCTAAGTCTGCCAAAAATATGGACACACTTCCATTTCCGTTCTCCACATAATGCTTGCAAGCTAATGACCAGGACTGTGAGCAGTTCTGGTACTTCCGCTAGCTCCAAAGATCATTTGCATTAACCCATTAGCCAAAACCGTCCAATTTTCTGGATGTAATTAATTGTGCTTTTCTTACGAGAAATGTTTTACTCTCTAGGTAATCGAATTTAATTTCTAATTTCTTTCAAGAAGTACGTTTTATTGTAGGTTTTGTTTATTGGAAGGGTGTATACAGTTTTTGGCAGACTCTGTATTTGTTTGTACTCACCAACATTGCTGACAGCGAAGACTCCAAGACCATCTCCGTCGACGATGGTCAGCTGTAGAGTGGAGGAGTCCGGTGCCTCAACGGTAAGACTTATTACTAGCACTCCAGGCGGTTCGTTTTCCTTTATGCTAGTTTGTAGCACTCGCTCCAGAAAATAAGGCGATAAAGCACTCTCCCTCACATCCTCCACATACACCAACAGCACTGCCTCACTCGCTAGCGGATGTGTCCCGGAATCTGTAGCCACGATCGTCAAGTTGTGTTTCTGATTCTTTTCAAAGTCAAGAACTGATGCTATTCTCACAATGCCGGTAGTCGGATCGACCCTAAACTTCCCGCCTGGGTCGTTCAAGATGCTGTAGGTTATTTTCCCGCCATCTCCCAAGTCCAAATCGGTGGCTTGCATTGTGGCTACCACCGTTCCAACTGGGTAATCTTCGGATACGCTCACACTCACAAGAGCGCTAGCCCCAAAGTTGGGAGGGCAGTCGTTGATGTCCAAAACGGTAACAAAAAGCCGGGCCATAGAATACCGCTGCTCGTCTCTCCCTCGATCCCAGGCGCGAATGCGCAGTTCGAATTCCCCGAACTTTTCGCGGTCCAATGTCCGGGAGACGTAGAGACTTCCAGAGATGGGGTCGAGGGTAAAATCTTGAGTCTGAGTTATGAGCTCATAAGAAACTTCCGCATTGTCACCCTCGTCGGGATCAATAGCAAGAAGTTGGGCAACACTTGTGCCATTCTTGGTATTTTCCGGTAAATGGAGACTGTAGCTCATTTTCGTAAACTCTGGCGCGTTGTCATTCACATCTAAAATATGTATCGTTATGTTTCTCGACATGCTAAGATGGTTCGCACCCAAATCGTAAACAGTGACGTTGAGCACGTACACCGATGTTCTTTCTCTGTCCAACGGAGCAGCGATTTTCACTATTCCCGTGAAAACATCGATCTCGAAAACAGAATCCAAGTCGCCGGAACTTATGGCATAAACCACGCGGCCGTTGTGTCCCTTGTCTTTGTCGAAAGCAGTTGTTTTCAAAATTTCTTGTCCTACAGCTGTATCCTCGAAAACATCCAGCATGCCAGGAGTGTCGCTGGAAAATTCAGGCCGGTGAGCGTTGTAGCCGTAGCGCGGGGGCAGCAAAGAATAAGTTTCCGGAGCATTGATCGTTTCCAACTCGGCCATGGCGGTGGCCTCAATTTTGGCGACAGCTGCAGACGGTGCACATTTCACTTGGTTGTCCTTGAAGGCCTCGGTATTTCCAGGAGTAGGAGCGTCAAAAACTATCATGGTTACCGACAATGGATCGGAACTGTGTTTTCCATCGGAAGCGGTGACATTGACGATGACAGTTTTCGATTTACTCGTCTTAAGGACAGATTGTTTCAAGTCACAGGCGAGCGACAGGACGCCGGATGAGTTATCGATCGACCAGCATAAGCTGCCATTGTCCTCAATTAACTTGTAAGACACGACGCTGTGAGCGTCCAAGTCGACGGCTCTGAGGGAGAGTATCTGGGAACCAACAGGTGTGCTGGCAGCCAGCCAGCCCTTGCAATCAGTGCCCAGAAACTCAGGCTTATTGTCATTAACATCTCGTATATTAACTTTTACGGTTGTTTCTGCCTCCCTTTTAAAAGGTTGTCCCCAATCTGAAGCACGCACGTTTATCGTAAAAGTGCGCCTGGATGATTCGAAGTCTAACTTCTCGGAAGTTTTGATGACGCCATCAAAAGGGTCAATGGTGAACGGCACCTCAGCCAGGTTGGATATGCTATACGAAAGGAAGCCGTTTTCACTGGAATCTGCATCAGAGGCACTTACTTTAGTTACATACGATCCGACCGGCTCGTCTTCGTCTATGGTTACTTCAGTGTTGGGAGTTACGAACTGAGGAGCGTTATCGTTGGCATCTAAGACTCTGATCCTAACTTTAGCCGAAGATTGCCTTCTGATGGCATTACTGGCGAGGTCGATGGCAGCAACCGTCAAACTGTAGTACGCTTTAACTTCGGCGTCTAGCCAGCCGGCTGTTGATATTAAACCTGTCTTTGGATTAATCCTAAATTTATCATCTTGGTTACCTGCAAGCAATCTAAAACTTACTAAAGCGTTGCTCGCTTGGTCCGTGTCGGAAGCAGCTATCCTAACTACTGGAGTGTTGGGAGGAGAATCTTCATTGACGTCTTCCTCGTATGATTCTTTTAGAAATACAGGAGACTGGTCGTTATAGTTAGTGACGGTAACCAGCACACTGGCTTCGGTGGTCATACTCGGGGTTCCCCGATCGGTTGCTCTTAAAGTTAGGTTGTATCCTGACGGAGACAGCTTCCGATCAAGAAGTTTCAGTATAACTAAATTATATTCGTTGACTTCATCTCCCTGTGCTATCGAAAATACCCTGTTGTGATCACCATCTACGATTTCCAAAGGAGCTACTGAGCCACTTGGTCCCTCATCGTCATCTGTTACAGTAATAATGGCGTAAATACTAGCGTGGCTGCGCTCCACAACTCGCGGTAAGTGTTTTACTGATATTTTGGGTGCCGCTTTGTTCACTTTAACTACATTAACATTCACGTTAGCTACAGCGATGGCGGTCTCTTGCAAATGACTTGGCCTGGAGCCTCGGTCTCTAGCCAATATCCTAAGGGGCAATAGCCTTGAATGCAAATTATACAATGATTGAGTTACCCTTACCACGCCCGACACAGGGTGGACGGAAAACATGTCGGATAAAGGGTCTTCCAGAGAGTAATAAACTTGGCCGTTAATGCCGGAGTCCGCGTCCTGCGCTTTGACTTGTAAAAGCAGAGCGTTGATTGGAGAATCTTCTGTAGCTTCGATGCTATAAAAATCTTGGTAGAAAAGTGGTATGTTGTCGTTGGTATCGACGATTGTAATTCTAACTACGGTGGCAGCAGTGAGCGACGTTTCTTGGATATGTGGAGACCTCGTTTTGGCCACAACTTGTAGTGTATACAAAGAACGGCGCTCTCGATTTAACACGTCTTTCACTCCTGTCTTTGTGCGTATTTGCATCACGAACATCCCTCCAATTTTGACGCCCTCGACTGCAAAGAACCCTTCGGGGTCACCACTTCGGATGGAAAAGGAAATGTCAGTCGAAGACGACAAGATTTGGACAGGGATGGCCATTAGCTCGGACGATCGAACGTGCGTCCGAGGCAGACAATTCTCTTCTATGGTAACATTATAAGCGGGACGAGTAAAAGCAATGTGCAACTCTGACGGAGCACAAAATCCAACTGGCAGCTTGGGTCCAAGAAAGAGACACAGTACAAAGGCTACGGAAAACCAAGACAGCGGTGAGTGTTTGCTCGGAAGACATTTCTGGGAAGGTGGGAGGGAGCGTTTGAAAAAGGCAGCCAGCAGAGCATGTAGGAGTAGTGCAATTAAGAAGATGCGTTTTCCACAGTATCTGAAGAAAACGGACTCTCGCTCAATAGGAGACGCAGGCACAGATACTTTATGCTCTTCACCAACATACAGAGGGGGACATTGCGAGCGGCAATTTGCCAAAGCCAAGTTTTGTCCGGTCCAGGATATGGTTGGACTGTGTTCCCAACAAAGATACGCACGTAGCCTCGAGGAAGAAAGCTGCCCACTCGATGTACTCCACTGTAAGTGGCTGACGGGATGATGTTGCTCTGCGAAAAGACCCGCATCTTGCAACTTGTAGGGGCCATTTACGGATCTGTGGTTTTGCGACTGTGACTTTTGAAGCAGGGGAAGTCGGTCGATTTGGGATTCCCTCAAATAGCAAGAGGAGCTTGTTGAGTAGCATCTATGATTCGTTATTGGCAAAGATGGAAATGGAGTGACTTCGTGAAATTTTCGCGAGGACATGGACTTCGTTGTAAACCCTCGGTATCGTTGGTTGACTTGAATCAACGTTCGCTCATGGCAAGCAGCATATTCTCTGCTGAATCGAACATCGTTAAATCCACTCAACTTTGCCATTTCATGCAGACTGTCGGAGCAAGTTGATTTTCTCGCGCTTGTTCCACTATTGTTGACATTTTCGTGATCGGCGAAACACGAATTATTTCGCTCGTTTTCATTTGCAGGTCTATCGTCAGAAATAAAGTTTCTAGCCGTACTAGGACTCTCACCCAAAACCAAATCGTTTTCTGAGCACTTTTCAAATGGTGTCCATCCGTTCTTGCATTTTTTAATACAAGCACAGCACGTCTCGAGGTTATGAACGAGACAAAACCGATTCTCGGAACACAATTTACATGATATGCTTTTACAGCACTGCCTGCTAGCACAATCACTAACACTGGTTGGAGAATTACCTAGAGAACCCCGAGTTTTTTCTTCCTCAAATGCGCCGTCTCGAGCTTCGATGCTGTACTGGAGAAGTTCGGAAAATGTACTGTTACGCGATGCATGAGTATCTAAGTCACTTGTGATATCATGGTTTTCGCAAGCACTAGATTCGCATTGTTCATTATTGGTGGTCATAGAAGTGCTTTTGGGAGGAGGATTGTGTGGCCAATTGTGGTGTAGATCGTTAGGAACACTGACAGCATTGCATGGCGGTCTCGCTCCAGCAGCCATTATTGGGAGATGAGCAGCGTCACGGAGATCTGAAAAGAAACAAATGAATAAACATTAGTATTAAGCTTTTACTGAAAATGAATACAGAAACCAGGAAGCTGTTATACCAGTATAGGGCTCAATTTGCAAGACGTTTTTATCGTCCTGAAAAAGATGGTGCAAACATTGGGGTTGTCGTTCGTTTGGGGCTGGAAGCTCCAGAAAAGAGGAATGTAAACCAAATAAGAGGCTCCTAACAGTAACACAGTAACCTTATAACACCAGGAAACACGACACAAGTACAACTTATTAAAGAAATAATGATTAGTAGTTCCCGGTTTTATTGCGTTTAAAATATTACACATATAGCCAGCTCATAAATTGCTCATATTGCACTTAAACATAACCACTGTAGCACCTAAGTAATAAGGTGGAAGAAACTGGCAAAGACAAATACAGTAAAAAACCGAAGCGACCAAACAAGGTCGGATAGCAAACGAGAATAGCATGCCAGTGGATTAACGGACGCGTATATCAATTCCAAACATCAATTGTTAATATACATTGCGTTTATGTTAATTGACAATATTCTCGGGAATGATTCTTGCCAATATCCCGCTTTACATGTTCCCATGATGTCCCTCAATTTCACTGAACGCGTTACGATGAGGGACGTGTGAACACGGCCTAATATATTGCATTTATAGCTCTCATTGCAGTTATTGCATTCACAGCTTTTATTGCACTAACGCCTCAAACTGCAATAAATGCGGACTCTAGTGATTAGTATCACTCAATCACAGCTACGTTACCAATATATACATTTGATGAATTTGAAGAAAACTATAAGTTCAGTAGCCCTTCCTAACAAGAAGACTTTTCTCCCCTTCCACTTATTGTACTTGACGTCATACTTCGGAAAAATGCATTTTTTTCTTTTTAACAAATAACTTATTGCTCCCATTTTCTCTGATGCATCAGGGCTGGGGCTCTGCTGGTGTATAGTATAGTGTTTATAAGTTCTTTTTGACGCTATTACGATATTGCTGCCCTGTACCGTAATGGCACTGTATTAGTGTACTGCGTGGGTGCACTGTGCTAGTGCTGTACGTAGTGTGCCTCATCAGTACTGTATCTGCATACCATATACTCGTGTACACATGCAGAAGGTACTGTACAGTACAGTGTAGCACACAAAGAGAACTACAGCTGTTCCATGGTGTTCTAATAACAGCCCCGTGCCCTTGAATTGGCAGGTAAGTGTGACAAGCCTGCAAATTTCACGGAAGAAATTACAGGCCTTCACACGACAGTTACCGCACTTTTAAAATCAACCCCCTCACTTGCGATATTAGTGATGAAGTTTTGGTAATTCAACGTGACAGAAAATGCAGCCTTTTGAGGTAAGGTACAACGTGCACTCCTCGAAAAAGCTAGGCTTTTGAAACTCATTGGTTGCATTAGAATAGGTTATTACCTTAACTGTTGAAAGCTCAACGACCGCTGTTTGCAAAGATAATAATACATGAAACGTGACACACTAGCAGGCACATCCGCGAGAATATGCTCAGGGTTGGCATTAAGTGACAACATTTGTCAGAAAATTAATAATATTGATTATAAATAATTTTTAAGATTTTGAATGCATCAGATAATAAAATAGTTTATTGCATTATAATTACACCAAGCATAATTATGTTGACTATGTTAAAAAAAAGCTTAAAATAAAGAAAAGTGTCGTAAGTAATGCATTGCATCGCTATGACAGATACAGCCAACCTAACCTATCCTAAGAGTACGTGCATGTAAAACAGTTTATGTGGACACCCGAGGGTAAGTGGCTCTAGCCCAGCGTCTCTCAACCTTTTCCATGCTTGGTACCCCTAGGGCAGTTTTGATATAGACTGGCATCCCCTACAAAATATAACAGTTGATACATATAATGATACGGAATTAACGTTACACAAAATTTGTGCAACAAATTCAAGTGAAGTTTTAAATGACGTGGAACTAACCCAAGGTTTCGCACCTCTTAAAACCTCATGTCGCATACCCGGTTGGGAACCCATGCCCAAGAGAAGATGCGGTGTTTCAATAGAGGAAAAAGAACGATACATTTACACAGTACGTAACAACCAAAGAGCGTGCAATACGCACCGCGCAAAATGCTTACCGCTACTAGAATGGACAGCAAGTCAGCAGAAATAAAAGTTAATGCGGCAAACATGGAAAAAGAGGGAAGGCTGTTAGGTCACGAATGGAAGATGTCCCCGAGGGCCTTTCTAAGGCTAAAGACGGATTCACTCGGCAGACTTTTGGTACCGGTACATAACACTCAGCGTTATAACACGTTGTTGCGTTTGCTTCAACAGCACAAACGGGTACAGCTTAATCAATTTTCATTCACACAATTTTGAAAGTATCTAAAATTTCTTTGCTGGTGGCACTTAATCGTTAATCCAGTTGACTTTACCACTAATAAATTTTGAGCAATTTTTTTTTGTAAATATATACGGTTGTGTCTACAAAGCCACAAAAAAACGTTCGGAAACTGAGCAGCATATACGAGGAGTGTATGAAAATTTTAGGCGTCAGAAAAAGTAAAGGGGATAAGGGATTTTTGATGATTTATTTTTAAACTTTTCGAGAATCTCAAAATTTGGCAGGATCCCTAATAAATGGTCGTAATTACCTCCGCCAAGGAGGTTACGTGTTCGTCGGGCTTGTCTGTCTGTCCATTTGTTTGTCTGTCTGTGTGTGTCTCGGTCTTTCTGTCTGTCATCAAAATAACTCAAAAGGTTATGGACCAATTTTATTGAAATTTACAGTGATTATTAGGTATGTTGAGAGGAGTAGATAATAAACTTTTGGTGAAGATCCGTCAATCAGCTTGTTTGTCTGCCCCATTTTTCTCTATGCTATAACTCAAAAAGTTAAGAAAGGATTTTCATGAAATTCACACGAGTTGTTAGGTATATTATGAAAAGTAAATGACCAAATTTTTCTAACGATCGGTTTGTTTGTTCGTTTGTCACTGTTTTTAAATCTATGGTTGTTAGCCCAATACCTCAGGAAATAATGAATGGATCTTTGTGAAATTTACAGGGGTTGTTAGTAATGTTATAAGACAGAAATTATCAAATTTTGGTGCAGATCGGTTGGTTCGTTTGTATGTTTGACTCATGTTTGTCATAATGCTTGTCAGCAGATTAAGTCAAAAAGTTATGAACTGGTCTTAAAAAAAATACTGAAGCTGTTAACAGTATTGAAGGGCACAGATGATTAGATTTTGGTATTGATACAGAGAAAATCATTGTCTCAGAACAAACATTAATTTTTCGTAACCGTTGCCATGCTTGGCGGAGGTAGGCGCTCTCAGAGTGCTCTAGTTTCCAAATAAATCCTAGGTTTGACCGTAGTGCAACGCTTCATACACAGCGATGTTTATAACTTTTCGTCCACTCCTCAAATTAGATGCGAAAGAGAGTAGAGCGAACCTGTATCTAAGATAACCCAGGCAGTCCTCGTGTCATTGCATGGTAACCCAGCATTACTCGGCCTGAAACGGCCTCTTTTTAGACCCCCAAGGCGGTGCGTTTTAGAAAATTCAGCACTACTAAAAACAGGGCGAAATATTTACATCTGTACAAAAACAAGAGCTGGATGCCCTAGCTGGAAAAATGCACCATAAAAGACGAACAAAATTCAGGATCGCAGGTTTTATTTCGGAGTCGGTGGAGTTTTGCGGACGTCGTAAATGCTCCCGGGGTCCAAATGTGCCGGTGATACAGTACAACACGCACACACTGGCCAGCGCAGCCAGCTGCAAAAAGCGAAGTTGCTGCAAACGGTCGTCAGATGTAAAAATAAAGGTGGGAATTTATTGTTATGTCAACGACAGAAACCATGATGATGAGAGTAATAATAATAATAATAATAATAACAATGGAGTAAATTCTAATGTTTTATGAAGACAATGACGACGACGACGACGACGACAACAACAACAACAACACAAATTAACGTGGTTTCTGCCTACGTGATTAATAAAATAATAAATAGGAAAAACAACTTTTGGGGGCTTATTTCATGACATTTTGAAAAACATAATTCTTTATAAACGTTTAAAGAAAACAACACACAATATCACATTGACTAATTAAGTGCAAGTCAATATAGACGGAAAAAGTATCTCTCACATATAACAAAGCGCTCACAGTTATACACTATCTAGCTGTACCACACTATGATATTGAAAAAATGCATATATAAGAAATCTATCGGTTCCAAAACCCTTAATTAAACCTATAACCCTCAAGCCCATTGACGAGATGGTACTACCCCAGCAACAAAGTCTTTTCTCTTCTAGGAATTTAATAGAACAAAGAACCATAGTATTAAAATAACACAATCTGGTTCAAGAAGGGTTAACACTTTAACAACGACGGGCGTGGAAGCGCACGTAGAGTCACAGGTCTGTCGTAACAAGGTGCGCAGATGTCTGTAGCACAACAGTTACAGACCATAAAAGGTACCTGCACAGACCATCACACAACACAAATAATGCGATACGGCATGCAGCGAAGTTAAAAAATAAAAATAAAATGCCCCTTCGCCAGGTGCAGCACGCAGACATGCCAACTAAATGTACACCAAAACACGAAAAATAAATTCTCATGTACTACTAGCATATACATAATAGTGCAAAATCTAAAAAAAAAAAACATGTTACACAGGTTTTCACGCAAAGCGAAAGGAAGGACTGTGCTTCACTGCAGAAATAAGCTAAACCAAAGCCTGGCTGCTGCAGCAGCTTGGAAAAAAGTAATAAATACATGGAATTCTTTTTAGCCGGTGTCGCTCTCACCTGAAAAAGCAGCATGAACAAATAACACAAAAAAAAAAGGAAAATGTTTGTTTCACCCGCTCGCCCGACGCGAAAATTTTGCTGTCATAGAGAAGGAGAGAAAAGTAGTCGCTGTGTATGGCAGCGAGATCGGTTAGAGTGTATTCTCATGCGAACATGTCTCGCATCATGAGACACAACATAAAGTATTTGTAGTAGCAGGATCGGTTAGAGAAATAACATAGAGTTGCTGCTAATTGGAGCGAAACAATAACTTAGCACGATCGTGTGCTGGCATGGTTGCTGGGAGCGAAACAATGACTTAGCACGGCCGTGCTGCCATTGTAACTGGGAGCGAAACAATGACTTAGCACGGCCGTGCTGCCATTGTAACTGGGAGCGAAACAATGACTTAGCACGGCCGTGCTGCCATTGTAACTGTTAGTGAAACAATGACTTAGCACGGCCGTGCTGCCATTGTAACTGGGAGCGAAACAATGACTCAACACGATCGTGCTGCCATTGTAACTGGGAGCAAAAAAATTACTTAACACGATCGTGCTGCCATTGTAACTGGGAGCAAAACAATGACTTAACACGATCGTGCTGCCATTGTAACTGGGAGCGAAGCAGTGACTTAACACGATCGTGCTGCCATTGTAACTGGGAGCAAAACAATAACATAACACGATCGTGCTGCCATTGTAACTGGGAACGAAACAATGACTTAACACGATCGTGCTGCCATTGTAACTGGGAGCGAAGCAATGACTTAACACGATCGTGCTGCCATTGTAACTGGGAGCGAAACAATGACTTAACACGATCGTGCTGCCATTGTAACTAAGAGCGAAACAATGACTTAACACGATCGTGCTGCCATTGCAACTGGGAGCGAAACAATGACATAACACGATCGTGCTGCCATTGTAACTGGGAGCGAAACAATGACTTAACACGATCGTGCTGCCATTGCAACTGGGAGCGAAACAATGACATAACACGATCGTGCTGCCATTGTAACTAAGAGTGAAACAATGACTTAACACGATCGTGCTGCCATTGTAACTGGGAGCCAAGCAATGACTTAACACGATCGTGCTGGCATGAAGACAGACAGCGAAATAATGGCTCCGGCTAAGCTTTTAAAACAACAGTAGGAGGCATAATTACCCAGGGTTTCATTTGATTACGCCTCGTCTGCATAGGCTTTCGAATAGAAGGGATCTGACGCGTAGAAAAGCGCCGGACTTGTCTAATGAACTCAGTCCTCAAGATGAATGGAGCTTTGCCGTGTAAAAGAGTAATGAGATACGCCTTTGTAAAGACGCCACGTGTTCTAAATGAAGTCCTGCCTTGAAAAAGCCGGAGATGTGAAGTTAAAAAAGGGTACTTTGCGAAGAACTTTACCCCAAAAATATGAGATTCTGTCGGGTTTCCTTGAAAGGGAAAAGATCAGTTTGAGGAGAAGCTGGCAGCGGTGGCCCAAGTTGTATAATTCAACCGTTAGATAATGAGAGGAAATGTCTGTGATAGAGATATGGAAATTTGAAGTCTTAAATGGCCCAATTCCTCATTGTAGGAAAGTGCATTATTAAAAACAGTGGGTAGTATGTGTATAAAGGGTTCGGCTAATGGAATTTGAACCGGAAACATCAACATCACGCATATTCAACCAAATGGTAACAGAATTTTCCACTTGCATTTACATAGATAGTTACGATACATTATTTTTAATTAACTAGTGTCCCCAGCCGCCATAGGGGATGGCCACGTCGGTGACAATAAATAATATATGAGTTTCTTACAGATGAAAATTTATCAATAAGTTACGGACTATTCAGATGCCCCACACTGAGAATCCAACATCAACCGGTTATTATGGATGTCAAGTAATACTTGCTTCCTGGATACACAGATAACAATTTTTTTCCCCCCACACTGAAGTAATAAATCGGAACATGGAATTAAAAACACCTATACAATATACATAGGAACTAGAACGCCTCGTGGCGTAAGACCACCACCTGCGGTAAGACGGGGGGGGGGGGCAAATAGTAACACTGTGGAACTGAAAGTGCTGATGAGTCAGGAGTCACAAATTCAATGCCGTAATTTTTTAGAGACCAGCCAAACTCTATTTCATTGGCATTTTTTCCCATCTCAGCCAACCCGCCTCTCTGCCTGAAAAAAAATTGTGATGATGGCTAAACTCCTTCTGCCTCTTTTGGGTGAAGAGACAAATAGACAGACAAGTACACAAATAGACTTATAAGAGAACCGTAGACGAAAACAGCATCACCACTCTTCGCTTCGCACGCGGGTGATGAACATGATGTAAACTCACCATTAAGAGAACTGACATTTTTCTTACCTCCGCCAAGGAGATTATTTTTATTTAAAGGAGGTTGTTTGTTGATTTTCTTGTCACCAAATATAACTCACGAAAATTAAGGATGGATTTTCATCAAATTTACAGAAAATCTTACATATGTTATAAGGAACAGATGATTAACTTTTGGTGGAGATTAGTCCCCGTTGTTTGCTTGTTTGAAGCTTCTTCGAGGTAAGATAACTCACATATGAACGGATCTTCATAAAATTTGCAGAAATTGCTGGGAATACGTAGCACGAAGAAAAACTGAATACATTTTTGCAATGATCTGCCAGTCTGTTTGTGTCTATGATTGCTATTATGCTTGCAACTCAAAAAGTTATGAACGGATTTTGAAGAGACTTACAGGAACTGTTATTAATGTCGTGAGGAATAAATGACCAAATTTTGATGACGAAAAAGGAAACTATGCTTTCATTGCCAAATTTCATTTTTCTTTAACTCCATCTAGCTTGGGGAAGATATGCATTCTCAGAGCGCTCTAGTTACCCATGCCATACTTAATGATTTTTCAATATGACACCTGCACTAGTGGCATTTTTGGTTGAATTCGTGCGCACTATTGACCCAAATCCAGTGCAATGAAATGCGGTGATTCTCTCAAGTCTGAGGATCCAATGAACCCTAAGACCAACAAGATGCTGCGTTAGGCAGGGGCCTCGCAGAAAGCAACAAGCGACGCAATGCGATTTTTACGAGAGTCGTGTTGCAGCAACGCGCGGGTGTCGCGAGGCATCGCAGTTGCGGCGGTGGGGACAGCAGACTGCTGTACCCTCCGTTACATTTTGTTGTGCAACAAATTTGTCGCGTTGCACGTCGCTCGTCCCTCCGGTGGGGCCCCGGCCTTTACCAGGTGAGAAGCGCTTTCCAGCAGTTTGGATGATGCAGGCGGGCTTGAGCCAAGTGCGGTTGTCAGGCATTTTAAATGCTCATAACCATCAGTTTCAAACTTGGAGAAACGTTATGAAATAAACTGGCAGTGTTGATGACTAACCCCCGGTCTGGACGACACTGTTTGCTTCTTGATATAACCCTTCGCCAAGTTTGAAATTGCTGGTCGCAAGTATCTAAAATGCCTGGTAACCTCAGACCGGCTCGTGCCAGCCTGCTTCATCCCAACTGTTGGGGAGTGCCGCTCAGATGCCAGAGGTGGCATCTTCTCGATCCGGGGGCCTTTTTGATTCTGGGACCGAGAGAATCGCCGCACTTCATTCTGGATTTATGTCAACAGCACTGAAGGCTTGAACCAAAAACGCAATTACAGCAGTTGTCCTGTTCAAAAATCACGAAGCGTGACATGGGAATTAATCATTACATCGCTATTGTCTTGATAATTTTACTAAATTAGTAATAAAAACAGAATGATAATCTCCTCTGTAAAGACATACAGACTGGTGTAGACCTGTCGGTTTTTTTTTTGCTGGCAATAATATAGGTATATTTCGAAAGGAACTATTAGCAGGCCACTGATTAACGACTTAGTAGGGCGACAAATTTCCAACATAGAAACCTTAAATCCGGTACATCTATCGGCGAGGTCACTTTAAAGTTGCTGGGAAACGATTAAAATCTCTAGGGAAAACCCCACTCCTTATTTCATATAACTGGAAAATTTGTCTGCAGATGGTAAAATCGTCTTTTTCGACAAATAAACGTACCAAATTTTTTTTTTTGTACTGCCACCATACTCCCCGATCAACCTGCCTCTACCGAGGAGCTTACGGACTACCCAGCTCTTACACATAAGGTTAGGTAAGGCAAGGTTAGGTTCCTGTCGCGTCCATATTAATCCCATGAACAAGTTGGACGCAAGCAGAGCCAGTCCTTGCCTTTCCTAACTTCATGAGTAAGAGCTCATTGTAACGAGTGTATCTCTAACAGGCAGATCTGACATATGTATATGTATATTACATTATTATATGACGCGTAAACATAGAATGTATTTATTTTACTGATTAAGTGAGAGTCATGCGCTATCTATTTATTTACTTAATTATAGCTATACACAACTGTGATTATGCCGCCTAATTTTTCTCAATACTTCACCACGAAACCGAATTTTCTTCGCGTCGATAGAAAAGTGGAACCCACGCCGAGACCAAATCTCGTATCATTGGTGAGCCGAAAGAAAGTTTTTTTTTCTGTATGAAAAATAATATAAAAATAATATTGTACATTTTGTTGGTTGCTTGCTTGGTTGGTCTCTCTGTTCCGATATGAAGTATCAGATAAGAGAAAATTTTTTATCTGCTGAACGGCAAGGAAGCCCCGTCGGTAAATTTATTTCTGAAGTCTCAATATTGAACAGGCTGAAGTACCTCCATGTGGTATCGCAGATGCTGGACTGTATTTCCTTCGGCACATCGAATATTTTTTTTCTGAGCTCACGATCCGCAAATAGAAATAAGCTGAACGAAGGTAAAGGCAAAGATATTCTTCAGAGCAGAACCAAGGAAAAAGAAACGAGTTTTGCAATGACGTATGAAATTTCTACCGTCATCTTGGACCATCGTGTTTACTAGCAAGTATATATTTCCTAAATATATCTTTAACAAAACGCGAAGGAAGACGTTAGTGGCACATTGAGCTGGAACTGGGAGTGCCCTCCTTATTCGCAGACTGTCCCTAACAGAATATTTGGCCGCTCGAAAAGCTCATTTACGATATTTGCGGCTGGGTCGACCTAATTATTCTTTTAGGGTTATTATAAATCGAAGATATAGAAAACTGATTCAACGTATAGTTGAAATTATTATATTGAATAGTTTAGCCTCCGTTTCCACAGCAAAGAGTACGTCGACAGCAACGTGGAACCATAGCAAGAGAGTATGCCCACATAGGATCAACGCGCATGGGAGCAGCAAGTTGGGAAAGAAAAGGAAAAACAGAGAAACGTAAGATCAGGGGCGTGTTGTAATCAGACGCCGATGTTACCTTCACTGTGTTACCCGTATAGCAGTGAATGTAACGAGCGATCGCAGCGCCCCAACAAAGTGTTGCAGAACTTTCGGCAATACCGAACATATACATTTTGGCGGAGCTTTAGTTTGGGTAAAAAGTTGAGAAAACTACGCAAAAAAGCTTCAAATGCTAGAATTCAGCAATATATGGCAGTCCTAGACTTTGTAATGCGAATTGTTGAGTATCAAAGTCAATGTTTGTAAACGATGGCAGTGTTTCCCAGTTCATAATCCTACAATTATTGAAGAGGGTTGTCTTCGGTGTCACAAGGTGTTAGCACGGGTGGCACAGAAGGCATGATAGCAAGTAGGACTATGAAAGGGCTCTAGAAGCAATGCGAACACGCAGGAAAGACGTCCCGAAGGCCTGGCTAAGGCAGTCAATAGAGTCGCCTGGAGGCGCTGCTCCCAGTAACATACGATGGGTGAACCTAACTTAGCTAAAACTATGGCCTATGACCCTTTCCTTTGCTCCATAGAGGGGCATCATCCAAAGCCAAAAATGCGACCACAAGGCGAACGAAGAAGGGATGTCGTACATTACCCACCTTGGTTTATATACCCTGCTGAACTAGCACCACGATGAGGCCGCGGCGCCATCGAAGCTACAAGGGAATTGGACGCAACAAATTTGTTGCACGAAAAAACGTAGCATTGGGTACAGCAATCTACTGCCAGCACCGATGCATCTCAGATCGCGCGACACACTATCGCTCACAGGCGCCATGTCTCCCGCAAAAATCGTATTGCATCGCTTGTTGTGTCAGTGGGACTCCGGCCTAATGTGGTAAACGCGATCCTCTACTTCAGTAAATGAAGGAAAGGTACCTAGGGTCATCATCAGGTCGCGTAGTTATTGGCCACTGGAATAGATGTTCTATATGATAGAGAATGAAGGGACATATACTATGGTAAGAGTAATACGGAACCCATGCACGTACGGCTGGTGTCCTCACACGAAAGCAACTCATATGAGACGGAGGGACGGATCATCACGAAAAGTTCATCATCTGTTCCTCATGATATCCCCAACTGTTTCTGCAACTTCAATTGAGTTCATAACTTTTTGAATTATATTGTTCAGAGAAAAACAAGCTATAGCAAAACCATAACCTCCTTGACGGACGTAATAATAAATTCTAACTTTATCAATTCATTTTAATTCACCTGTAAAGTCTAAGAGAAAGAAAAAAATGCCTAATGGTACATGCATCTCATTATACTCCTGACTACTCGTATTCCAAAGTTAACAATTTTAAATTATAAGCAAATAAAATATGCTCGGCCATACGAAGTTGTTCATAATTACGCAATAATAGAACGGCGAAAAGAATCCAAAGCAAAGAAGCCGTAATTAAAAGTTTTGCAGAAGTTACTGAACCGCAAAATACTTCCACAAAAGGCTTGACGTGTAATTGCATAGAAGGGATTTTTTTTTAAATTATGAAAACTGCATAATAGAAGCTATTGTCCGTAATGGCAGCTAGCGAAGTGAAAGCCTGCAACAGCCTTTTGAGGAATCAATGAGAAATCATAAGTTTTCAGGTAGAAAGCTAAAAAGTGGCGATCCTAGCAGTAGTTACGTATTTATAGCAAATGAGTGAGTTCAGAATGGGATCGTGGCTAGAAAAATAAAAACGGGCGTAACCAAGTAAATGAGCAAAATATGCAAACGCAAATAACACAATTTACAATGAGATTATGAAAAAATAAGTTGCGTAGCCAATAGAATCGACTGAATAAAAAGCAAACGACAAAATTTGGAGTGAGATTATGACAGCAAAAAGGTGCATAGCTCACTAAGGAGAGGGGATTGGCGGAAGACAATTAAGTAAAAGAGACGCAATTCATATTGAGATAATGACGCAGGTAAATAGGTTCGGGTGGACGAGACGTGAGGTGTATAATATAAAGAATCAATGAACGAATGGGACACAAGTGACTAATTTCAAATCGAGGAAATGGAGAAGTGGACTACTGCTCAGCCAAACGAAGCCAGCTGCTACGAGGACGGGAGGGAGGGAGGGAGGGAGGGAGGGGTAAAAGTTAATTCACTTCCTTCTAATTCAAGGGAGAAATATCATTAAAAACGATATTAGCTTGCGGAAATAATTCCTTGAAATTTTGTAACATATACACCCAATCGGAAATTTATAGACATTTATCCGATGTTACCGGATACCTTTCACTATTTTTTCATATAAATAGCAGCCGATAAATGCCTATAAATTTCCGATTAGGATATTGGTTTGGTTTAAACATTTCTTTTCCCTATGTATCGTCTTAATACTGTAATTATATCATGATGCTTTCAGTGGAAAAGGGGCGCAAGCGCCAAAAATTCAAAAGGTTGTACTTCATCTTGAATTATGCAGTATGTCTTTTTAAACTACAAAACAAAAAAAATAAATAGGTTAAGATTTTACACTTAAATTCACATTTATTTACACGAGTAAGCAAGAGTATGGTTATGTACTGTATGAAATATATTTCAACGAATAAATATAGCACTTACAAGTAGCTTTTATTTGTGATCGTATTGTAATTATATTTTCACAAATAATATCAATGTTATGACGTAGCCCTTTTCGGTACAAATTCAGCATTAACTAGGGTATAGACTATAAGCTTAGGATGTTTTGTGTATGTTTTTCTATGAATTTAGGATACATGATTGTCACTCTTAATAATGTATTACTTCTATATTTCAGTATTTTATTCCAACACCACACTATTCAATACGACTTCCTAATAAGAGAAATGACCTTAAAGTTCAATGCTATCATTATCACTAAGTTATCAAATGGCACTTACGCCTCTTTTCCGCCGAACGCATTATATAGAAGTGGGCCTTCCAAATCACTATATAAAGATCCACTGAATGAAAAATATGAAGGGGCATCGATGGCGCGTTCGATTGGGCGCCGAAATTAAGCCTTCGAAGCTCGACTTGTCCTAAACTTTAGGCAGGTGCGCTGGTTTCGACCTATGGAATTGAGTTTCAATCATTGGCCCTTAATAAATTGTCCTTAAGACTTGCGGAAACTCACTCTTGCTCTTTAAAATGGAATTACCAGCCGTCTCAACGCAATAGGATCGCTTCTAATAGTTGCAACAAACTTCAATGTTGAGAAGCCACGGTTTATGTCTGACGTTTTGAAAAAGTTAAGCCTCGAAGGTTATTTTCAGCTCATTTCGTCCTCATATACGTTGGAAGAAATGTAGAACCCATGTACTAGAGTAGAGTGTTACCCACCCCCCCCCAGGATCAAAACACAGGGTTACAGCAAGCCGGGAAAGAACAGGAAGAACAAAAGAAAGCATCATTATTTTGTCTCGATAGAGCAAGCGGTTTACGCGGTGGAGCATGTTAGGTAGGCCAAATTTGACTTCATGGAATAATTCAAATTAGTTAAGAATAGGTTCAGCTAAGTGCGCATATCACAGCAAAATTCCGACAAGCTACGTACATGCATACTACACAGCCACCACTTCATAAGAGCACAAATATGATAAGAAGTTAATTGGTGCAAGATAAAATAGCTTTTCCGGAACTTTACATTGACTCTTACTACGGTGTAAAAACTTCAGTGGCCGCTGGGATACTGAACTTTTTTGTACAGTGTAACAATGTGCAACTCGAAGCCGTACCCGTGGCCAGGGATTGGAACGGTTGCAGAGAAGGTTTCGCAATTTGTGCTTTCGTTGGAACAGTGGTATCGTTATTATTGTATTCCTGGTTTTACCACCGCACCCACGTCATATGACGTGATCCAAGCAGTGAGACTCGGTGCATTATGTCGCATCAGTATTTGAAATTTTAGCTCGGCATTCCTGCCGGAAAGTCACAGTTGGCCGAGTACGCTACTACTGGGAAGAAAAAGGTGCAAAGAATAGAAAAAGACACTCTAGTGGACGGCCCCTCGTGAGACCCTCCACACGAGAGAGAGAGTTAAAGGAGTTCCGCTACATCGATCGGCAGCTCCCCTTACGGAACAGAAAAGGGAAAATAGAGAACCTACCTAACTTTATAAAACTAACTTCATCAGTAGGAACTGCGGCCAGTTGTAACATCCCCTGTGGAGAAGGTATTTGGGACCCTTGGGTTTGTGAGGCCCATGTATATTGTGACAGGGATAGGGCCTGCTAGAATATACCCCAGAGGGCGTTGGCCCATGTGGCCCTGCAATAGTAAACAATGGGGACAGTTGGGGGCTGTCGTAGTAGCCAAGTTCCCTCTTTAGTTCACGAGGCCATAGCTCTGATAATTTATGGTTGAGTGCAGTCGGGCAGTGGAGAGGATTTTCTCTACAAGGACCAGTGCATTTGGGTTTCTCGTTTGGAATGTGCGGTGCGGCGATTTTACCTTCACCCATTAATTTGGAGATTCCATTTATAGCGAGCGTTTCCTGTACCAACTGGCCATATACATGATTTCCTTTACGTGTGTATTCCTAATTTAAGCCTCACAACCAGTAGAGTGTCAACCGGGATTGAAAGAGGATGAAAGCGAGGGCATGCAGAGCCAATGTCAGGAGAAACAAGAAATCCAGGAAGAAAGAGGAAAAGTAACGAAAAGATCAAGAATAGGAGAATTAAAAGCGAATCCATCAAAGTGGGTAGGAAGAAAACACGATATCCCGAAGTCCAAGCTCAAGCAATGATTACCAAGGACAGGAGCTCTACAAGTACTAGCGACATCCTTGCAGACCTTGGCGTTGTCTCCAAATTCTGCCAAGCTCAACTTTCTCTTCATCGTCACAGGCAGCTAGTTTGCTTGCGCAAAGCCTTCGTTACTTACTGCACGACAGAAACTTTTGCAAATTTGCTCAGGCTATCCATTGGATCAATGCCATGATTGGAGAACAGCACAATGCATCAATACTACAATAGCATCGCAATGTTTGCGAAGTGGATGGAACGAATGACTTTAATCATGTATAGACCTTCGCGAGGAAACAGCTAAGAGGGCTTCAGCGTCGAAAAGACTGACTACTCCAAGAAATAATGACATGAGTGATTTCTTAGTGCCATGAGAAGGCCTCAGCATGAGCACAGTCGAGAAGAATACTAATTAAGTAAGAATGAATGATTTCAGTCTCGACATGTCCTTAGCATGATTATACCCATGAATGTGTCGATAAAGTAATACCTTAGGGAATGAACAAATAATATACAATGTTTCAAACAATAAGTGGTTATAAATAAAATGAACGAAGTAGTATTTACATCCATGAAAGTTGCAAACTAATACTTGCTTAGGGAAGGAACTAACTGATGGTTACTTACATGAAAGTTTAAAGCAAAGTAACTAATGTTTGTTTAGAGAATAAAAGAATAATTTTAGTCATACAAGATTGTTATCCGACATGAATACACAGGCGAAAGTGTCACTATAGTAGCTGTTTATAGACAAAAGAAGGTTTCAGCAACTTGTGTTTCGATACCTGATAAAGAGGTGAACTTGATTCGCAACGCCTTATAAATCGTAATCCAAATTTGAAGTTATCCTCGAATTCGTTCACTCGCTTCCAACGTTACGAAACCAGTTTTTTCATAACAGCCCGTAATTAATCCCATCTGGACAATGGCAAATCAACGACGCTCTCCAAAATAATACAAGAAAAAATGCATGAGTATAATTTACTCATCAAGCTGATCCAGACCTTTTCACACAGGAAATCCAGATTCATGATTCCACTGCTCAAACCAGCTTCATTCTGGAAAGTTAAACACCCTCGGCTATACCATGAAGTCTGATTAGGATCGTGACAAGTGGTACATTGCTGCCACATCATGTAATATCGGCCCGGTAATCGTCATGCGTAACAGAAGATAAACGGACAGGCAGATATTTGATTTCATTTGAGACTAAAGAGTTAAATTCCAATTTGGTTCCTCAACACACTACTGCTTGCGACACTGAACACAAGAGCTGCAACGACGATAGAGGCTTATGAACAAATTTTCAATATGATGCGAAATTGGGCAAAAACGCGGCTTAGTTTATTATTGACAAGCTAAATCGATGAGATACTCAAGACAATAAAATGCTGTGCAACGAAGCTAAAAACATGTTCTACGTGATGGAAAAAAAAGAAGAACGCTGAATTGGGAGAACTTCTTTAGTTGAAGACGTACCTAATGTAGACGTAACAACAAGGAGCCGAAGACCAGCTCAATGAGACGGAACAACTAGGAGCCGAAGACCAGCTCAATGAGACGGAACAACTAGGAGCCGAAGACCAGCTCAATGAGACGGAACAACTAGGAGCCGAAGACCAGCTCAATGAGACGGCACAACTAGGAGCCGAAGAACAGCTCAATGAGACGGAACAACTAGGAGCCGAAGACTAGCTCAATGAGACGTAACAACAAGGAGCCGAAGACCAGCTCAATGAGAAGGAACAACTAGGAGCCGAAGACCAGCTTAAGGAGACGGAACAACAAGGAGCCGAAGACGAGCTCAATGAGACGGAACAACTAGGAGCCGAAGACCAGCTCAATGAGACGTAACAACAAGGAGCCGAAGACCAGCTCAATGAGACGGAACAACTAGGAGCCGAAGACCAGCTTAAGGAGACG
>LQNS02020117.1:6788643-6800818 GCA_001587735.2 Parhyale hawaiensis | reverse complement strand
AGTTTCCCGGACAGTAACTACAGATGATGTGGTTCTTACGAGCAATAATTATTTCATGCGGCAATGTGTTCAGAAATGCAAGCGTCGGAGCAAATCGGCACAGGGTTACCCAAGAATGGAGAACTTATTTTTTTTAGAGGTAACTATTTTATTTATGCCTTAACTGGGCGGCTGAAAGACGCTCTCGTATGAATAACATTACGAAAGTAGCCATTTATAGTCACCTGCGCAGTAAAATCTACAGCCATTTCGAGCTTAGATTATATATGTATAGCCTCCCTAGGCACGACTATGATGATTCAAGAGAGGAAATGGAAGGGGCATGTAGTATGTCGACAGAAACGTCGAACCCATGCACGAAGGTGGAGCAACGCGCATGGAAGTAGCAAGTCGAGAAAGAAGAGGAAAAACAGATGAAAGGAGATCAGTAGGAGTACGAAATCAGGAAGGAAGCAAAGTGACCACGAAAGACAGACGTCCTGAAGGCCTAGCTAATGGCTAAGGTAACCTACACAAACCATACGGGGTCGCTGCTCCCCATAACGTAGTATGAACGAACCTAACTAACCCTATAGCCCATCCTATGCCCCATGAGGGGGGGGGGGCTGACAGTGAGGTACAACAATGCGTGCAGTACACAGGAATGGGCCCGACCCTTCAAGGCATAAGACATGTTCTATTCGCCCACTTTGTCTAAGATAAACTAGTCCCATTAGCTTCAATCTGACCAGAACTTTACTTCTTGATTCAGAACTCGAGGTTGAGTACACGCATTATTTTCAAACTGATTACGCTTAAGACCGTGAAAACCTAAACCCTGCTCCTGGAGGCTTAGAGTCTGTAAATACTCACCAGTATACCAGCTTCTGTCCACTTTTCCTATTTACCTGACAAACTAAACTTTACCTTGCATTCCTATTTGTTTTAACACCTCTTCCCAATTAAAGATTTTCGGTGGAACAATCGCGGCGTATGGTGTGCACCTGTTCGCCTTTTTGAGCGGGGCATCCGTGAGGCTCGGGTGCTTCACGGTCGTTATGAGCGTTTTGGGGGTGGCACGGGCGACCTCGTTCCGAACATAAATCACCCATACAGTTCGCGCTTGCCCGACCGTGTTCCACGGATACTCCGCGCCTCCGCAGAAGTAGCAGTACTGTATACTGCTATTTTGGCCAAGACGTGGAATATCCGTGGAACACAGTCGGGCAAGCTCGAACTGTATGGGTGATTTATGTTCGGAACGAGGTCGCACGCGCCACTCTCAAAACGCGCATAGCGATCGTGCAGAGCCCGAGCCTCATGGATGCCCCGTACAAGATAGCGACGTGTGGCGGCCATGTGTGGACCAAACGCCACGGTAGTTCCACCGAAAATTTTTAATTGGGTTCAGAGACCAGGTAACTTCAAACGACAGATGGCGGGAGCCCAACGATTGGCGTAAAATATTTATTACCCCTCACTCTCTTGAATTAATTGCCTTACTCCTAGGTATAGCGCTATTGACATGTTGTATGTATATAGACCACGCAATGATAGAAAGCGATAACTAAGCCTCTTCTCAATCTTTGAAAGGTATATCATCTGCCCACAATGGTGCATAGTCTTAATTTTTCCCAAAAAATTCATCTCAATACGTGCATCAGACTGTTAGATCCAGTTTCTGCTTGAAACTGTGCTTTTATATAATATATTCTTTTACCGGGTGTTGCTCTATCCGGACAAATTTGAACCATAGGTAGAAAAACTCAAAACAAATCTACTTTCACGAATGATAATGTGACTAAAATTCTTTTATTTTCGCGTTATAAGAACTTACCGACCCCACCAAAGAAGTTTACATTATTTTTTCAATAAAAACTACAAGTATTTCATGGTTGGGAAAAATATCTGCAGTTTCACACTTAGCATATAACGTAATCACACTCCTGAAAGGCGGACACTAGTACGTCGTCAGAGTTTACATCCGTGTCGTTAAAAAAAAGTGTAATGGTTGCTGCCAGCAGATTTTGGACCTCGTGCAAAATTTTCAGAGTGCTTCATGCAGCAGCGAACAAGGGATCCCAACTTCTCCAAGCTGTTTCTTTTCACAGATGAAGAGGTATTTTACTCGCGATGGGGTTTTCAACATTCACAATAATCATCATTGGGCTTAAGCTTAATAATCCTCATGTCATTGGTCCAAATAATCATCAAGATCGATTCAATGTAAACACATGGGTAGGAATGTGGTCGGAAAATGTGCTGAACGATCAGATTTAGCGCTAACATTGGCGCGCACCTAGTATTCTACTTAAAGCTTTAAATTTCTATAATATCATTATAACTCGTTAACTAAGGAGTTTTGGGCATTTTATCATTCATGAAAATCGATTTACTTTGAGTTTTTTCCGCCTATGGTTGAAATTTGTCCGCATAAAAACACACCCGGTGTATATTTATATATATGCATGTGGGCCCAGAGCACGAGTATAAAATCCTGTGCACACGACTGTCAGATGCACGTGTTCTTTAAGCAAATTATGCGAGTAGTTGACAAACACAACTGTACGTCTACCAAGACAGTTACTGGAACGTCAGCCGTCACGTGGGTTTGCTCAGCAGTACCAACTAGTGAAGCGTCACATATCTTTTCAAACGCGGAGTAAATTAGATTCAGAAAGCTCAGCATGAACGCAACAACGCGTTTAGACACTCGTCTGACAGAACACGTTCATCTGACCTGTCTTTGCCCTACTGCATGTACCCTATCCTGCTGCAGGGCTTTCTCATTGTGTTGTTTTCCTTCGGGGAAAAAGGTGTTTATAGCGAGGTAGCATAACCTGGTATTAACATGATGCAAACCGGGCTGTGCGACTTTGCTACACGCTTTTTCCTACTGTATCCTGCGAGTACAAACGCTTTTGCAGTGAAGTAGTACAGCGTGGTACAGATAGGGTTATGTTAGTTAACGATTGGAAGCTCCGAAGAGGCACGTATGGACGGACGGCAGCGACCTCCCTTCCGTAGCTTCATTAGTGCTCCGTCACGCAGCTGGCAGGCTTGAACAGCAGTCGGCTGCATCAACACAATATCTTCTGATGAATAATTTAGAGCGTTGGGATTGACAAGTGCCATTATTACAAGTGTTTCAAGACCGCCAAAAGTGTATTTTTAGTACTAATGTTTATTATCTATGTTAGTTTATTAGTACTAAGTTGCGCTCCATGGCTGCAATGGATTTTTGCCTGATGAAATACGGCCGGAGGACGTTCAAATAAAGTTTCGGTAGCAAGGTGCCATTAGAATTAATAGAACCATCTATTGGGCCTCATATACTCCTTTGATAGACTCTCCTTCTAAATATACAATTTTCTGGAGCTGCGCTACCCTCTTGACAAAACAGTAATCAGAGTAGACCAGTAGACCTGACATAGTATAGACCGCAACGCGGAAAACGCGCGCGGTATTTTTTCTACCGCGCATGTCGGCGGAAGGAAACGAACCACAACCGCCCAGCCGCGCGGTTTACAGGAGCAGTCAACACATAGGAAGTAATAACTAGTGACACATAAGCCGCCCCCAGGGCTGCGCTAAGCGCAATTCGTTTCTATAGTTTCCCAGAGAATATCATGAAAATATCCAGATATTTTCATCTAATATTATTATTATCATTTCATCTATTATCTATTTTTATTTCTATTATGAAAAAGCTTCATACTACTATTTCATCTTTATGCTCATATATTATTTATCATTATTTTATCAATGTTAATGAGAAGGTGCAGTTCAAAAATATCAAGAAATTTATTTTTATTTCCATTGTCTAACATTCATAACAAGTGAAGAATTTATCACTGTGTTTTCTAATGTTTTCATGAACAAGGAAACTTGTCTTGGCCTCGGTTGTACGGGTACGCAGAATATCTCCGTACGCGAGGCATATCCAATAATCCTTCGCTCTCAGCCGCGCACAGCTGCAGCATTTATGAAATGCGCCACCACCATTCTGTCCAGCGTTCCAAAAAGTACAGAACGTAAAGAACGCGCGGCAACCATACGGTTTCCGCGCCAGTATCTCATCTAAACTATAAATTCGTTTTACCGAAGCCGGTTGCGGTAGCAGTTTCCCGCTGCCGCAACCGCAAATTATGTCACTACACTAAGGAGCAGGATTGAGTTTTGGCTAGTCTCAAGTGTAAGCCGTTTACAACTAACGCTTCATATTCAATCCAAATTAGCAAATCGAATGCTCATAACGGAAGTTCCAAACAAGTCAACCGTTTTCGTGCCTCAGCTGAGCATCACTTACGGCAAGGATAGCGCTATGCGCACCAGGGAGTAATAATAACGGGAGCAACAGACATCAGCTGATGGAAAAATCGTGACGTCACAGCCCGAAAGGCTCCACCCTGTGACGTCACAGTGGACGACTTGCGCTCTGTTAAAATAAAAGCAGAACTCTCCCTACCCAGTATGGCTGATATGTAACCATATACTAACGTTAAAAATGCAACGTAGGTAACATCGTGCTGACACAAATCGATAGCTGCAACACTTACTTAGGTAGATATTTTTACAGGCATTATCAAGAAATAGCGTATAATACAGAGTCCCTAAGAACTAGACACAAATAAAAAAAAATTAGCAAAACGACAACTTTGAAAAATGAAATTACTGGTAGTATACATTTTACCAGTTTATTATTCACACGTCGGAAAGCTTTGTAGCGTCATTGTGACTTAGTGTAAGCCAAAAAAAGTTATTAAAATGTAGGACGTAAACAGGGGGAGGTGGGGGAGGGATTTCGTCAGCGTGATTATTTTCTGCGGTTATTTAAGGATGGCACCGACAATCAACTTTATCAAGGAGGAGTTCCTCCAACGTTGCCTTTTGTACAAACGCCGGCGGCCGGCATCTGTCAAACTTGCATTTAATCTTGACTATATTAATGCTAGGGTAGCTCGATCTGGCATTGCCGTTTTGTGAAATATTACCCTCCGGTATCAAATAAAATTGAAAAGATCTTCAAAACATTAATGGCATCCAGCAATGGCAAATGCTCCCCAGGGCAGTTGCCCTAAATGTGATCATTGATTTAAGAAGAGATATTTCAAGTTCATTTGACAAGGTAGGGTAATAATTTATTGTCCCGTAATAGCATAACTACCCTAGTTTGGTGCCAGCTGCAGACACAGGTGTAGTTAAGATATTTATGGCAGCACTGCAGTGTACATGTTATGTACTTTAGTGAATTTATTGGGAGTTAGAGTCACAGTGCTTTGCCTACGTAGGTTTTGAGTTCAAGAAGAGGTAAAGTAAACAAAGCTGACCGTGATTTAATGGGGACTACGCCCCCCTCACCGTGATGAAATAACGGCAGAAAATAATTACTTTAGTGAAACTCCGGGTTTCTTCTCTCTTCTTCGTGGTTCTGCGCTGAAGAATAACTTTACCTTTCGTTTGTCTTTATTTTTTGATATAAGCTGAAAGTAAATAAAGCCTTTTTGTGGGAAGGATGTGATATCCAGTCTCCATCCTACCGCCATGAGGTACTTCGGACTTTTCAATACTTTGTGCTGTTAAGTAAATGAATTTCTTTTATGTAACCAACTAATCATTCAATCCATTATGGTTGTGCACTATAAAACCCTAATGATTGTATTTGGGTATGTATGGTTGGGAATTATGGTTGGCAATATGGTTGAAGGTTGTGACATATCTCTACCATAATGCACCCCATAAATGGTTGAATATGGAGAATATTTCGATAACAAAAAAACAAAGTCTCGACCATAATCATATGTAGTTGTTCTGTTATAATCACAACCATTATTTCCGACTGGGTCACTGTATTTTATTGTCGGTTTCACTTTCTGTTTTTCATTTCAAATTAACTGTTTTCCAGTTAGCCAGCAATTTGCTATGTGTATTTTTTTTTACCGAAAATTATACAGTACAGCTCATTGCCCCCCAAATTGGTATGTCGTCAGCTGATCGCTCATTTGAACTGTTAAGTGCAGCAACCATCTGGAACAACTGTCATAATAAATGCGACAGTCTATAGAACTTGCATTTAAAATTTGTTGCTATCCATTCATGCATCAGAGCCGAAGAAACTCACGGCAAGTTTCACCCGTGCCAGGTGGACTTGTGGCTTTTAACCGAGTAATAAAATCAACCGTTATAGTTCAGAGATGCCGCGGTTCCCATTGGGGTTCATATGCATCAACGCAACCTTTGTTGAACGTTCACACGCGGACCCTTAACTGGTTCTTGACGTTTGAAGCTTCTATGATAGCTATTGCATAACATTATTATGCTGGTGATTAGTCGAGTACGTTATTTAAAGCTTTAATAATGAATGCAACTTCTTTATTGCATCAAATTTTTATTTAAGAAAAGTATTAATTTCATAGTTCCCTCTTATTACCATTTTCTCATCAGAAATTAAATTTGTAACAACAGATTCCAGCACTAAATCCCTGTGGATCAACTTAAGCGGCTTTCAAGGTAAGTAAAATGCATGCAGGCCGTTAGATGCGAAAAGTTATACAATTATCCTAGATGCCATACGAGCAGTTTACCTTTGCAAATGAAGACCGAGCTTGAACAAAATACAACGGTATAATGAAGCTGAATAGGATGAAGTTATCAGAGTAAAGAGTAATTAATTGTATTTCCGTTTCAGTTTTAAAATGTGAGCATAAAGGAGAAAATTTAATTCACCTTAGGTGGAGCTTGACTCTGCCCACCAATTAAATGACTGAAGGAGTTTGTTTTATAAGCGCACTCAACTAGTTTCTTGAAGATAGTTATATTAATTTTAACTATAGTTCTGCAGTGTCTCAAATACGAATATATAATAATATCAACTTAAATAAACATGCAACTTAAAATTTTGATCTACCTCTGTGACTGGCGAGATATCTGAGATCAGTGAAGATTAACGCTTTCTCTCGTAGCGCGATCTTTGTAGTCCGAAGATGATTATACTTACAAGGTTAGCGCACGCGGAAGGCCCAAGTTGATCATACACTCCTTCTAATGAGTTTATGAATGCTATAAGATGCTAGTACGTTGATTAGTTGCTGTTTTACGTTGTTTCTACATCATTCCATTTGGGAGTCCAGAGTGTCCTACATGTCCTACAATCTTTAGAGTTGCAGAGAAATACGTATCAAAGCATCTACAAACTTTTTTTAGCTTTCTGAATGATAACATTTTGAAAGAGCATTGTTTTAAGTCTTGTAAAAGAGCAGATGAATTCAACCCAGCAAATGCCCACATGTGTCAGAAGCACTTTTGGAGTCAAGTTTACCGTCTTTAAAATACAGTATATCAAGTGAGTTTATCGTGAGTAATATGGCATTCTGAATATGGAATCAAATGAGTGAATACCTCAATGTTTCCGATTTATTTCCATTTTCTACCAATGACCTGCTATCCTCTATAATTTCAAACCGCTTCAACAAAAAATGGTTCAGATGCGTAAGATTAAATGCCGAGATAGAAGAAGCACCGACTGAACTGACGAGTTCGGCATATAACATTCTCCAAAGTGAAAGAGTGCGCGTCAACCGCAGCACGTGTAATCCTCCTAAAGACCTTGAGTACAGGGACAGAAAATACAACCAATCAATCTACCTTAAATTGAAGGTTGAAATTGAGAAGTCCTATCTACCCTACATCAAAGGTGAAGTTGAAGTCCTATCTGATCGTCATGGCCAACTCACGACTAGAAGTAGGAATACTATACGGGCGTGAAGGCTACGTTTTGCGTTTAGTATTGACAGACGAGCACGGTTGTCGATTACTAAAAGGCAGTTTAACATCATTTTGAGTAGCCTAATGACCTATGCTGGCGACAATATTTGCCGATTATATTAAATAATAAACATTTATGTTTTTAACAGGGACTTTAATCGTAATTATGAACAGCAATTGAACGTGATGTAATTTTGACATTGGCTTTATCTGCAGACTATGTTACACGAATATAACCGCTAACAGCAGTTAAGCTAAACAAGATGAACAAGTTCTATGCATATGAAATAATCGTTAACAATTTAATAACATACATATATTGTTGAAATTTTTATAGACAACATTAAGCAAGTAAAAGTAATTTGTCTCCAATGCATTCTTGAATGAAATATCCTGAGAAAATTTTTACACTGTTTACAGAAATTTTACGCGTATCTACTTTATGTTTGAAATTGACATTTATGTACTGCATTGCGTAACTGACTACCCTTCGGCGTAAAAATATACCTCTTAATCATAAATATTTGCATCCGATTTTCTCTACATAATCAGCCACAATAATTTTAACGTAAATACCAGTTTAGAATTAAAAATTTCACAACAATATTTTGAAATAACCGGCAATATTTAGCCTTTATGATGCACATGTTTTCTACTGACAAAATATAATTCAAATAGAGCTAATGTTTCACTATTACTGAACATACTCTATTCATGAGGGCTGTTTTGATGTTGCTAACAAACTTAACATTTTACCAAGCTTAGCACACGTACAATGAAGTTGTGCCCGCTATTCCTCCATATTTGAAATAAAGTTTGACTAAAGAAAAAATGTCGCCGGAATAGAATAAAAATCGGGTTCTACGACAGTGTTACGAGATATAGATCGAATGTCATCGATGTTCTGATTTCAAAATGGGATAAATAGGTATTGCATTCAGTTTAGAGGCATCTACATAAGAAGAAAATGTGGTGTTGCTAAAAAAACTGTTAACTGATGCGCTAAGTTCCCAGCAAATGGACTAGGATATCAAAAGGACCGCCCGTCATTTCCAAAGTGAAAAGGAATATATATGAAGACAGATCTACATCTATGAAAGCCGGTATAGGTAAATTCGCTTTTGTCGCACACCCCAACGAGGAAACTCACATGAACTAGTTCGTGCTGCAGTTAAATCTCCTTAGTCAAGAGGACTGCACGGCTGCAGTCGGCGCGTGAGGTAAATAGGTGCAAGTCTCAGAAGATGCAAGAGTCTTCACTACAAAATAATACGCGTTGTGTGCCTGTTTATCTTATTTTGGTTTCATTGTTAACTACAGCAGGCAATTAAATCGCTAATTTTATTGAATATTAGTGTGTCATCAATATAAACCATTTTAGATTGAATATTTGGGTATATATTCAACATAAATAATTGTAGATAAATGTAATATGAAGAACCTCAATGCACACTGTTATAGTGTAGAGTCGTGTGTCACCTCCAAACGAAATTAACTTTTTTAAAAACTCCTAAGTTTGGTTCCTGATTCTGCGCAAAGAAACTGTTGCTCCACAATGAATATCTTTCTGTAATGCATTTCAGTCGCTGATAGCTATATTTAAACCAAAGGTGAATGGGACGAAATTAGTCTATATATATATATATATAATTACTAATGACAGAAATCAGCAATTGAGAAGCACGATATGGGTGTATAGACATTTATAGTCATTACTTGTTTCAAATGTTTGCAATTAGTGACACGGAGTCTGAAGCGGACAAATTTACATTCACATTTATACGAGTTGTTTATTAATGACTAGCTAGGACCTTGGCCTAAATCTTTTCCATACAGCAAATCCATAACACGAACCCTTGTGCTCTATTAGCAGCACAATTTTATGTCTCTTAAGTATCCTTAATGAAATGGTTCATCTTACAGCTATGTAGTCCCGATTCCCGTATCAATGTTCTGTATTATCTCTGTAACTCTGCAGGTGACCGGCAATGTAGGTTACTCCTTAACCCTTTATCAGACGGCTAACACGCGCTCTCGTAGAAATAGTATTATGAGCGTAGCAGGACTTACTGTCGTCCCGAAGCTGATTTGTAGTCTTTGATTCTCGGGGGGCCGCTGATTTTGCTAGGGGGAAGTGACGAAACATAGTAAGGTGACCGGTACAGGATTAAGGCCGACTCACATGATTGTCAAATAATCGTGTGCTCCCAACTCAGCTTCCGTACTGTATTGGTCTGCCTTTGTGAACGCGTCTGCGTGTAGGCTAAAATATTTACAGCATAATGTTACAGTAAAATGTTACAGTAAAATGTTACAGCATAATGTTACAGCATAATGTTACAGCAAAATGTTACAGTAAAATGTTACAGTATAATGTTACAGTATAATGTTACAGTATAATGTTACAGTATAATGTTACAGTATAATGTTACAGTATAATGTTACAGTATAATGTTACAGTATAATGTTACAGTATAATGTTACAGTAAAATGTTACAGTAAAATGTTACAGTAAAATGTTGCAGTAAAATGTTGCAGTAAAATGTTGCAGTAAAATGTTGCAGTAAAATGTTGCAGCAAAATGTTACAGTATAATGTTGCAGTAAAATGTTGCAGTAAAATGTTGCAGTAAAATGTTGCAGTAAAATGTTGCAGTAAAATGTTGCAGTATAATGTTACAGTATAATGTTACAGTATAATGTTACAGTATAGTGTTACAGTATAGTGTTATAGTATAGTGTTACAGTATAATGTTACAGTATAATGTTACAGTATAATGTTACAGTATAATGTTACAGTATAATGTTACAGTATTATGTTACAGCCCGCCAAATAAAAGGGCTGAGCAACTGTCACTGAAGTTTCGCATAACATCTTCTCAGATTTGGAGTGTATTCAAACTCGGGGAGCTTAGTGCCCCTCTGTTGTTCCAATGGTCGCACCAACGCAGTAAGTGGCTGAGCGTGCAGAATACCTTCCATTAATCATTGCATGTTCGATTGGGCACCAAAATCAAATCTCCGAGGCTTGACTTGTCCAAACTTTCAGACAGAAGCTTTGGCTTTGTCACTTCGAATTGTGTTGAGCGTATTAGCAGCGACGCGATTTAACTGCACAAGCCGAACACTCCATTGTGCGGAGCAAGATCGAGTGTCTGGAAGTTTCAAGTGTTACCGATTGAGGGCCCGTGCTTGAATATCAGTTTAACGGGTCGAAGCCAGCGCGCCTGCATGATCGAAGTGTCGAACAAGTCAAATCTGGGAAGATTAATTTTTGTACCCAATTGAACATGCCCATAACTTTATGCGAACTCACCATCGTATAACCGAAATTTGTGTTGTAACAATGCCGACTTCAAACGTTTCTATGGCACGATAAACATATAAACACCGGGAATTAAAAAAGAATGATTATAACACTGACCCATAGCCTTATCTACCTATTACACTACCTATTAAGATTTGCCAAGCCGTTTTACTATAGTCACTCAGCGTGTATGGCATCCGCTTTTGATACAATTCCCGACGAATGGCATTCTGTTTGCTACAATTCCCGACAAATGGCGTTGTGTTTGCTACAATTCCCGACAAATGGCGTTCTGTTTGCTACAATTCCCGACAAATGGCGTTCTGTTTGATACAATTCCCGACAAATGGCGTTCTGTTTGATACAATTCCCGACAAATGGCGTTCTGTTTGATACAATTCCCGACAAATGGCGTTCTGTTTGATACAATTCCCGATAAATGGCGTTCTGTTTGATACAATTCCCGACAAATGGCGTTCTGTTTGATACAATTCCCTACAAATGGCGTTCTGTTCTATCTACGCTACTGGACTTTCTCTATTTCGGGAAGCCTCCGTTTCAGGAAGTTCCATATTTTGGGATTCTCTGTCCGTGAATATTGCTCCATAGATTATCTCTGTAGCCAAGTTTTCATTTGGACTGACCCATGCGAGAAAGAGTTGAAGTCCTCTCACTGCCGCACATAGCGTGATCTTTCCTAGCGTGTTGCAATGTCATTGTTGCCATAAGGCATCACGCTCCCTACACATCAGCACGCTCATACTAGGAAGGTGAGCCACATACAGTATATCGCTTCTGCTTTATTCTTAAATACTGCAATGGAGAACGCTCGGTGTCATGCTTGTATTAATGCACCGGCCTATATGGAATACATTCCGAATAAGTTTGGAAGCAGTTGAATTATTATTATTATTATTATTATTATTATATTCCTGGTTGGTTTAAGCCTCCCTACCCACAGAGTACACTGTGAACCAAAGAGAGGAAGAAATTATTATTATTATATTGAGTAGTTTAAGTCTCCGTCTCCACAGCAAAGGCGATCTAACAGAGGAAGAAGCAAGGGACACATAGTGTGACGATAGACACGTGGAACCCATGCACGAGGGTGTTCCCACACAGGATC
>LQNS02020117.1:6726439-6738852 GCA_001587735.2 Parhyale hawaiensis | reverse complement strand
AGCTATTTACACAACTAATGAATATGTCACTCATTACAGCATATTATTCAGCAACTCATGCTCTGCATTGTACTGAAATTGTGTACTGAAGTTAGGATAATTTATTTGTGATAATTTTTGACATATTTTTTAAACTTTTGTGATTTAGTCAAATTTAATGTGCTCGCTGATGTACATATGCACATACATATCGATATGGGACATATATATATTCAGCTTGTGCACATTGTTTCCTAACACAAAGCCCGGACCTTAATCCTATTGAAAATTTATGGAAAATTATAGGTGGCAATGTAAGAGAACGACAACCATCAACAGTAAAGGATCTGTGGACTAAAATTGAAAAGGAATGAAAAAAATAACTCCAGAGTTTTGTAAGAAACTTGTGATGCCGTGTAATCGTCACTGAGCTAAAGTAATTGAAAATAAAGGCTTTAGTACTCCATACTAATTGTTCTAAACCTAAAATTAACCATTGTTCCATGTTATTTGTTTGTAAAATTGTATTTAGAGACGATCGTTCTCTTATTTTGCACTGTTCAATTTTTGTTATTGTTTGTTAGATTGCTCTAATGTATTAAATANTGTAGAAATATGTTAAATACATTCCTTAGGGCCCCATCAAAAGATTCATTAACCTACTCTACATGGTTAACCTTTATTTTCAAAAAATGAAAATCGTTCTCTTATTTTGCCCGCTAGTGTACATAAACACCTTACATACATGTAACAATGTTCTACAGTTAGACGCACTGAAGTTGATTAAAACCCAATACTGTCTGTTTAAACACTGTACATTGAAATTATCATAATCCCAAGTTTTACCAAACCCGCACATGCAGTAACCGAGATGTATCACAATTACCACAACAGTCCCAGGGTTACCTGTTCATTGCCAGTGTCACCGACTGACCAACTGCGCAGAAATCGTGTCATAAACCGTAATGCATCGCATGAACATGTACCTCGTTTCTTCCATTTCGGGTCACGGCAAAAACTTTTTTGGTCACGGAAAAAAATTTAGGGTCGCGGAAAAAAATTTAGGGTCGCGGAAAAAAATTCGGGTCACGGAAAAAAATTCGGGTCACGGAAAAAATTTAGGGTCACGGATGAAAATTCGGGTCGCGAAAAAAAATTCGGGTCAGGGAAAAAAATTCAGGTCACGGAAAAAAAATTCGGGTAACGGCAAAAAGTTTTGGGCCAGGGCAAACATTTTTCAGAACAAGGTAACCCAAACAAGACTGCGACTGGGACCGATAGGAGCTATCTAGTGCAGAGTTCAGAATCGTAACACGCTAATAAAGACAAGTGTGTAATATTTATACTTGATCTTTCCTTCAGACAAAAAAGTATAGTTATAAATTTTCTAGAGCGGAGGTTACCCACTGGTTCTTGTGTGTGTGAACAAAAATTATTTAAATGTTAGTCATGGGTCAGCTGGCTCGCAAACTTTCAAGGGTTTTAAAATGTTTGAGTGCATATATACTGCTCAAAAAATATGCCCTCTCTGTTACCTAGAGAGACACAGCAGCAATGCAGTCGAAATCTGTGCAGTACGAATGTACGGAAAAGGACTGTCGTATGAACACGTCTTTCAGTTAACTGTTCTTCAAACTTAGACTTCACATGCTTCTTGTAATTGCAACCCAATTGGCTTACCGCAATATGAAAAATAATAACCATAACCCGAAATGCAGTTAAGGGGGAGCCATCTGTCGACGATCTTCTAGTTAAACTTAACGGTAACGAATTTCTGTATTAATTGTAGATATAGTTTATTGATATCAATGTAAGCACACTTACTTACTCCAGTCTACGGAATTGACTCGCTCATTTCAATAATTTATTGGTTCACTTTATTTGAAATTGATGTTTTAGCATGGATATTGTATATTTTTTTGCAATTTTTTTTACCTTATATTACCTGTAGTAAAAACTTAGCCAAGAGTCTGATAGGTGAAGTGGCGTTAATAGAATTTTCTTACTGCCAAATTTGAAAGCCGATTTTAACTAGTTTGAGAAGTAACATTAATATTATTGTATCTTAATTTATTCCCATCGCCGGATATTTCGCCCGCAGAAAGTGATAATTACATGCGTTAAATTTTCGGGAGGTTTTCCTGGTGCGTCGGCTTTGGTTTTTCGATCCATGGATTATAGTGCAACTGATTAATGATCTTCATGCAACTAAAGTGCGCACTGGAAACGTTTCGCAGTATTTTAAATTATAGTACAGGATTCGCTGACTTCAGCGTCTTCCGGCACGAAATAAAATAGAATCCGTGCAAGAATGTTACCAATACGACACCTTCTACCAACTACCCTTCTGTAAAGATCTCATAAAAGTGGAAGCCATTTACATACAGTCTGTTATACTTAAAAATAAAACTCTGATAATCTTGATTGCTTGGTTGTCACCGTGCACATAATCTTCGCTATTATGCATAGGGAAGCAAATGGCAGAAGCTCAGAAATTTCAGAATATTAATGCTTCAAGTTGTTATTTCAATAATTCATCATTAACATGGAAAAGCACTGTTACCTGACTAGGGCTTGGCAATGCATTTGCTCCCAAAAATTATTCGTCTCTGCGTATTTTGGTACTTAATAACATCTGACATTACCTACTAAAAGTATACGAATCGAGTATTTTAAGAAAATATTATTATTATTATTATTATTATTAAATATTAAGATATTTCACGGAACTTAAAAGACAGTGATATCTACATTGAATACCAAAGTTTTAGTGGTTTTTAGTGACCCGACGTGTCACTGAATAAAGTCAGCAAGCTCTACATTCCATCGGGAAGTTTGTATTTGTACCGGAATAGTGAACCAAAAGGAAATTGCTGGATTCCTATTTAAAAAGAATGACAGATAGATCACAGGTCAAAGGTTACGTAGATAATTCACTGTTGACGCCATCCCTGGCTAACTGCGATATAACAGAAGAACCCCAGCATCTGGATTTCACACAACACGATAGGTGATGTGCGGAGCGTCACCCGGACCTCGTCCGAAGAAGCTCAGGCTACTCGATATACATTATCCTGTACAATCAAAGTCATCATATTACATTTTTATTCAATAGTTCAGTGTTTGGTCGCCGTCATTTGCTAACGTTCGCATGAATTTATTTTTTCGTATCGTGGAGCATCATGTAGTTCATTCTATCACTCAATTATTACGGATCTTTACGAACACTACTCAGATCGAGTTTTATGCATTGTCGACTCTGGCACAGCTTCCTGTTCAACTTTCACCCTGAGCCTGCTGATATTCTCAACTGTAGTATTGACGAGAGGTGGGCAACATACCAATTAGTCTACGCAGCTTTCAACTCAGCTTTGGAAATGTAAAAATGTACAGACTGCTGCACCTGGCCACCTGGTGCTTGTGAATGACAGGTTGTTGGGGACTCTTGTCATAATACATTTGCAATGTGCGTAACATGAATACATTGGAGTTACGTTTAATAAAGCCGTATTTAAATTACGTTTGTGAAAATTGCGTTTAAAGTAAGCTTCTTAAATATAAATATGATGCATGGTTACCGAATAGTTCATAGCTAGTTAATTAACGTAATCAACAGTATCGTTGAGTTTTCATCTTCGTAACCCTTTTATACCAGCCTGTGTTATTTTAATACAGTATTGCCATGGGAAATATAAACCTTTGCATCGTGGTAGCCAAGCCTGGTGTAAAAAACTTCAGTTTTTATGAAATAATTTACTTTCTAGTTGTCCACTAACCCAAACTGCCGCACATTAATTGACAAAATTTTAAAATGTATTTTTTTCAGACATTTCAGTAGACGTCAAACGTCTCAGCGTAATCAGCATTTTACACGCCGTTCCTCTAATGCACATGTGCTGTGACTTAGCATAATCAAAAACTCTTTAAATATTTATAACTATTTTTTGCCAAAATTCATAAGAAATGCATTTGCCACTGAACGAGACATACTTGAAAACCACATACTACTTAAGTAAGAGTCTCGTAAATAGTATTTTCGAACTGACGTTTTGTGTGTTTAATATTTTTCCTGTATCCTGATGATAGATATAATTTGACGTTCATTCGCACTCAAAACGACAGATACTACTTTGTTACAGTACCGCATACGTACCATTATTACATTAGTCCTCGACTTACCTTCATTTCAATCGTTGTTGGGGACGAGAGAACAGTACGGTACAATATATCTATAAACTTGAAGTGGAAAATAACAATAATCTTCGAAAGTTAAACACTGGAGCAAACTCGTCAATATCCGGAAACTACTACACAGTACGCAGGTAATGTGCCCCTCAGAATAATGTCCGGGTGACCTAATATCTACAGTAGGGTGGAGAGATTATAAAACTTTTTTTGATTTTCTTTTGTGGCTAGGTTGGAAAAGTTGCCAAATGGGAAGAAAAAATTGTGATAAAAGCATTTTTTCGAGAAGGATATCTTTCACTTCCGCAAGACCCTTGAAGTTGCTAAAAAGTGCTCTTTTGGCGGAAAAACTTAATCTTTTTCTTTTTATTCACTAAACAGTAGCCATACATTAGAGAAACACGAACACAAAGTTTTAGGCAGCCAGTGCAACGCTAAGAAAAGTGAATTTTTTCCTGAACCTTTTAGCAAGTACAGTCTCACATCAGCCAATGGCGTGGCAGGTCTCAGGCCACTGTGGGAGGGGCGAAGGGTGATGGTTTGTGATAGTGTTGCACTCAGAAGCGTACCTTGAAAAAACTAATTCCCAATTTACTTGCCGCGAAGTTTTTTCTTATAATTAATAGGCATAAATTTAGGTGTGTGATGTACCTGAACTTCGTTTAGATGTGAGCAGCATGTGAAAATTGCTGGTGCGTTAGCTGTCTATATTGAGTCTCTGTGTATTTTATGTACATGTTACAGGGAGTAAATGTCACCAAGTATTGTGCTCAATGCCTAGAGCCAATAAGTGAATTGAATCACTCATACACGCAGAAAAATGGTTGTTTGCTATTAAGCAAAATTAGTTAAAAACTGTAACTACCTTGTCATTTGAATTTCCGTCAATGCACATTGTCGCTTGTGATGAACAACAGATGAACAAGAGCGTTGTGATGAACAACCGTGTCTTTTACGATTAATTATTATTGCTTAGTAGCTAAAATATTACTTCGTTAGTGATAAGGCACCAGGTGTTTTTTATCGTAAAGAACATACTTTTCTGCGTGTACATTAAATGGATAGGTTTGCTTTAAGCTATGTTAGACTAGGCTAGATATATGCGTGCATAACTATAAAAGTTTACAACGTTTACTTTCTGACGTATTACATAGGTTAGATTCTCTGTTCTGTATTCTCTAACCTGACATAACTCAGCTTAGCCGTACCTAATCTAATCTATGCTAACGCAATCCTTGCTGAACCCTAATTATCATGGTATGACCTACCTATCTAATCTAAACATATCTGACTTAAAATAGCCATTTTTTGAAACGGCTAATTCATCTCACTTCTTGCCGAAGCAGTACCCTGGGTTCGCCTTGTTCTTTGTAACGTACACACACATTGTATGTATGGAGACGCTGGTCAGTTGATATAGGAAATTGGTGGTACCTTACGCTTACGACGACGAAGGTTTAAATAAAAAATGTCAAGGCATTGTAAGCTCAAATCAATCACAAAAAGCATTCTATATGTTTTCATACCCTTGACGATGCACTTACATTGTACTCACACTTTTCAGATATACTATAAAGAAATGAATGGTTTCGATGTATGATGAGCGCCCTGCAACTTAACTTAAAGCGCGTTCGATAGGACATAAACTCAATGTGCTTAGCTTAAATCAAGCGGGACTAAGGGCGTGTTCGATTTGGGACCAAAATGTCGAGCTAAGCCAAGCCCACTTGACTGAACTTGTCCGGAACTGTTGACAGGAACTTTAGCTTCGTCGTTCCATAGCCATTAACCATCGACGAAATTTCGACCGGATGGAGGCATGTAGCTGAAACTTGTATCCTTTATACCAACTTATGATGAAAGTAACAAAGTGAGCACTGTAATATCAATTTGTACACAATTTTTTGGCAAAAATATTGAAAAACTCCCTGTCTTTATCTTCCTTAGTATGTGCTGACCATGGCCTTCGGCCAACTGCATGAAAGCAGTTCAGCCAGTTCAGGGGGTCAAAAACGCCAGCTTTTGTCGCGTGACTAAGCCATGTGTGCACTCACCGAAAGAGTGCTTGGGCTCTCTCCTCCCATTATAACCTCCTTGGGTAACACTGAGGGCAGCTGCCAGGTAGTAGGCCAGTAGCAAGAAAAGAAGCGAATGGGATATTTGAGAAATCACAAAAACTTAGAGAACAATCCAAGCTTTGGCAGTCATGGTGTGAAGGACAGATACAGCCAAAGATACGCAGAAAAAAAAAATACATCTTCGCATGTGGTACGCGGACCTATAAACACGGTAGAGGAAAGGGGGCTCTGTATCACCGACTATCTGCGAGCTCATTATTTATGGGCAAAGTGTTTCTACACGAGCTTTAATTACTTAAAAATATAGAAATAATAACTACCTCTAAGATATCAAATCGTGCCAATATCTTGTATTGAACTGTAATATTAGCTTGACTGCGCGATTCGAGCTATTAAAATTAATCTCAAAAGTAAGATATGTTAGTCGCTCTGAGGCACATTTTTGTTGCTGCCTCACCGGCGACGTTGCGGCTCCAGGAATTGCAGATGGCATCTGGTGTGTTTTATTGACCTCCTTTTGCCCGGTGTAAATAACCATGATTGAATCCAGTGACTCGTAATCCTCCAGGGGGAGGGGTGCAGTGTGGGACTTGAAGTCAGACTGCTGAGGTATGTACAGGTTATGTTCAACTAAAGTTAATAAATAATTAACGGCTGTAGTACTCTTATTTGATCAAATCAGTGTTGTAAGTGGTGTCACGGTTCGTTATAGGGCCAATCAGGGAGTCGACCATCTCGTGTTGGGGAACATGCTGAAGCCCGATTGGCTGCGGCGTCGCTCGCGGCCGTCATTTGTTCTCGTAAAGCCGGGACGACACAATGCAACCGTAAGTTCAGTTTAGGAAATGACATTTAGTTCGTCCGTCGTTCAACTTTAATACTTATTACGGTCATTTTGGCCAATGTTTACTTTAAGTCATCCTGAAAGTTTAACGATTACGACTTATTTAGGTGAAATGAGGTATTTTAAGACTTTTTTCGTGAATGCACTTTCAGACGCAAATACATCGTTTTCGAGATATAAGAGGTTGGAGGTACCGATAGGAATAACATTATATATTCCCGACTACAATGACTACGGCAGCAAACCTAACTCAAAAATCCAATAAAAAAAGCTTTCTGGTACACTGTGCGAATGTATTCCTTTTCCTCATTGCAAAATAGTGGGAACTTCAAAGTCAAATATCTAAAAAATTATGCATTCGCGACGAAAACATTCGTTATGAAATGCCTCATTCCACCTAAATAAGTCAACAAAATCATAAGAATTTAGAGATAACTTAAAATAAACAGTGTCCAGCATGGTCAGTTTCGATAGCAACTTTTTATATATAATAGGGACGATATGCAGTGCGTGGTGAACGTCCACCCAACTAATCAAACATGCGACTGCATAGTGTGGCCAAGGTATAGGAGTACAGTGTCCTTATAATATTCACTTTGATGCTTAGCCCTTTCACTCTGTCTTATCTTGTTCAAGGTGTGTCCAACAGCTACAAGAAATTTTTCCCCTAAAAAGAAAACATTAAGAGAAAGAACCCTGGTAATAAAATGATACAGCCTGAGCAATACTAAGTTAGCCTAAAATGTTGCAAGGTCAATTATTCGAAATTTGGTATTACCAGGGATTATATTTTCTTTTAGAGTGCGTTCGAAAGCGGAAGTTGTTGCCTTTTCACTCGTACCGTAAGTTGTAACTGTCAAATGTCATGATTTATTGCGGCTAATTTTTGTTGTATGTAATGGATTAAATATATATATATATATATATATATATATATATATATATATATATATATATATATATATATATATATATATATATATATATATTATTTTTATTATTATAGTCAAACCAGCGTAAGCAGTCCTTTAGGGGCGGGGCTGAATTGAACGCAGCAGTGCCAAATGTAATCCATTGACTAATGCACTTCGAGTATTTGAATATAAATATCATTTTATCGATTAAGACAAGTTATACCACGCGCTTAAGTGAGATTTGGCCAAGTTGCTTTGCGTTGTTAGCCACGCCCATAGGACTCCTTGCGCTGGTTTGACTATAGTATGTATTACAGATTAATTTTGCATGTAAGAGGCCTATATGAGGAGTGTATATAAGTGGGTCTCTCCCCCCCCCCCTTCGTGACCCGATAGGTTACCTCAGCCTAAGTAAGCCTTCCAACACTCTTCTTTCTGTCCACTTTGCTTCCTTCCAGTTTCATACTTTGAATGATGATCTGTTCTGTTCATCCTCTTAAGTCTGTCCCAGCTTGTTGTTCGATTCGCGTAGAAGCAGTGTAGGAACACCTTAGCTCAGTGGTTCCCTATAACCGTTCAGTGTAGACCCCTGCAAAGAGAGCAGTGCATCGTCATAGACCCCTATAGTCTAACCATTTTACCGAGGCAATTCGGCTGTGGTTAAATGCCTCTATTGCGGTGCCAATTCTGTAGTTATTTCTGAGATTTCTCTACACACAGGCAGTGGGCGGGGCTAAGATATGGGCCGAACAAAATCTCAGATATACCCATAGAATTGGCAACGCTATAGAGGAATTTGGCCACGGGCGGACTGCCTTGATAAAATGGTCAGACTACAGTGTTCTAGCGTTGAATGTATTGCACTATGCTATATTAGGTAAAACCTGTGTTACAAGGGATAAAGAAAAATCACTGTTTTATCAGTCTTCATTAACTACGTAACGTAGATGCAATCAAAATTGTAAAATGCACAGAATAACGTAAAATAGTGAAAAAAACGAAGAGGTAATAAAATATTAACTAATATTCCCTATATTACGATATCTTTTTCTAAATATATTCTAGATTTGAAAAGTTATATATTAAGCATTTATCCATTACTGCTGCCCATCGGCGATTCAAATTGCACCAGATTTGTAAAAAAGTAATTTATATTTTTTTAGAGGTTGTAATTTTGTATGTCAACAAACCTGGACTGAGTTATGAGTCATGAAACGAACAAGATTTAGTTTAGGTCCCGTTAAAATTACTTTAACATTAAAAGAAAACGCTAGTTTTGAAGAAAATGTGTTTCAGAGGGAACTCAGTAGATCATTCGTTACAAATGCGTAAAAACTCATATCATGCATATTGATTCTTAAAATTTTATTTTAATAGTGCATGCATAGGTTTTTGTTGCAGAACCTATTTCCAACCTTTAAATACAAAACAGGGAAACAAAAATGGAGGTTTTCTTTAATGAAACACACCCCATAAGGGGTCTATGATAAACCCCATGGGGAGTCTACGGGGATCTACCTATAGACTCCTTATAGGGAACCCCTGCCATATCGCATATGTTTCGACGTTTCGTTTGACGTCTGGCGTGTCTACGCCGCTCTCTTTCCTGAAATATCTTTGCAATGGTTGCGGAGGCTTGCTCCTAATTTTGCCATGTTAAAATTACTCCAGGTTTTTATGTTTTACCATTAAAGGGATAACCAATGTCTATATCCTCATATCTTTGCCAGTGTTGCAAATTTTGCAGTAAAATATTGTTAACCAGACGCATAAACTATTCACCGTCTGTGAAGAAGGTAAAATGGAATTAGCGAAGTCTCGTCGAAATATGGTGACATTATGTGAACGACATAAGGCTGGCAAAACTGCTTGTTAAACGGAGCAGAGGTGCGACAGACTCAGTAGCTCTTACCATGGTTTCTAGCTACACACTAAACAGCGGCGCACTGCTTCAGTGACGCATGCGAGAACTAATTTTCGTTGATAATCCGTTCTCATTCCTTTATAATGAAGGCATAACTCTACGTTATTGCTAATTTTTTTCCTGCGTCATCTCTAATACGTAGTGCAGGAATAATTATCAGCTCCAAGGAAAAATGTATGTACTATAAACGGTACTACCCGAGTTCAGATTAAATGAGATAAGTATAATGACATGGGTAATATTTAGGTATATTAATCATGCACCCTTTTTAGTCGATAAATCTTGTACCGTAATATGTACCCCTAAAACATACTCGTGTCATTACTATTTTCAAGTTGTGTAATTCAAATGGTACAGGGAATTACGGACCCATACATGTTTTATTTATCTTCAACCGAATGAAAAAGAAAAATTTACGGATATCAGATTGAGAAACTTTCTTTACTAACATAATTAATAACTAGCAAGGAGTTCGGGCTTTAAACTGAATCTAATACGATAGTAATATTTTACCTTTAATCAGCCCTAGTGTGGTGTTTTAATTATAAAACATCCGGAGTATGTTTATTTCTCGATCTTAGGAAGGTGTTCGATACAGTCCATAAATCTGTAAATTAAAAATAAAGATTGATCATCGTGACAGTCACACTGAAAATGTATTTAAAAGATACCTCTCCAACACTTACCAATACGTACTCTGTATTGGAGCCAAATAAAAAAAAAACTTACCCATTAATACTGGCGTCTTCCAAGGTTCTGTCTTGGACCTTTGTTATTCAATATCTTTGTCAATGATATAACTACCCTTGTGCAATGAAATGTGTTCTTCTGGCAGACAATGTAATGTTCTATACTAATCATTGTAATTTCCATGCAGCAATAACAGCTGTCGCAATTTTTTCATACGTACGGTCGGAAACGTTAATTAATAAGTTAACTACTCAAGAAAATAAAACCAAACTAATGCTGTTCACACCTTCTACTCGACCTGAGTTGCCCTCTATTTTCTTACTGACAAATGACTGGAGTGGGGTACTCCAATCAGCTATCTTGGACTAATTCTTCAGTGGACTGAGCTTCACGGTCTACACCAAATAAGTAGGCGTAGGCTTAGTCAAGTTCTTGGCACAATTTATGTAGTATTTAATCATGGTAATTGCAATTCACGAAAATAATGCAGGGCCTATAACTAATTAGCTCACTCAATGTTGGTCCAGAATATCATCATTTGGAGAGGAGCTCCTATCACTGCTGGAAGTTTCCAAAATATTGACGGCTCTGTTGTTCCGACTTTGCTTGGGTGGCCACGTCCGCTGCTGTACGCAGCCAAAAAGGAGGTGTTCGCAGTTGACGTCGTACGTCTGGTACTAGGGACAGTAGGTTCATTTTACCATTCACTCTAACAACAGCTCATTGAGGCTGCTCGCAATTGTAGACTGTTTCGCTAAATATTATTTGGTGTAGGATGGATAAATAACTTCGGACCGTGCCGCGCAATGTGCTGAGCACAAACGTGTCAACTCTATCACTACATGCCTTCTTCTCTCCCTTTAATTTGTTTATGTGCCGTCATTTATTAGTCATTTCTTGTTTTACTGAACATCAAATTGAACTTAATTGTTAACTAACCTAAAATGATCAAATTTCCGGAACATCTCACTGTCTCTAAATTTCATTAACTTCTTTGCTGGAAGCTTCATGGAACTGAATATGCACTAATAGGTTTAAGTGCGTTCTCAACTCCATATTGTAATATACTTGAAAGTGAAATTTAATTTCTATTGAATTCGTTGGTCGTATGGTTCAGTCCATTAATAGTCCAGGCTCTAGGGGGGTGTCTGTGTACATTTCTCTTTCACGGCTCTACCATGTATTTTCCTGTTCCATATTATGAGGACATTAAAAAAAATCGGGTAGAACTTATGCAACTGGTACATTTTTGAGGGGGCATGGGGAGACCCAAAATTATCGATTGTGGACTGACTGTTTTGAAACTGGCTCAGAATATGCATTTTGAAAAAATATAATTTGTTCATACAACTTTTTTGATTTAGGCCTTAGTTTTTGAGATAATGGGGTTTATATATAAATATATATGTATATTTTGGAAATTTCAAAGGAATAGAACGCAGTGAGTTTTCATGCTAGATTAAAAATAATGGCAGTTTTGTAATTCTTGAAACATTCCTAACAAAACTATACAGCTGGATTTTCCATTTTGGCCCTCATAATATTTTTTATTACAGCTCAAACCGAATCCAATAATAGTTTTTTCCCAATATTTTAGTTAGCGATCGCAAAAAAATAGAAAATGGAGAATAAGGCTGTGATAAAAACATATAATAGTGTTACGGGGTAAAGAAATAGAAGAAGGAATAAGCGTGGTACATGTATGTCCCCAAGGGGCGAGCTATTCCCCAACCTACCTAACTAAAAGACTTAGCGATTGGGATTCATACGGCAGCTGGATCAGTAAAACACACGTAAAG
>LQNS02020117.1:6714137-6724371 GCA_001587735.2 Parhyale hawaiensis | reverse complement strand
AGAGACATAAATTACTGTCCCATGTTTAACGAAGTGGTGCAAATTCTATATTTATATATGTACCTATTTTTTCCATTATTATTATTTTTCTTTGTGAATCCATGTTTTCATAACAATAGGGCAAAAATGGAAAATTTACCCCTAAAGTTGTGTTAGGAATGTTTCAAGGATTCCAAAACTGTCATTGTTTTTATTCTAGCATGAAAACTCACTGAGTTCTATTCATTCGAAATTTCCAAAAATAGATATATATTTGTATATAAACCCCATTATCTCCAAAACTAAGGCTGAAATAAAAAAAGTTGTACGAACAAAATATGTTTCTTTTTCAAAAAATACATATTCTGAGTAAGTTTAAGAACAGTCGGTCCAAAATCAATCATTTTGCCCCCCCCCCCTCAAAAATGTACCATTCGCAAAAGTTCTACCCGACTTTTTTTAATGTCATTATATGGAATAGGAAAATACATGGTAGAGCCGTGAGAGAGAAATGTACACAGACACCCCCTAGAGCCTGCACGGTAACAAAAGTTTAATTCTTTCTTGTAGTATCGGCCGTCCCCTCTGCCCTTTGCTCGTCGCTTCGGAGAATTCTGCGTTCTTCCCACCATCTGCAGAATTTGCTTTCTTCTAATCCTTATAAGGAGCTTATAAAATCAGCTGCAGAATTTATTTACTCTTGAATCTCACAAGGTGCTTATTAATAATGAAATACAGTTGGTCGTAAATCTACATCATAACGTAATTTCATATATTGAATCCAGTTTTCACCAGAATTAAATTCTTCATTAAAATTTGGTAGCAAGTTCATTGGGTTGTTACTCATTGCTAAATTTTTCTCTTTTTTTTATTTGTGAAGTAGTGATTTAGTCTTCGCGGTGCTCGGGGCTCGCCGTGGCAGCTTGCTGTGCGATGCTCCGCCCGTAGGAATAACACTGTCAATCCTCTGTACTGCACCGTCTGTCGCTGACGCTGTTCCTGCTCGGTATCCTATAATTTTCTCTGGGCTAATTTACCATTTATGTTATTTTTGTGAGCTTTTCCTAATGCAGGGAACCTTTTAATTGCATTTTTAAAACTGTGTCAAAATCTATGAATTGAAACTTCAAAATTAGATGCGTAGTAACTTGAAACGAACAGGTTGCGTCAATTTTAGAAGATTATAAAAGGAAAATAAACTACTTCAACTTTAAATTACCCTGTTTAAGATGTTACCTTTAGACCAATAATATTATTTACAGTGTTGAAGAATATAAAATTTATGTTTGACTGAAATTAACAGAAAAAGTATCTTAACTTAAACTTAAATTGACTTTTCCACCCCGTCCTATTCTGATGCGGGTAGGGAAAAATTCTCTATATGACATTCACAAACTACCTAGTGATAATGTTATAATATATTGGAGTGAATTCTTTGAGTTTAACACAATGTATACAATGCACTTTTAACGAATTATAATGAGATGTACTTTTCTTACAAATGATGTAATTTCAAGATATCTATCTACAATAATTACCGTATCCATTGCTCACACTCTTCCCAATACTCCAGAACTATCGTCCTGACATATTTCAGTTCATTTATTCCCCGCAAAATTACGAAATTAAACTTCCTATTCTCTATCTATGGATCTGTAGAAAAACACTACGATTTTCTCAAATTGTAGCGTCGCCTAACAGAATTCCAATTTATTTAGTAGGTTCAGTTTTTCGGTAGTGTGTTCAGCAACGTTGTAACGAATACATCATGTCATTATACCAGATTTTGTAACTAGATTTGTCCAATAAGTTCTGTTTATTTTTCTAGCAGTTATATAAATTAATCATAGCAAAAATGTAGCTTAAATATCTGTGAGTAACGAACCTGTCAAACCACGAGGCACGTTACGTTATGGATGAAGTATACGTTGATTTTATTCTAAAATGGCTCCATTTAACCTGACCATAGCTGTAAGCCCCAGCACTTAGCGATAATCCGCACTTAACGCTCTGCTTTGAACAGTTCCTGACTCGTTGAACTGTGAATCTCACTTCTCCTGCTCGAAAATATGCAATGTTTGGTAGGAAATTATCGACAAAATTATTCCTTAGTTGATACGATTGGTGCTCTGTCTGGTAATGCCAATATTTATTTCATTTCTCTCATTAGCTATCGGAAGAACGGTTGTAACGTTAAATTTTTATTAAAAATATTGGTGTATTGTAACTACGACTACCGTAATAATATAATAATGCACACACATGACTAAAATTTCATATTTCTTTTACCAAGAAGAGTGTGCAACTTCTTTTAGGAGCTGTGTCATGAATATTGAAAATTTATGAAAGTGCGTAAATATGGAAAGCAAACGCTTGAGTATAATGTTATGATGAGTGTTTGAAATCAAACATATAAATAAAATGCATTTACTGCATCTTACCTACATGGAGACACGGATTCCAATACAATGCACGGCTCAATACACAAATGTATAGAAGGATAACTGTTGCCTGTCTATGAAAACATTGAGCGCATTATTATATAAGTTTTTAGAGAAGGCGGTAGTAAATACAACTAACTTTGATTTTGTTTCTTTGCTGGCGTTAGCTCCATTAATGACCCTAAAAACGACCATGAAAAACTTATAACATCGTTTTCAATGAAATCTAGAATAAAAAGTTGGTACAATGATTATGGTGAACGTTCTATTTCAGTTATGGACGGACTTTTATAAAATTTACATGAGTAGTTAGGAATATCACGAAGAATAAATGATCAAATTGTAGTGATGATCGGCTTATCTGTTCGTGTTGTGTTCGCCAGAATAGTTATGAGCAACATAACTCGAAAAGTTATGAATGGATCTTCAAGAAAATTACCGAAGTTCTTATTACTGTCAAAAGCACAAATGACCATATTTTGGTGCTGGTGAAATTAAATCATAGTTTCAGAACCAATTGGAATATTTTCGTTCGTGCTGTTCTGCTTGACGGAGGTATGCACACTCGGAGTGCCCTAGTATTGCCCATCAGACCGGCCCAGCGTTAAACATCCTGTAACTAGAGCACTCTGAGAGCGCATACCTCCGCCTAGCAAACCAACGTTAACAAAAAATTCGAATTGGATTAAAAACTACAATTTCCTTTTTATCAGCACCAAAATTTAATCATTTGTGCCTTTTGGTAGCAACAACAGCTTCTGAAGTGTGCTTTATTTTTAGCAACATTGCTGAGAAACATTAGTCAAACAGACCAACAGATCATCACCAAAATTCAATCATTTATGTCTATTAACATTTCTGTAAATTTCATGCAGACCCGTTCATAAATTTTTGAGTCAGTTTGCTAACAAACATAATATCAAACACAGAGACAAACAAACAAACAAACGGACGAACAGATCATCACAAAACTTGGTCATTTATTCTTCGTGATATACCTAATAACTCTTGAGCAAAGACGACTCAGGAAGCAATTAATAGAAACATTAGAGTATTTGAATGGCCTCAACGATGTACCTACAACGGGACTTTTTGAGAGAGACGTTAATGATCGACTGCGAAACAACGGTCAAAAACTCAAGTATAAAGTTCGAAAAACAATCTTAAGTCGACAGTTCTTTCCGTATTTCATAGTGAACATCTGGAATCGACTCCCCTCCGACGTTTTTAATGCGAAGATAGTCAACGCGCTTAAAAATCGTCTCGACAAATATTGGAAAGACATCCTCCACAGCTAAGAACACCTCCTCCATGACTCACAAACTCTTAACAGCCAAAGCTTCAAGGCCACCACAATCCGCAATCTTCTCTCTTCGGCCCCAACTAGCTGGACGTCTCTAAGCCTCGCAGATCAGCGGCCATAAATCGTGCTTGCTTTGCCTGCATGATCGTTACATTGGCTGAGATTCTGGCCCTTTTTGTCCATTCTTTCCTCAGTCATCTCTTCATACTGACATAATGGTAATAGCTCATGGAGGGCCGGGGCGTAAGTTTCGGTGTTTCTCTGGAAATGAGCCTGTTGGTTCGTCTACTGTCGCCTTTCCAATCTACTCTAACTTATGCAAATTTCATTGAAATTCATCCATAACTTATTAAATTACGGTGCTATGGAAGAATAGGCCGACAAACAAACGTATCCTAATTAGGGGTAATCATCTGTTAGTCCTAACATGACTAACAATCCCTTTAAATTTTGTAAAGCTCTATCCATCCATCTTGGTGATAAACAAACATGCGACGTAGCTTATGCCCGACAGGATCAAAAACTCTATCAATGATATTGCCTTAGACGAATCCCGTCTAACGAAATATGGGAACATTTCTCCGTACCCATCCGATGACGCTGCTATGGATGCAGCTGAAACCTGATAAAATTCCACAAAACAAAAGCAATGTTCTTCAGTTATATCTCAGACCCGTATCATCCCAATTGCCCCAATCTGATACTGAAGGAATCTGTGCAATTTCAACAGAAAAGAAGACTTTTCAATTATGATCTATTCAAAACCGTATCATGCATAGAAAGGTAGAAAAATGGCCCAAGTCAGGCAGTGAATCATCTACCTAAGACCTGCCTAGAAGTAGCAGCTAAAATGTGAACTTCACTCCTTCTCTTATTTTCCTGCAGCGTAACTTAACTACATAGCCTACTGTATCTGGCTGGCCCTATTAAAACGTCGAGCGTCACAAGCAAATCGCACATAGTATGTTGTGAAAAAATGAAAAGCGGTAGATAAGGTTCAAGTGAAATAGTATTCCTGTCTTTGCTGTGGAAGTGACTGAAATTTTTTCAAGAAGCGCTAAAGAAGACAGCTGTGGTTGTACTTCGTTCCAGCAAAAATCTTAGCTTCTGACTAGCTGAATTTCCCCCTATCTTATGTTGAAAAGCGTGACGTGCAGACACACGTACGGTCGGGTAGACGTACGGACAGATGGAGCCTCAAGCGGAATTATAATAGATATATAGAGTGGTAATTGACTTATAGAAATTCACCACATTCAGTTAATAAACAGTCTCATTGACGACAAATGTTTATAATAATTGAACAGATGAACCCTCCCATTGACAACGTAAACTAAAATAAATGCATACTAAACAAATACAAAATCATCCTATTACCGATCACTTTAAAACGAAATTGGAAGAAATATATATATAATTTAATTCTACGTGTTGGTGCATATGCGGTATGTATATTATATAAGAATATATATGGACCTACAAGCAGATTAAAATATAGATATTTCTTTTAATTTTAGTTGAAAAATAAAAAACACAAGACAATCGCACGCGATCTCGTTCCCTTTTTTGTAGACCGAACTAGTTAGAGAACTGGTGCGGACGCACAGCGATCGGTCGAACGAGCAATATTAACTGAATAATTGTCCATTTTAGTACGATGGCTGACGACTTTAATTCGAGCTCCGGACCATAAAAATCCTGCGTGCATTTCACTCTTTCGCCGCTGGACAGAACTAACGAAGTTCGTTACCGAGCGCTGGGAATCATAGCGTCGACCTTTGGGATCCGCCGACCATCCGTCATATGGGAGTGATGGCGAGAGCTGGCGGTGGGTGGAGATGCAACGAGAANCTTTCGCCGCTGGACAGAACTAACGAAGTTCGTTACCGAGCGCTGGGAATCATAGCGTCGACCTTTGGGATCCGCCGACCATCCGTCATATGGGAGTGATGGCGAGAGCTGGCGGTGGGTGGAGATGCAACGAGAATTTCGCCGTTTTCCATAATAAAAAAAAGCAAGGAACGCTAACTCAGCTTTTTGGCTAATGATCCAACATGAACTGTTTTCATGCTTAAATTCTAAGGACTCGAGTGCATTTTGGAAAAGAACTTTCAAACAGCCCGGGCTTTTGTGGTAGACGAAACGACAAGCCGGAAGATGGTGCACGCTACAGCTGCTGTTGAATTTGGACCGCTTCGTATACAATAATTAAAAATTGCGGCTTGCAAGACATCAGCCATTGTGTGAACAATCGAGAGCTCGAACACTTTCATATTCAAGTTTCTAAACACTTCAATGCAGAGCTTATCTTCAAATCCGCGCTGTGTCTAGCAAGGCTTAAAGGATGCAAAATGAAATACCAATCTAATTATTATTATTATTAAAACTTCACGCTCGGGCCACCCCGGACAGGTAGTGCAACCCACATAAAGCATTATATGCAACACCGGGAAGCCAAAAATGCTGCTAAGAAAATCCAACAGAAAGCCAATAACAGCTGACTTCAACGCCTGTAGGCCGACACAACCAAAAGCCGATGCCGCAATGAATTCCAAACCGAAACAGACCTGGACAAGCTATACGAGTATTGAACTGAAAACTACCTGGAACAAAGACAACTTCCTCCAATTAAGAATTGCAGGTTACATTTTAGTATGCGAGGTCCTAATATTTACACGAGGAGCGTTCGGTAAATGCTCAATGCTCTTTAGTGACTAACTGGTACTTGTTTATTTTGGCTGATTTTTCTATTGTACTTTTACGTGTCGTACAAGGGCCGAATACTAATGCCATGATACGCCGGCAGGTTTATAATGCATTTGGGTAGATATATATATTTTGCGTATGAAGAAATTATGTGCATTTTTATGACGGCTTAACCTGTATTTCTGTTTGCTCCAATAAGGGAAGATTTGCAATTGTGCTTTTCTGTAATTAGAACTTATTACATGGAGCAATATTTTTCTCTTTGAGAACAGATGTATTTTGTTTACACAAGGAAAATATTTTTGTTTTCTGTGGCATTATAGCAGCAAATACGGGGGCAGACCTGATGTGGGCTTTGAAGTCCCTACGAGACCATTACGAAAGTAGCGAGATGGTAAATGCAACTCATGCCGAATAGCGTTTAGCAGGCAAGACGAGACTAGCCCGAGTTGAAAATGGTGAAAAACGGTGCTGATAAAATCTAGAACAGCCGTGAACATCCCATGGTCTAGAATAGCACGATGCGGGTGCAATGATTGTCAAGCGCTATTTATCCAGAGTCGTTACAAGCTGCAGGACTAGCCTAGCACGGTGTAGGTAGGTGTAGTAATAAACACTTCCCATCAGGAACAGCGTTTAGCTTTCCAATCATAACCGGTGTGCCACCTATTCGATGTTCGCTTTTGTTTGTATACACGAGCATGAAAGTGATCGCGTTCCTAAAACAACTCATTAACCGATCTAACCATTACTTGAAGTGAAAAAATATTAAAAAATATATAAAATCAGGCGCTCGTTATTCAAGAATATAACTATGTGGTAGTTCAAAAATGCTCTAGTCGCAACTTCCTAATATCAACCCGTATACAAACTAACCCAAGTTTGGTCATCAAGCGATTCACTGGTGTTTGGAGCTTATGAAGTCCAAATTAAAGCCATTGAAAACCGAAATAAAAGTCTCTTAAGGATTGAGATCACTCTCATCATGGGAAGATAACGAAAACAGGGCTATTCGCAAGTGAAACTAAGAGTCTTAGAGGACGGTGACTGCCCGCAGCAGTGCGCAACATGACACGGCAACGCTCGGACATACACTGAGCCTTGGGCACCGAACAGACCCTGAATCATCGCGGTGCTGGTTCGGAGTTACACTATCCCGTCGCTAGTACATCCTTGCTTTCGCCTGGCAAAGCGAGCTGTAATTGAAGTTAATCTTGGACGTTGTTAGCATTAATTTCCCCTGAGGCGCTTACTCGCCGTCTTAACGTTCCGCGCTCTTCAGTCCTCGCTCTTTTGTTACTCGAACGCTTTATTCTTAAGTCGAGCGAATTAAATTCGAGAAGCGAGCTACCGCTGTTGAGAATAACATTGTTTACGAGGTTACAAATCGTTGTTTCGCATTCGCTGTTTTGCCGCTCCGTGCAAATCTTCTCGAATTTTCCAGAACAAAACTAATTGCGATCGGTCGGTACGTTAATCTCGAGGTCGATCATTAGTGCGTCGGACTGCAATAATTCCAGCGCGCCGGGGGGATTCGTTACCTTGATTTTTACATCCCTGTGCTTTATTGCAACTGTCTTGCTTTGTAACAAAGTATCGGCACCATACCGGTGTATTAAAGATACGACTTTTTATAAAAACGAGCACAAGCGCAACTTGCATAGGTATATAAGTAAGACCAACGCGCACGAGGAAAAGTTCGTAGAAAAAATTGCTGTTTGCATGGAGATTAGAATAACGTGAATATTTAGTGTGTCAATGGCAAGTGTAACTTTATTAAAAATGAGAATAGCTTGGATGAGAAAAACAAGCGCTACTTGAATAAAGAACAAGAGCAATTTGATCAAAACGAATTAGAACAACATGACTCGTAACAAATTCAATATTAATTGTGAAAAAAACTTAAGTACATACAAGAATTTAATACAAGTGCTTTAATAACAAGCACTTGAACAAGGATCATTAAAGCTTCAACAAGTGCAGCTTGCATGAGAACAAGTGCGACATGATTACGAACATGAGAAACATGAATGACAGCAACGGTCTGAATGAGAATGAGTCCAATATTTAATAAAATGCTGTTTGTTGGCAGCTTGATCCCTCTCTTGGTTTGTTGGTCCGTCCGTCCCTCCGTCACGGTGATAAAGATTTGGATCGGTGAAAACTCAACTACTGCAGAAGAAGATAAGGTGACAGGAAATTCGATTCCTAAGTTACCATAGCATAGCAAGTTTTGTTTCTGGAATATACTCGACCAACTGCATTTTCTGGAGCCCGCGCTGCTCAGAAAATAGTTAGGCACTTATTTAATATTATTTTTTGAGCGTGATATGCGAGAGGCGTAGTCTACGATGCCGTTTTTGTGTCTCCCGTTTATCTTAATGCATGCCGCTCATGTCATGATTTTCGGAGCTAAATTTCTTCGTCGCAGTTGAAACTTCCCGCCGAGCCAAGGCCAAATCATTTTCAATTTATATTTAGCAGTCAAATTTTGAGCCTGATGCTTCAACTAACTTTGGTATCACAGGATATAGTTATTACTGGGCATTCCCTGTGAATTCTTTTGATTGAATTGTATTTTCTGTACGCTACTTGTCTTTTGGGCATTTCAAAACTGATATTCGGGCATTTTCTTGAGGGAAGGACATTTTGTTCACTCAAGTCATGACGGCACAACTTCAGTTACTTTAATACCCCCTACAGGTATGAGGCATGGATACTAGTTGTGCAGGAAAGCCCGCTCCGCTAGTAACAGCAATAAAAAAAAAAACTAATGACGAAATGATTGCCGTATTTTTTCACGGCTGGGTACTTAAGTACTTGAATAAATACCATTGGAACTTGAATAACAAGTTCTTGAATGAGAAGAAGTACAACTTTTATTTTAAGAGGGCAGTGCGTCGAATTATGGCAGTTTCCGTGTGTTGGGGATTTGTAACTTTCGTTTTTCCGCCCCCGCACTTCATTGCAAATGAGTTGCGTTCCAGCAAAATGCGGTCACGTTTCTTGGTACTGCAACATTCGATGTCTTTGTAGAAGAATTGAGCACAGATTACTGTTGGTGTAGTTGCTAAAAAAAACATCATTTGTTGTAAGGTATATATAGTGTAATTAATAACTGACGTTTCAAACGGAAGATTTATTTTTTATATGTTATGGTTAGGGTAGCATGTAGTCAAATCCACATTTGGGGCACAGGGTTACTTTAGGTTAATATCTACTATGTTATGCTCCCTCCCGTACTCTTAGGGATAACTAGGTTATTTTTACCTTAGACAGCATTTCTTGTTATCCTTCTTTTTCTTACTTCTACAGACAGTCTTTATTGCGTGAGTCCTCTGCTTTCCCCAAGTTGCGGTCGGCCGTTCTTAGCTGATCAGTGCCATCCGTAGTATCCTGGATTGATTCATTCATCCAACCGTTAACTTTCCACAGGACTACATGGATATTCAAAACAATATTTCTCTATTTACTCCTCAGTACACTCGTCTACAAGCTGTCGGGTGCACAAGCATAATATCAGTTCTATCTTCCGCCACTTTTACGAAGTCGTCCCCAGGTGGCGTCGTGTGCAGCTCTATAAGGAAGATCCCAAACCGTGTCGAGTTTCTTTACTAAATTGCAGTGCGACAAACTCCTGACAGCTAACATTACTTAATTCTCGCGTGTCAGCGACGGCGCGCGTCTCGAAGATATAATGAGCGGCTTCTGTGCGCCGGTACACGCAATCTTGCGAATGGTGCTGCATGGTACAGGAACTATAGAGGGATTGCTAAGGGATGCGTGGTGCAAGTGCTGCCTAATG
>LQNS02020117.1:6597874-6617548 GCA_001587735.2 Parhyale hawaiensis | reverse complement strand
AACGGGTCTTTCGCTCAGACCATTGTCCAGTGTCCAACCGTTGGCCCTCACCTTTCTCTGGCAATGGGTCTTTCGCTCAGGCCATTGTCCAGTGTCCAACCGTTGGCCCTCACCTTTCTCTGGCAACGGGTCTTTCGCTCAGACCATTGTCCAGTGTCCAACCGTTCGCCCTCACCTTTCTCTGGGAATGGGTCTTTCGCTCAGACCATTGTCCAGTGTCCAACCGTTGGCCCTCACCTTTCTCTGGCAATGGGTCTTTCCATCCGACTGTTGTCCAGTGTTCAACCCTTGACCTTTTGTCTTTCTCCGGCAATGAGCCTCGTGGTCCCACCATTGTCTGATATCTCATCTCAACTGAGAACACTGGGAAGTTTGCTTTGATGCCCAAACGATCAGCAATTGTAAGGCTAATTGGTCAATTACGACAACTACAGTATATGGTTTTCGCCCAAAGAAATAAATGAATTTTCACTGTGGGTTGCGGCATTTGTGCACTAATTACTGGCATTATAATTCACTTATAAGCTCGTCGGGGTGCATAAGACATCCTCTATGGTCAACAGAAGTAGATGTAAGCATCTAGTACATGCTATTTCAGCAACATACGTATCAGTGTCCTTGCTATCGAGCCCACTTTGCTTCTTTAGAGTTTTGTCCTACTGAAGACTTCCTTGCTTCCTTTTTTTTTCTCGGTTTTCATCTTCCCTACTAAATGTTTTGGTTTTATTTGACATGGTACGCGTCTTCTGTTGAAGTTTCATAGAGAAACAGAACGCAGATCAGAAAGCGGAAGTAATTCACGCAGCATCTACATTATACAATACACGTGTAAAGGCGAGTTTAGCTGAACTGCCGAAACTGTTACCTACAAAAATATCTTGGTTTTGAAGCAAGGGTTATTACCTGTTGACCCTGAAATCGAGCTATTTCTGAAGTTGATGAATTTTAACTTAGAGAGATTCGGAAATTTGCAAGTTCATTTTCTTTGGCTGTGAAATTAAGCTAGTAACACACGAAGCCCGTCTTACTGGAAATAGTCTCCAATTACGATTATTTTTGGAGTTAGGTTTTGCCGACATGATGCTTCAAGGACAAAAAAAAGTCTTCAATCTTTCCGATCATGGTGCAATCATCTGACACGTGTCAACCCAACGCAAGCGAGCTTACGGCGAGTATGATTTCCGTTTCATCTGCTTCATTTTCGATAGTAAAATGGAACGTACTGGCTGAACCAGTATTACCTTAGCCGGTAAAAATATAAGTAGTAGAGCACAAAAGAGGAACTCCCTTTTCTAGTCCTAGCTCGATGGAGGGGGGGGGGAGGGGGGTCAGTGTACATTTTTCTTTTACAGCTACACCATATATTTTCCTATTCGATACTATGACACTAAAACTTTCGAGCCTGGTACATTTTTGAGCGGCTTAAAATGGAGAATTGGGAACCGATTATTCTGAAGCTAGCTCAGAAGATGTATTTTTTCAAAAAGCAACACATTTTGCTCCTACAACTTTTTTGAATCATGCCTTAGTTTTTAAGATAATGGGAAATATATATAAAGCTATATATACCTATATTTATGGCAAATTTCAAAAAAATAGAACTCAACGAGTTTTCATGCTAGAAAAAATGACAGCTTTGGAATCCTTGGAACTGATTTTTGCCCTCATATTATTTTCATCACAGCTGAAACTCGAATATTTTGTTTATCCCCTATATTTTAGTTAGCGATAGAAAATCGCGTATCAAAGAAAATGAAACAGAAAAAGGAAAATCTAGCTCTGTAGTTTTGTTAGGAATCTTTCAAGAATTCTAAAACTGTTGTTTTTTTTCTAGCATGAAAACTCATTGAGTTCTATTCGTTTGAAATTGCCAAAAAATAGAGGCATAAATCTCTGTATTTCCCATTATCTAAAAAAACTAAGGCCTAAATCAAAAAGTTGTAGTCGCAAAATGTGTTTCTTTTTCACAATTACATAATCTCAACAAGTTTCAGAAACAATCGGTCCACAATTGATCATTTTAATCCCCTCCCCGATGCTCCCCTCAAAAATGTTCCTGGTGCGAAAAGTTCTACCTGACTTTTTTTAATATCCTACGGAATAGGAAAATACATGGTATCGCTGTAAAAGAGAAACGTACACAGACACCCTCCTCCCCCAAAGCCTGGACTATTCTGTAAACTTCTGATAATACCGGCTAGGTCTGAAACACATGCATTCTCAAACTGGTCTCATACAACCATATAGCACGGGGAACGCATCTTCTTGTATATCTCTGATACTTTTAAACTGGAAACAATTGTTACCTGTAGCTAATCTCAGTCAAGCAGCACAGGGAACGCACCTTATTGCAAATTTCTGGCTAGTTTTAAATTTGAAGAAAAGTGTTTGCTATGTAACGCCGTGTATGTATGGAGCCAGTCTCTGATTACTGTTAAGCTCGAAACAAACGTTTTAACTTGGTAAGACAACAATGGAGAGAGCATAAGACAATCTACGCCAGCAATTACAGTTTGGTTGACTCAGGTACCTTCGGCACGAGTTGGGGCTGCAAGCTGTTCCCAAGTCTGTGCAAGTTATTGAGGAACAGAAGTCCACACCAGTTGAGGAACTGAAGTCCATACCAGTTAGCTAACTGTGTCCAAGTTTGACAAACTGGACGCCACAATTGCTGAGTGACTCTGGAGAACGAGGAAAGAAATACTTGCCTAGAAATATTGCTGTACGTTAGATGTTTCATCCCTCAAGGCCCCCTGGACCATATGGTCTCCGTTGAAATTTTACTATATTCTTATAAAGTAGTTTCTAGTTAAGCTGTTTTTAATCGTGTGGTCCAGATGGTATGTTCACGCGCTGAGAAAACTCTGAAACGGCTAAGTTAATAATAATAAAAGTTCATAATATATTCCTCCTAACATACCTAACAATCCCTGTAAATTTCGTACAAATCGGCTAATAACTTTTTGAACTATCTTGATGACAGACAGACAGAGAGACAGACAAACACAACGAAAACACAACCTCCTTGGCGGAGTTAAACATAAGTCAAACACGCAAGGAGACCAACCGATCATCACCAAAATTTAATCATTTATATCTTTTAACATTACTAACAACTCCTGTGAAATTTCATAAATATCCATCCATAACTTTCTGAGTTATTGTGCTAACAAGCATAAAATCAAGCATAGCGACAAACAAACGAACGAACAGGTCATACCCAAAAATTGGTCATCTACTCTTTGTAATATACTTTTCAGCTCATGTAAATTTCATGAAAATATGTCAATAACTTTTCGAGTTACGGCCTCAAGAAAAATAGGCACACAGACAAACAAACAGGCAGATGAACGGATTTTCACCAAAACATAATAATCTGTTACTGACAGCATGCCTAACAATCCCTGCAAATTTCGTAAAGATTTGTCCACAACTTTTTGAGTAATCTTGGTGACAGACAATCAGAACAACAGCCAAACACGACAATAGCATAACCTCCTCGGCGGAGGTAATTATCACCATTGCTGGATCGTTTGTTCCTCGCAATATTCCTAGCAATGGCTGTAAATTTCTTAAAGATCCGTCCTTTACTTGCTTAATTAATTTGGTGACAGACAAAAAACAAACAGACAATCTTCAACATCAACTACCTTGGCGGAGATAATAAACAAAGTTGTAGTGAATGGAATACAGTGTAACATGAATAAGACAAAAATAAACTGACAAATTGACTAGAACGCCACGGTGGTGTAATACCATCACCCGCGGTAGGGGGCAAATTCAACGAAGTCATTTTTCATGAACGAAGCTAGAGCACGGCCCCAATGCTTCCCGGAGATTAGCTCTTCAGTAATAACATAGGAAAAAATAGAACGCCCTGTTCTCCAGTCGATCTGCCGTGGTGAAGGCAAATTTGAAAGGTGGAGAAAATTCAACGCCGTCATTTTTTATGGCCAACTAGGTGCAGTTTTATTGCCATTGATCACATCTAGGTCAACCCACCAAACTCCCTACAAAAAATTATGAACATTGCTCAGTTCGTTTGACCACTTATTGGGTGTGCAGATTTACTAGGCCTAGACATATATACATACTTACATCTACAATGAAAATATTATCACCTCTCTCACTTCGTTCGCAGTTGATACACATGACGAACAAATGACAGTGCAATGGGACATGACCTGACAAAGCAGCAAACAACATGGCGCGGCAATAAGCTTCACACCTCATAGCAAGAGGGTTGAAAAATATCAGCTCATCAACAAACCAGTGTTTGGTTATCGGTTTCAGGTATGAATAGGTTTTGCACTTTATTAATTAAGTCATTTTCTGTACAGTAAACATGATGATCTTTCTAATTTTTCTTAGATCTCAGCGAAAGATAAGACTTGAGAACAGAATTAAGAGCGACAAAATGCCAGTGGCCTACTGGAGTCAGGGCGCATGTATTGACTAGCCAGTGAAAGTAGTTTTGGCTAGCCAGCCAAGGTAGTTTTGGCTAGCCAGCCAAGGTAATTTTGGCTAGCCAGCCAAGGTAGCTTTGGCTAGCTATCACGCAGTGCCTTTTTCCCCCAATTTGCCTCTTTGCTTCGATGTCGGAACTAAAATACAGAAAGTCCATAGAAGGTACGAGAAATCTTCCAGTGTTTAAAGTCCAGAGATTATTTTTCGAGAAAAAAAAAATAGGAATACATGAGACTTCTTATTTAGTGTCTAATAATTTCATGGTTCACTCTTAGCAATATTGCAATCCGTTGTCTACGAGCACAGTTCCAAGACCGCTATCAGTAACGTAGCAATCCTTTACCAGCTCGCAACAGTTCCAAGACCGCTATCAGTAACGTAACAATCCTTCACCAGCTCGCAACAGTTCCAAGACCGCTATCAGTAACGTAACAATCCTTCACCAGCTCGCAACAGTTCCAAGACCGCTATCAGCAACGTAGCAATCCTTCCCCAGCTCGCAACAGTTCCAAGACCGCTATCAGTAACGTAGCAATCCTTCCCCAGCTCGCAACAGTTCCAAGACCGCTATCAGTAACGTAGCAATCCTTCCCCAGCTCGCAACAGTTCTTCCCCAGCTCGCAACAGTTCCAAGACCGCTATCAGTAACGTAGTAATCCTTCCCCAGCTCGCAACAGTTACAAGACCGCTATCAGCAACGTAGCAATCCTTCACCAGCTCGCAACAGTTCCAAGACCGCTATCACTATCCGATCCAATCATTCGTTATCAGTCGTAACGGGCCATTGGCATTCGCTGTCTGCCCGTTATCTTGAGCCAATCTACAACATGGCCTCTACAGGGGCCCTCATTCACCAACTCAAAAGAGCTGAGGCTAGCAAAAATGGCCCGTATTAATTGGGCCTGCGTATTTGCAGCACAAACAACCGGGCCATCTTCATAAGTTGGCGGCGTAGAGGCTGTCGGAAATCCTGTTTATTCGAGCGCAAACGAAGCAGATGCCAACAGAGGAAATTTTTGACGTCTTTAATTAATAGCGCGAGTTGAATGTGAGGCACTGTTGTTATTTGGGAGACATTACTCTGCTAGAATGTAAATAGGAGAATGTTTTTTAAAATGAGCTGCAACTTGTGATATGAACCCTTTGCACTTAAAAGTGACTTTGAGTTGTGTTAGACGCTGCTTGCGGGCTTGGGATTTGCTACAAAGGGTAGCATTTCACGCATGCGGTGAAGTCACGGAGTTGACCCTGAAGCCTAGACTAGACTACTATCACAAAATGGAGATATACCAGTAGCGTATGAAGAGTCACGCATTATAACATCACAAATCAATTAAAGATTAGCTACTGACGCAAGCTATCATGCGATGACGGATGAAAATAATTACTTCAGTGAAACTTCAGATTCTCTATTTTTTGGAGGGATTCAAAACTATCTCTCTTTCTTTTTCTTCGTCGATCTTCTGTAGATTTGCGCATCGTGAGAGTAGACAAAATGGAGCTTTTCCGTGAAAAGGAAATGAATTTCAGTGTCGATACAAACGCTAAAATGTCTTCAGACGTCTTCGATGCTTGGATTTTAAAGATAGTAAACCAGTAGCTCTGTGCCATTGATACCAAGCAAGTATGCAATCAACCAACGAACTTTGTGCAGCGGGATATCGTTTTTAAAATCGGCAAATGTGGCAAATACCACTACCTTGAATTCCGTATGGAACGTTCGACTAAAATTGAGCTGTAGTCGTTCATGCTTAGCTCTTTATAACACAAATAAGTTAATAGCTAATTGTAATGTAGCAAATGCAACCCACTAAGACCCTCAGGGTGGGTCATAGACCACAGAGTTTGGTTAGTTGTGTTCGTGCATCCAAGCCTATGGGGTATTGTGCCCCCAGGGAGCCCGTAGGTTACTATGGTCTCCACAACGCCTTATGGATGTCTGTCCACTGTGCCCACTTTGCTCCTTCTTTCTATTTTTCGTGCTCCTACTAACAGCTCATCGGTCTGTTGTTCCTCTTCATTCGCTCTGTTACAATGCACATTGATCCAGCGTGAGAACACTCCAATGGCCTCCAGTACACGGATTCCACATTTGTCTCGGAGTACTGTGTCACTTTCTTCATTTCTCGTTACGCGTTTCGGCAGCGGACACGTAAGTTTATTGAGCCCGACTACAGAAATAAATAGATCCTACGTCAGTTTAAAATTTCGCTGCACAGTGTTTCAGAGGTGGAAAACAGGATTAGCATATACAGCCGATACTTCATTTATAACGTTATCCTTGAATACAGACACCCAGTTCTAGGGTACAATTCAGTATTCCAGCAGCCATTTGTACGATTACGTATCTCTTTTACAGGGCAGTATCCTGCAATTATTAACTTACTACATAATGCGTAACGATATCGCAGAAACCGGCTCCTAGACAGACAAGACTCTCACAACGGCGATGGTTTTTGCCCCTGCTTAGTTCATGAATTTTCGGTCTGTTAGGGTTAGACGAGAAATGTTCGTGTAAGGTGAGGTACGCTAGGTAAGAATTAGCTTAGACGAGGTAAAGTTAAAAGCTAGGATAGGCTAGGGAAGCGTAAACTAGGTTCTGGTCATGACTATTATAAAAAAAAACCTTCGCTATTGTAAGTTCTGTGGCAATTCTGCTGCATTCGTGAGCGCTTCACAACGACTCAAGGAACTCATTGCTGCAGTGGAACCAGGCGAAGAGAGAAGTAAGAGTTTCAAACACAATATTAATGAAGCCATGTTATATTTTCAAAATAATTCTGATGACAGAAGCAATTATAATATATAAATTTTATCAGAGTTGATTATTTTTAATTTAATTAGCAATACAACGAGACTTGGCATGCATGTAGCTGTCTGTGCATTTTTCCTAATTTTCTCATATGCGCAACGCTATCAAAAAATTATATTGAAATATTTTGAGTTATTATGTTTCTATTTTCTTTGATAGGCTGCCAATGACTGAATCAGATACCCTTTTAGAGAAAGTAACTATAATGGTAGAAGAGTTTTCTAATATATTTACAATGGAAAATTGGGAACATAGGAATGACTAAACTAATTATTGCAATAATTGGATACCGACACCACCGTATACGTTGGTTCCATTTATAAGGAGTGCCTCCCGTCCAAACTTACCGTACATATGAAGGGTCGCCTGCACATAGTATTTACAAGCGACAGCACGTTTCTTCACCACTGGAAATTGCATGTCGGAAAAGTAGAGAATATGGAAAAAGGCCTCTATAGTAGCCATGGGAAACTGGAAAGCAAGCAACGTAGACACTGATTGAACAATTTCCGCTGATCTTGCACTTGTGCTCATTCTCTCTTCAATGTACATAAACTGACGCAAAATTATCTTCTCAATCGAATGCACCCTACGGAGTTTATAATATGCCATTTTCGTTCGAAACTTTATTCATTATTAAGGTTCGACACGATGTAAAATTTATTATCTCTTCATTGGAGATAGCCTGCGATGCAAAACTCCTTTCTTAAAAGTTTCCAGCCATATTTTATGGACATTTTCTCAACTTACGTCCCTTTTCTTGGGGGGAAATTTCGCCTGCATGTCCATAATGGTTTGGCGGAATTTGGCGAGCCTGAGTCTCCTTCGAAATATTTTCTCGAACCGATCACATTTTCTCTTGAAAATTTGATGTGAATTTCGCTGGTGTCTCATAGAGGCAAAGTTTGCGCAGGGGTCCAATTTCTAGTAAATGAGCAGGCAGCGACTCGGGAGGCAAAACACTCTGCCTCGCCTGCCGGTATGATGACCGGCCGAACTTCAGCCATAACATCCGACTTCAGGAGCAGTAAATCGTCCTCTTTCCAAACCTAATATGTAACTAGGGCGTCTATCGCTCGATATAAGCCTTTAATTTTAGATATAAGGCCGCTTACCCCAGCTAAATGGGCTGCGGTGCTCTCGCAGCGTCGAGAGTTTCCTTTCAAAATTCGCCTTGAGAAATGATCGGAGAATTCCCTTCACGTGATCCAAACGGAACGCCTGTTACGTGCGTTTGACAGAATTCAATTATTCGCCTGATGATCGCGATGAGAAATGTTGCTTCTTTGAAGGTTTGTGAAACAACGGGTTAGCACTTGCCGTCGAGTGAAAGGGAAAGAGAAGGAGGTGATAAGATAGATTTGTGTTTGTGTTATAACGTGTTGGCACTTGCCATCAAGTGGTAGGGAAAAAGAAGGAGGCGTTAAGATAGATTTGTGTTTGTGTTATAACATGTGGGCACTTGCCATCAAGTGGTAGGGAAAGAGAAGGAGGCGTTAGGAAATATTTGTGTTTGTGTTATAACGTGTTGGCACTTGCCATTAAGTAGTAGGGAAAGAGAAAATGTAGTAAAAAGGCTTTCTGCTTGTGTTATGATGTGTTGCCTCTTGCCGTGACGTGGTAGAGATAGAAAAGGAAATAGTAAGATAAGGCTTTCTGTTTGTGTAACAGCGTGTTGGTACTCGTTATCAAGTGGTAGAGGAAGAAAAAGAGGTTGTAAAAAAATTTGTTTGAATGACAGCGTCTTCGTACTCTATCACATTTTGAAAGAGTACGAGAGGTGACGAATAGCTTTCGAATAATCGGCGTCTGGAGCTAATTAAATCCTAGTAGCAAATCCCGCAGACTTTTGACCAGCGTTTAGTCCATCTTGGCCGAAAAATAAAAATGGTTGAAGTAGGTGAGGTTAGATCATTAGGTTAGGTAGATTTTGTTGGCGTTCCTTCCGCTAAGGAGGACGGAATACGCAGTGAAAGAGAAGTCTGATGACTTGGACACTTTTGCATGAAACTTACGAGAGTCGTATAGTAAATTAATGGTAAACACGAACTACACTCAATTCAGGCTTGATTTTTCAACATGTATACATCTCTTGGCAATATATGTAATCATCTCAGTTTTTTTATGTCCAGTGCCCTAAAGAATATCGAATTCCAACCTTTCTGATTACGAGCTCGACGGTCCTGGCACCGTCTTGTTCGACAATAAAAAAAAAAAAAACAAATTAAGATATTGGCAGTCAATGCAGTTTTTACACTAAAGCAAGAGTCAACTTTTCAATAATTTTAGTTTTGAGCGAGTGTAAAGTCGCGAAGACATCTTTATTAGCTTGATGTTCAAACACGTTCAGTGGTGGTCACGGTCGTGGAAACTTTCGTTCCGAAAACATGGAACATTTCACACTCTGTGCTCTGAAATAAAAGTAGCATGTAAATAGAATGCGTAGCTTTTGGGTAAACCATTGCCTTCTTATTTATAGTATTAGTTTCGTCCTTGTTTAACATAGCATACCGCCGGCATTGCGAACCAGAAAGCTGAACAAGTCGGGACATGTGTGTGGGGAAAATGTGGAACCTTTGCACGGGGGTGTTCCCGCGCTGGGAGCAGTGCGCATGGGTTCTGCAAGTAAAGCAAGAAGAGGAGATCAGAACGGAAGAACTTTGGTGCAAACATAAAATTTGAAGGAGGCAAAGTGGACACGAACTAATGTAACAGACATCCTGAATGCCAAATTTAAGTTAAACTAACATATGGGATCACAGTGAGCGCGACTCTCCGTACCGAAGGAAGTGAATGATCGTAAATGAGAGCAACCTAATATTTGCATTCTAGGAGAATTCTTCGCAAAAGTTAAAATGATTGATTCTAGGTAGAACTATTTTTTTTCAAAACAGGCTAAAAAAAGATTGAGTTTCATAAAAATTTGATACGGTAGGACGTAAACTTATTTCATAATTATCAGTTAGTGCAATAAAACACTGAATTGTTCTGGTAAGATGTAAATTTTTGTTGTGATGAGGCGTAAACTTGTTCTCCAAATATTGTATGCGGCGAAACCTACCCGTTTTTAATGAAAATAGGTAAAACTGAATAAAATTTGGCGCAACATAATTTTTTTAGGATAGTCCAGATAAGATTTGAGTTTGTGTCAAAAAATCCTGTATAAAAGAGACGATTTGTTACATCAAAATCAGTGTAAAAAGATGTAAACTGGTTCCATATAATTTTGGCGCGGTATTACTTTTGCTAACTTAATACTAATGTGATGCAGTTGAAACTGAGACCATTTAACGAAAAGAGACCTTTATATCGCAGGCATAACGACCAGCGTACCCGGAACTTTTCAAGCACATATCAGCACATTTTAATTTCCTACCAGTAATCCAAGATATGTCCATGCCTGCAGTTACGTGAGTGATGTAGCACAAGATTCTAACATCTATAACTATGTACAAGCAACTTTCTATCTGAATACAAGCATCATTTTAGCCATCGCACAACTTCATGCGAGGATGTGTTGGTCGCATGTCGCTTCAGCTACTGTATTTATTACCGATCTTAAACATGTGTCTTTACGACGTGCGACCAACACATCCTCGCATCAGGTTGTGCGTGTAAATACACATATAAAGAGTGTGCTTATGGTATAATAGCAGCTTTTTTAGGGCATACTAGCAGGTTCCTCCTAATAGTGAAGTATGATGTGTAATCCCGTAGGATTTTTTGCTGAAATTTATTTCTTGGTTTTATTTGCTTGATTTTAAGTCAAACCAACAAAAAAATAATGGGGTTCAAATTTTCTGACCTCCCAGGGAACTAGTCAAAACTGTGTCCACTAATCCTAAACCGGTTTTTACAAAATTAGGGTGCCTATAGGGGTTTTTAATGCTGGAAAATCCATTTCTGACACTCTCATAGAAATTGGAAGTAGCCAGCCTGTGTTTTGACAGTTTTTGAGCCATTTTTGACCTGGCGTGTAGGTCATTTTCATTTAAATCATAAAATAAGGATGTTATATTATTTTTGTATCGCTTCAGACATGAGACGACAATTGGTAAAGCCGAATTTGGGCTCAGACCCTTATATTTTCAGTTGAGGGCACTTTATGGTGTGCATTTTATGGCACAGTCATAGTCAACAACCAACGAGTAGAAGATGGAGAGCCTGTCAACCAACCACTTGCCATCCTACAAAAGTTACAGACACCAGCCCCACTTTCATTTGAAGTAAAAGAATCTGAAAGAACCACCCATCAAAATAAAACCTATTAGATTTCAGATTTATCCATTGAACAAACGTTCACATTTATTGACAAGCGACTTCACTCACACCTGGACACTCGCAAATTACCTAGCGACAAAGACAAAAAGCAATGAGAAACAAACCGAGGACAGAGCTCAGCATGTTGATGATCAAGCGCCTGAACAACATATGCAAGGGCGAAATGACTCAACGGAAGATCGGAGTTGCAATGAAGATAAGTCGGAACATGAACCCGAGTCGGAACCATAAGATCGAGCAGAAGTAATTCGTCAAGATCCTGATGAACCAAATAGTGTTCAAGTAAAGGAGCGCATCCGTAAGAGAGGCAAGATTTCAAAGGGAGAAATCATGCCATCATGGGCTGGGTCTAAATCTCTGCTGTTATCCCAATACCCACAGAATCACAGACAAAGAAAGTCAGAGGTTGTCGCCGTACAGATTAAGACATTCCCAACAGATTATGCAACACTGTAGCTATACGGTTTTGAGGCTTACACAAGGGATCTCCGCATTTATTGTGGGCTCCAAAAGGAAAACTCTCAAAACTCTTGACCTTGATCTGTACAGCCGTGCACTCCAGATTCAGCAATCAGTCGGGAACACCAATTGGATTCTCCGTGCAGATGTTCTGCATATTGCTTTTGCTACTTTGCATGCACTTGGAAAAACTGTCGACATGAGCGGTATCGACACATCTGCCATAAAAACTTCAATCTACGCATCCGCAGCTCTCCGTGGTATCTGTGGGGGAAATGCATACAAGCGAGGTATCGAGTACCACATCACTACTAGTTTGGCTATAATGATGCTGATGTTTGACTCTTTCTTCTCCGATCATTACTCTGGACCTCTAAGGAACCAGTGTGTTGCTCTGAAGAAGGCTCTACATGAACGCAATCCTGACATGGTCGAGATCTTCGAAGACATCCAGGCCTTGTACTCAGAAAATCTCAAGCTGCATGAAGAAGGAGACATTGGGGACTTGGCTGAGTTTTTGACTTAGTTTATGGAATAGGTGGACAGTCTCCTGGATCTCATCAGCGCATGTCGCTCAGGAGACTGGGAAGGATAACTGGCTGTTTTGGATACCATCATCAAGTCTCTGAAAGAGATTATGAGGCCTCAAAATCAAAGAGTAAACTGACTGGGATGTTTGCTCAGGCATTGTTAAAACTCTTCTCAGGCAACACAACGTTCAAGCTTGTGGTTGTCTACGAAACCAAAATCAAGGGCCGTGGATTGAAAGCGGACTATACATGAAGAGGCTGACACACTGATTCCACACCAAGTCCTGGCTTCTGCAGCAGGATATCCTTCCAAAGAAGTGTGTGTTTGGTCACCAGAAACAGACGTCCTCATACTTTTTCTTGACTTGGTCTCTTGTGGCCGGCTGGGAGAGCAGATCTCTCTAGGGTTCGTAACTGGCAAAGGTACCAAATACAGGGAAATAGACGTGGTGGAACGAGTGCGATTGATTGGATGCCACAAATGTCAAAGACTCATCAACTTTCCTAATTTCTCTGGCGTTGACCGGGGTGTAAAGTTTGTGGGCTTGACCAAAAAGACTTGGGGCGATGCCTACATGAAACTCGATGAAAATGGCAGTCTCATTGGTAACTTCAAAACGCTCGGAGAGGCCCAGTTCCCATTTAGTTCGACAGGGGTAAACTGCCGGCAGAGGTAAACAGCTGGGTACAGTTTCTGTGCCACGTGTACTGTTCAGCAGGACCCACAACACTACCGGCTCTGAGATGGAAGCTGTTCGTTCAAAGAACTGGAATTGGGAGATGCTGCCCCCAAATCGGGCTGCATTGCAGCCTCACATCAACGCTGCAAGCTACATGGCCATGCGTGACAAATCTTACGTCACCAAATGGCCAGTTCTTCCTGCAATTGAAGAAAATAGCTGTACTGTAGAGAAAGAAATATTTGTTGCAGTGAGACGTCTCTTTCTCTTTTAGCCCTGGAGCAGTGATTGAGTTAACTAAATGCGGTTGCAAATCAGGATGCAAAGGAAGGTGCAGCTGTTCCAAAAACGGGCTCCCTTGCCCACCTCTGTGCAAATGCTATGGAAGGGACAGTGCAAATGAGGTATAGTGGGACGAACAACAAGACGATGGTGACGACTAAATGATAAAACTGGTCATGATATTGCACGCTATAAACATATTAAGAAGAATCAATCAATGTGAATTAAATCATTTGTGTTGTTTTTGTATTTATGTATAACGTAAGTTTCACTAAGCCTAATGTGTTTTGGTATTTGTGTAGCAAATAAGCTAACTTCTCATATAGTTGTTCAAGCCAATATTTCTGTACACAAATGACCTTACTGAATCTGAAAACCTAAGTAAGCAGGTATTACACGATCGGGGGAGATTTATACATTAAAATACGTTCGACTTGAAAAAAGTAATTTAACCGGTAACAGACAGTCGGTTGAAACTACCGCTGGTCACTTTGGAAGTCTTTTAGTTGGATTTAGCATCATCAATAACCCCCTAAACTGACTATTTTTTAAACAAACTGTTAACTTTTAGCTAAAATAAGTATTACTTCTGATCTCGAGAGCGCTTAAGTGGCCTAAAAGTAAATGGCTCTTAGAAATGAGGAAAGGGTTCGGAAAATGTGAACCCCATTATTTTCCAATAGTTTGACATTAAAGCAATCCCAAAAACAAAAAAAATAATAATTTCAGCAAGCAAATCCTACGGGACTCGCATATTGACATGTCATACCGCACTATAAGGGCGTCCTTGCAGCTTCCTACTACGTACCAGCAGCTTACTAAGGGCGTGTCATCAGCTTCCTGAGGGCCTACCAGGAGCTCCATAAGGGCATACTAGCAACTTATTAAAGACGTACTTGCAACATCCTATAAAGGCATACCTACTACATCCTAAGGGCATACCAACCAACAGCTTTCTAAGGGCTTACCAGGAGCTTAGGATTGGCATACGGGCAATTAACTTCCTAAGGGCTCACCTGCACCATCCTAAGTGCATACATGCCATTAGCTTCCTACCAGCACACCACGACCCCCACCATGTGTATTAGCTGTGTGCTCTGTCAATCAGGAAACACAGGCAGACTTCGTAGACGCTCCAATGAGTTGTTTGCCAAATTAGATCATGTCCATTGCCCCGAGTTGCAACTTTGCTAACGTCGTTTACCAAGTCATAAAGTTTGGCCGCGGTAAAAATGTTCCCCAGAAACTGAGGCTTCTTGAATGGGAGTGGAATTTCACACCGAAAGTTAAACTTTGGCTCCAGGAAACTAAGACCGCTGCGCGAAAGCGGAGAATTCAATCAATTGGTGAAGAGTCGGAGGAAAAAAATTTTTTGGGAAATTTCTTACAACGTTAGAAGCGTTCAAAGAAACCATCCAGCGGCCTAAAAAAATTGTTTATAATTATTGTTTTTGGCCTAAAATGTAACGTATTTCCTACAGCTGACGAAAACTTGTAGCTTTGATAAGTCTTTCTTGGTAGCTAGGCACTTTCTTAGGCCGAGTTCACACGTCATTCATCACAACGCGTTGAATCACGTAAACGAACACGAGCTGTGCGTCAACTTTTTTGTCGCTTGTACACGTAGATGGGCCTTTCCTTCAAATGAATGACGCCCCGCGTTCAGTTATGATATAGTTACTTCTCATTTTTGTCTATATTTTGCAGCTGTTTGAAATTATATTCGTATCCCAAAATCTTATAGCCTGATTTTGAGAGGAATAACCTGTTTGTAGAATACTCATAGCCTAATGATCCGACAGAAGAGAAATAAGCACGCAACAGTTAGCTGGGCTATCAAACGAAGATAGCGATACGTGTTCTTACAACAGTTTCAGGCTTCCTAAGGTTAGACTGGATTATGGTGATTCTGACGTTAAAGTGACGACGAAAAATAAAATGCATCTATTAACTAATGATCTGTGAACGCTTTAGAGGATAAATTCAGTATTTATAGGTTCTGTTCACTGAACTTGAATGACGCAGCGCGTTTAAAAAACTGACACGCTTCATCCTTCAGTCTGACGCGGTCGCTGCGGCTGCTGCTATCAAAACAAAGCGCCGCGTCAGCATATGCCCCTCAGAGGTAAAGAAAAATATTCCAGAGGCAGTGTCCCCCCCCCCAAAAAAAAAGAATATTCCATGAGTCACCAAGATGCAAGTAAGCAGTCAGCTAACGTAAACCAATTAGATGTAAAGGCCAGTTTCCACGTCATCCATCGTAATGCGTTCGCTCAAACTGGTGGAGCAATAGGATCAGGTTAGTTAGGTTCGCCTGTCTTACATTATGAAGAGCAGCGACCGCAGGGTAACCCATAGGTCGCCTTAGGTAGGCCTTCGGGACGTCTATCTTTCATGTCCGCATTGCTTCCTTCCATTGCGTACTTCTGCTAATGTTGCTTTGTTCTGCCCTTCCTCACTTTTCCCGATTTGCAGCGGCCATGCGCGTTGATCCTGGTTGGGAATGTCCTCGTGCCTGCGTTTCACGTTTCTACCGACATACTCTAACAACGTCCCAATCCTTCCCTTTTTGAGCTTCCATTGTGTTGTGCAAGAAGACTTAAGCCAGTCTCCATAATCAATCATTATTATGTAGTTTGAACGATACTATGCAAAGATTTTACAATTGCACTGCATATCTCAACGTGCATTTTAAAAAGTCCGCTAGCACATCGTCTTTAGTCATTATACTGAGACGCGAGTCGGGTGCATGAGGCGTGCCTCGTGAAACTTCTGATTCAACTTATACACTACGGTGTTCACATACTATGCACTTAAGTTTCTTAAGGTCCTTCACGGAGACGCTATTAATATGAGAATGAAATATGGATTTCAATATTCGGTAATTATCAGACAGTTAAGTCATACGTTAATTTGAGGTTTTCAAGACAAGACGCGTGAAGTGTTTGAAGAAACCAGAAGAGAAGGGACACGGTGCAAGTCCTGAGAAACGGGGACCCAAAAACGGAACACCGCTTAAGGGAATGTCAAGACGGGAAAGCAAAGGAAAAACACGACGAAAGAAGGTAAAAGGATTATGATACGGGGCACGAAACAAAGATATTCCGAAGGCCTAGGTAGGATAAAGTATTCTTTGATGTGCTTTTGGGAGCGCAGTTTCGCTTAACTGAGAAAGGGCAAACTAGAAGTGTCATCCACAGACACATGAAAATTGAATTAAGCTGAGCCAATTAGGCTTGATTAACCTCGGTTGACTTCGCCACTTTGAATAATGTAATTGGTAGCTATACGCAACCCCCGTTTCGTATGAACCGGCTGAAATCTCCAACTTAAACAATACTGATTTTTCTGAAGTGGCTTTATTCCGCTACCCAGTCGAGGTCACCATAAATGATCGACAATAGCAAAACGCTAATTATTCACACATGGCAACACTCCATAAACACCCTGTGCTAATTTGTCCCATGCAATAACCCAATGTAAGTGATTGAAGATTTTTCGAGCATCCATCTTTACTCCTCAGTGTTTGCTTAAAACACTGAAAAATGTCACATTTTCCGGAACAAACTAACAAACTCAAATTGTTCCGAGGCTCTTCAGTTGTCTCTGCTTCATCACGAGCAGGATGTCGTTGGTCATACAATGAGAAAGGTGAAAAAATTACCCCCAAAGTTACAAATATAACTCTAAACTAGCAACAAAATAAAACAGAAAAGTCGTGCGTTATGAGGAACGTTGGTCGACAACATTGTGCAGAGTATTGCTCAGTAGTTTCTGGAAAATAGTTCTGAGTAAGGCAAAGACAAATTTAACAGTTCCGGCAACAATAATATCGTAACTCAGACGAGCTCAAAATGTGCGTGAAAGCTCTTGAGAATTCCTGATGGACGGTAGGCCTGTAAGAGGTAAATACATTACAACAACGTCGACACGTTGTACTTACCTCACGATTTGCAGTGTGAATGACCAGATGCAAGAACATTTATTCATTTCGTATATATTCATTCGAACCAATTGCATTTGCATCTACAAGATTGACTGTAAACGTATTTCTGATCATAGGAGGCAAACGTATGTGTGGTCCGCACATTACACGTCACACGTTTTTAATTAAGACGTGCTCATGCTCTAAATGCAGCTGCAAATGGCGCCCTTGCGGATCCACTTAGGTTATCTTGGCGTCAAAGAGGCCTTCGGGAATTCTTTCTTTCATGCCCACTCTCCTTCCCTCTATTTTCATACTCCTACTGATTATGCTTTCCTCAGTTTTTTGCCTTCTTCCAGAGTTGCTGTTGAACCTATGTAGGAACGCCCTCTGCATGGGTTCCAAGTTTATCTAGGCCTACTGCATGTTCTTTCACTTCACGAGGCGACATAGCCCTTAATTGTTGGACAATTCTTGTACTAGAAAAGTCGTAATATTAATTATCATCAATAGCTATAAAGAGACATTAAAATCTGTTAGAAGTATGTCATGGAGTCAATATTGAGATGCAAGGTGTGTTTGTCGTCTGCATTATCCACAACATTCAGCGAGCTCTGCACCAACTGATTCCAATTTTTTGCTTCTCCATCCCCGCGAAAATGTATTAAGTTCTACATACAAATACATTCAAGCAGCTTCTTGAGCAAAAACATAAAAAATGTAAACGTAAATGAACAACGAATACACTATTTTTATCGTTTAGTCATAAATAAATTTCAAAAAAGATAGAAACTGTTGCGCTTATGACTCAACCTGGTGGAATTCTACATTAGATTTATGAACCTCCCTCATCAGTAGGCACTAGATTGACCTAGGGTTAGGTAACCTAGCTTCGCCCAATGTTTGCAATAGGGGGTCACGACCTAGGTGAGATTATTATTAACGTCGCGGCAGATACGCCATCGAAACATTCTTCATTTGAGCCCACTTTGTTTCTTTGTATAATTCATTCTCTCACTCATGACGTTGTATATAAGTCTTTCTCTTTTTTCCTGGCTTGAGGTGCCAATACGCGTTATACCAGAAGGGGAATACCTCATGGACAGGTTCCACGTTTTTTTGCACGGTCAAGTCTCAGCACAATATAATAAACACCATCGTGTATTTATTTGTTTATACATATTTATATGCTTTTATAGGTATTTACTAGAGTGCCCGCGCTGTCAGAAATGACAGCTAAAAATTTGAGACGATATTCCTTCATTTAATATGCCTATGTCACTTATATGCTTCTGAAACATCCGCTACAACTGCTGACTCAAATTGTAATAAGAGATAAGTGCCTTCTCTATCATTTCATGTAAGAAGCACAAACGTCTCCCACCATAGGTCACATGAGGAAAAAATCTTACATTAGCAAGTAGCAAAGCCTAAATGAATTTAAGCAAATTATCCACCGCGTATCCATGATACTGAGTAAGCTTTGAATACATCGAAGATTTTGTGTTGAAACGCAATGTGCTCGGTGAAAAGGAAGACAAGTTGATAAATAGATAATCTCCACTGCGCGTGAAAAATCATCGCTTCGTCCACCCTTCGTTGATAAGCTGCTGATTTTCCGTGTCGTAAACTGGGAACAAACATATGGTTAGATGTATTGATTCGAAGATTGGAGGACTCCCAGGCTAGGTCATATTGGAGAAGTGAATAAGAAAGCCTTCTGGGATTTTAGTTTTATTGACCCCGAGCTTTCGAGCCGTTAAACACGACTCGTCTTCAGNGTTACAAATATAACTCTAAACTAGCAACAAAATAAAACAGAAAAGTCGTGCGTTATGAGGAACGTTGGTCGACAACATTGTGCAGAGTATTGCTCAGTAGTTTCTGGAAAATAGTTCTGAGTAAGGCAAAGACAAATTCAACAGTTCCGGCAATAATAAAATCGTAACTCAGACGAGCTCAAAATGTGCATGAAAGCTCTTGAGAATTCCTGATGGACGGCCGGTAGGCCTGTAAGAGGTAAATACATTACATCAACGTCGACACGTTGAACTTACCTCATGATTTGCAGTGTGAATTACCAGATGTAAGAACATTTATTCATTTCGTATATATTTGTTGTGCGCGTTTGGTGGATCGTTCAAATTTTTAAATGGAAAACAAAAAAAACAGTCCTTGCCTTCCCTAACCTACCCGACATTAAACCCGAATATAGTCCAACTTACCCGAAATTACGGC
>LQNS02020117.1:6582372-6593027 GCA_001587735.2 Parhyale hawaiensis | reverse complement strand
GAAGTTGTGAAGTTGTACTGTTGAATAACTTACCAATTAAGTATTTATTACATCTCTCTGCTATGGCGTCGACTATTTCCATAACTAACAACAGATTGCGCTGTATCCTGTCTACGTTTTGTTTAATTTTCTTAGTTTAATTAAGCACAGTCATTTTCAGGAACTTTCACTGTGTGATGAGTTCCACAGTATTTCTTTCCTTTTAGAATTGTAGTGCATTCTACGGATAGAGAAGCTGAAGCTGTAATTAAAGATTCACAAACTTCCACCAACTTCAATAAAGTCAGCGAAGTAAAACACAAGTTTAAGGGCGTCATCGTTTGGCCACGCTAAGACGATAATTTAAAACGAGATTTAGTTAAGATTTGAACAGATTAAGCAATACCCAATCGAAAACACTTTGCGCAAGTCGATCATGTGGGCATTGTTTTGTGTGTAACACAATAACTTAAGTTAACGGAACATCCTGTAGCATGCATGGGAAAATCAACAGATTTCTTTCGAACTTTTCGCCAAGGAAATTATGACCTCATTTTACTTTCCTGGGTAGCTAGGCTATCGCATTTAATTTTTCGCTTTCAAAGAAAAGTACGTAAAAACATGAAAACAAGCAGCTGTTTGTGACAGTGGCCATCTATTATTTAGAATAAGCTCTACAACTTCAATCTTTTTTCAAATTATCGAAGTCGATCTGCTCTCTCAGCAAATTGGATTTTTCTGCCAAATGTGTTTAATCGAACACTAGTTTCCATTCAGGGAGTGCTAAAATCTGAGAAAATGAACGAACATAATATACATCTAGTTTTAGATTGTTGTCTGGACCTGATCGAACGATAAGTCTCCTAAACGCTTCTAAGCTAAGTCCACATTAGTTGTAATGCTTAACCAAGTTCTTTTCGTTGCTTTTTATCAACGAAGCTAATTGCAGTTAGTTTTGGAACCACAGGCCATTTTATAATATTATCAATGCAATTTTTTAAACAATCGCTAATTTTTGCCTGGATTATAATATGTATCCATCTGTACCAACACTAATTTCAACCACATATTTGCACAACAATTACGCTTAATGTTACAGGGGGGTTTACAACACTAATAACAAACTAGTACAGAGAATTACTATTTCCAAAAGCACCCTCCACACGCAAAGCCATATGAATACACGCAACAGTCAATTGACACTCAGAGAAGTCCTATTTTCATGCAACCAAAGAATTTTACCCGAGCACATGGGTTTTCCAGAGTAACCGAAATAGTTTCTGGCCCTCAAGCCAAACTTTTTATAATTGAAGTATCTGATTACATCAACTACAATGTTCTCAATAATTACAGTGATGATTACCTAAGCTAATCTACCCGCCTTTCAGATCCACAGCGTTTCGGAAAACTCGCACCAAGTCCGGCACGCTGATCACAAGCCTGTACGCAGACCCACAGGCTGCGAAAGCATCGTCCACAATAGTTACCCCTGGAAAATTCCGAGTTAGCCTAAAAGTTGAGAGTCCCCAGTGTAGTGAGAGCCGTCGTTCTGCAAACTTCAATGAGACGGAGCATCTCTTTTCAATGCGACTAACGAGTCTGTCGCTTGGCATAACGCGAACGCCGAGGACTTTGTTATTCAAATCCTATGGAAATGTTCACAAGTTTTAGCAGAAAATGAGAGGACTGCTTAAATTTTCGAATGATTTGCCAGGCAGAGAAACGCAGAGCTCGGACGGCTAATTGCAGACATGTGCATTGCGAGAAACTTGCGTGTTTTGAACGAGACGGAACGAGACGAGGCTCTTACGGCCACACCAGAAATTTACGGACATTTGTAATTGGATGTTAAGGTGTTAATAAATATATATGTATATATCAGCTTACGCTTGACCCTTCTTAACCACTACAGCGGACTTTCAGAAGAAGACAAAGATATGTAGTATATCTGAAAATAAATCTGGGAACCCAAGACGCCATCAGGTAAATGTTGTTCTCAAATTCCGTAGACTTTCCAGACGCATGAATTCTACTTACAGGAGTGCGTAGGGAAGCGGTTTCTGCATTTCCTACCGCATACACGCACGCACTTACAGGAAAATTTTGCCTTCAGTTAATACTCTTCCGTGTACGTTACAGGCATTTCTTAGTTTGCTAACAACTTTCATTGAAAATAAACTAGGGTAATGTGAAACGTGACACCTGAGCAGCAAAAACATTAAGCTAATTATGAGCAACTTACAATAGCTAAATAAAGCACCTCAAAGTGTCATATCTTTTCATTATCTATTTACTCGCCCATATTTTCACTTAGTTATCGTTACAACTTTTTTGTATTTTTGTTCTTACTGTAAACTGGGACATGGCTAATTAATTGTTCATAATTTGGGTCGCACTTTTATTTTCAAAGTGGATCTGGTGCACTACAGGCCAAGAGCTTTTTTTATGTAAGCAGCTCAAACTTATCTCAGTTCACGTGTTGGTTCATAAGTGAAGTTGCTCTTGTTTGTCTCTAGCGGGATTTATTATGATTTTGCCTAAGATACTCTGCCGGCTGAGCAGTTTTGATGTACAGTAATTGTTTTGTTGACTCAGCGTTTTCTGTCTGCTATGCTGCTTCAACTTGATGGTTCGAATATGTCCCTTCTCATGTTACATTTTACCACTCTGTACAACATTCATTTGCGTTGGATGTTGATCTGTTGCTCTATTGATTTTGAGCTTCCATTATTTTCATTTTTTAGATTGCCTGTGATTTGCTGTCCTTTCAATAATATATATTGATAAATGTATATTCACTGTGAATTCTATTGCCCTATTTATTTCTCACTCCAAATCTCCTGTTTTCCTTACCTGCTCTATTTTGGTGTCCCATTGCTGACTTTTTCTCTTCTCCATTACCATTTGTGAAATGCGACGCTGTTTCTTGTTTAAAGATTTTCTGCTATTTTCATCACATATCGTTGTTTTTGCCTCCATTTTAGTTATCTAGGCCATCATTGTTTGGAGACTGCATCACCATTTTCTTTTTTCCCCTGGAAATTCTCAGCTCTCTCCATCACTGTTTTGGAACTCCGTCGTAATTTTTAGTTTGTTTGTCAGTGGAGTTCCAACTTCGGGCTGCGGAAAGCCTGGCCAGCTCCCACTCTGTCCGTCCTCGACCCAACTTCTGTAATTGGTTGTATTGTGAGGTGCGGAACCCAGCCAATGGTGTCGACACATGATTTGTCAGCTGTTCAGCTCTGCTTGATTGATCCAATCAAAAAGATCAGTTATTTCGTGACCCTTTGCATCGACAGCCCCTTGATTTATAGTCGAAGACATATTTGTTTTGGGTGCGTCGTTAATCTTACGGGTCCGGTACTATGGCATCGTTTATCTTACCAAGAGGAGTTCAAGCGAGAGAGAGAGAGAGGAGACGGAGGGTGAGTTTTGTTGACCAGCCATTCCCGGTCAGTCCAATTTGAATGATTGCAAAGACGGCGCAGACCAATAATTTTGCATGCTGGGGTTGTCGGTGTGGGCGGTATTGGGTTAGGGGAAGACACGGTGGTGTTGGGAGCGGTCAATGCAAAATTAAACATGAAAAATTGAAGCGGATTGCTTGCACGGCTGTACGGCGGGGATAACAACCCAATTGGCAGCCGGTTAAAAAGACACTCTTAATACTGTGTTATTTATGAATAACATTAATATTACTGATGTAATAACGCATAATTATCATTATTGTTGTTCGAGCTTTCAAAATTATGCTAAGGAATTTATGATGGTATTTCTTCATTAACAGTGTTGCTCGTATGTCTTTATCATTAATGTTGCGCGTAGTACTCATTTCACTGCTAACTAATCTTGAATTGAATAAACAAAAAGATGGCATGGATAGCTCAGACATGGAATATTTTAATATCTAAACATTCAGATTTTCCAATACTAAATCCAAAATTGAAACTGGAGACGAGAACAGACAGAGGCATTTTGTCTTGAGACGCATATCTGAAGAGGGCATGTGGGGGGAAGGCAACAAATATAGATTGGAATGTAATATTCTGAGCTCTGTTCGGTGCTCGAGAACCTGCACACGGTGAGAAAAGAAATGTTGCTCACCCCCTAGCCACCTTACTACATTTTGTATGCAGCTGTTAAGTTTTTTTTTTGTGCCTCATTATCTCGAGCGAAAATGTTTTTATATTTCCTGTTTCCATTGTGTTTTTAACGATTTTTAGTTTTCGTTAGATAAGTATTTTGGACAATTCAAAACTATTTCCAGTACGTAAATTAGAACGTTGTCGATAATTCCAGAAGGCGTCACCTAGGACGTCAGGGACTCCTGTATCTAGGACGTCAGGGACTCTTGGTTCTAGGAAGTCGAGGACTCTTGGTTCTAGGAAGTCAGGGACATCTAACATTTCGACTTTCAAATGCGTGTTAGAAGCAGTTTTCAAGCTAATGGAAGCAGGGGATAATAATTATTCTTTACAGGGAGTGTTTTTAGGACCAGGGCCATGCTGTTTATCACATTCTCCGTTCCTACCCAGTTGTTTTTCCGTGTCACTCGACTGCAATCAATTTGGAAAATGTACATTATTGCGGTGCGTTGTGTAAACAATTCAGTCCCAGGTGAGTGCACCTCGCTAATGGCGTTTGCAGGGGCCCCATGTTCTTTAGAGTGACTTTCTGCAATGCAGTCCTTGTCTTGTAGTTGTACTGTGTTAACGATATTGAATAATACGGGCCATAGGTTTAGGTTCTCCCATCAACAGGGTTATTGCAGAATGCGCCGTTAATTAAACGAAGAGCACGTTCAATTGGGTGCTGAAATTAAGGCTTCGATGCATGATTTGTCGGAATTTCCACATAGAAGCTTTGGCTTAGGAACCAGTATACGTTGAGCTGCTGAAAATTCCATTTTACGGAGCAACATTAAATTCCTGCTATTACCTCGCTATTGGACTTATACTAGCGGAGTGGCATTAACTTCACTAACGAAAAGCTTTGCCCTTCATCCGTAACGCCTTTCCAAAAACACCAGCGGGATAATTAGAAGTTTCGTGGTGCACCAACATACGAAGGCTTGGATGTCTCGTTTAAAAAAAAAAAAAAAAAAAAAGTGGTGCACTAGCATGCTATGGCTGTGATGTCCCGTTTTTTCGTAGCGCACCAGCATGCTATGGTTGTGATGTCCCGTTTTCTCGTGGCGCACCAGCATGCTATGGCTGTGATGTCCCGTTTTTTCGTGGCGCACCAGCATGCTATGGCTGTGATGTCCCGGTTTTTTTTTCGTGGCGCACCAGCATGCTATGGCTGTGATGTCCCGTTTTTTCGTGGCGCACCAGCATGCTATGGCTGGGATGTCCCGTTTTTTCGTGGTGCACCAGCATGCTATAGCTTGGAGGTACCGTTTTTTCTTGGTGCACCAGCATGCTATGGCTGTGATGTCCCGTTATTTCGTAGTGCACCAGCATGCTATGGCTGTACGTGATGTCCCGTTTTTTTCATGTTGCACCAGCATGCTATGGCTGTGATGTCCCGTTTTTTCGTGGCGCACCAGCATGCTATGGCTGTGATGTCCCGGTTTTTTTTTTCGTGGCGCACCAGCATGCTATGGCTGTGATGTCTCGGTTTTTCGTGGCGCACTAGTATGCTATGGCTGTGATGCTCCGTTTTTTTCGTGGTGCACCAGCATGCTATGACTGTGATGTCCTGTTTTTTCGTTGCGCACCAGCATGCTATGGCTGGAATGTTCCGTTTTTTCGTGGCGCACAAGCATGCTATGGCTGGAATTTCCCTTCGATGCGCCTGAAAGTGTGCTGATTGGGTGGAAATAATTTTCTCAGAGTAATAACCATTGTCTACTACTGTGGTACCGCCGTGCATATTACGTTCAAATGAGAAGATTTTTTTTCCGAGAACATTTGATTCGTATTAATAATTTTTAAACGAGGCAATAGTTTTCCTCATTTTCAATGAGCTTTCCGCAACATTCTCCTGGCTTTTTGGTGCCTGCTGAAAACATAATTGGGTTATAAAGATCAAATGCGCCTGAGCTTTCTTGGGTATAGTCCTGACTTTAGAAAATTTAGAACAGTTGTGCCGACTTCCACCAAGATCTATTTATTTGTTTGCTTTGAACACTGTATGGAACCCATTGAGCATCTTTCAGAACATGAAGAACCCGTTATCCAAGTTTACTTACAGGTGTTCCTCAGTTCACGCAAGCTTGGTCTTACGCCGATGTGATTTGATTGATTAATTGAGTTAAGTCTCTGCTGGTAAATTAAAGACTGGTCTCGACTGCATATTTAACGGTTAAACCCTTCTCACAACCGCCGTGTGCGGGTTAAGGCCTTACGTGGTTTCTTTGAACGTGGATAATTCTTTAGATTATATTTTGTAGATGAAAACTTTCAAACAACCGTTGGTGTATTCCAACGTTTAAAACAATATTTCCACGACTAACACAAACATTTCTTGTAGCTTGTGCAGCTGAAGGGCCATTTTTATGTCAAAAAGCGCGCTGTGTCTTTGACTCGAGTCATTAACATCCGTTTCTTGAGAATTAAGCCAATCAATGCTATTATGTATGACTAATATTATTGTTTACTAAAGAGTGGTTGTGACACTGGCCAGGAATTAAAATTAAGTTCACATTTGAAGGACCATAGACCGCAACAGTACTTGACTCTTAGGCCATTTGTTGGCAACGGAAAAATGTTTTTTTTCAAGAGCTATTCTTTTCCCCCTATGGCTGAAGGTATCTTGGATACGGCGGGGACGCACTTGAACGCTTGCCTGCATGACCGTGTCTGGACATGTTCATAATAGCTCTTGAGAAAATCCTATTTTTCCCATTTTTGCCGCCAGCGTCAGAGACCACTTGGATCTAAGAGTCGAGTACTGTTGAGGTCTATGGAAGGACTCTTAAGCAGGATATCGGAGTAATTACGATAAAATATTACACTACTAATGAGCTTCTGGAATATTTTTCAGTGTATTGGAGAACCCTCGTGTGTATGTTCTACATTTCTATCGACCCACTATAGGTCCCATCGATCTTCTTCCTTCGGGATCGCAGGTTATGCTATAGACAGAGAGACCTAATTGAATTGAGAAAACAACAAGAGTGTAAATTTACATCCTAGTAATTCATATGTGATAAATCTCATGCTAACACGGCCCACAGAAGTGACTGTAACACTCATATATTTCTGCTGAGATATGGCGAAATTTCTGCTGAAATATTGCACTAACTATCCTGCCCGAATAGTTCTTTGAACTAATTTGGGGCTAGGGACATGTATCTATTGATTTCGAATTATATCTAATAAATGATATCTCCTGTATTAGGTTTTAAAAACTCCGTACAAGTTTCATAAATTTATTATTATTAAAATGTCAATCAATCAGTGTCAAAAGTAACTGTCTAAACTTATTTAAGGTCGGCGCTGTTTACAAGCCGTACTAGGTCTGCGGTAGGTGCAGGTAAGCCGTTATAGTGCCAGCAAAGAGCGATTTTGGAATCGACATGTACGCTTTTTGAATCGTTTGGCACAACTACCACACAACAACACCAGCCGCCGCTGCTGCTTTCTTTCAATCGTGCTTTTTTTACATTACTGAGTGCTACAGAGCCTATTACCGCGGCCACATATGAATTCACGAGCACAAATGGTTGTTGGGTTGTACCGCTCGCGCGTTGTTCCGACATGCATTCCAAGTCGGTAGCATAGATACGGTGACATGGGCGACATGCGAGTCGCACCGGTTGTTCTTGCGAATAGGTATACCTACACTGCAGCTGCGCCGTAACTATACTCTTTGCTGTCAGTGCGCTTGTTCGCTGCAATGTGCCGACGTGATAACTTTCTTAATTTTTACCTGCTCTGCTTTCAGAGCTGAGTTGCTACGAATTATAGGGAGGTTTTAAATATAACGTTAGATTAGTCTGCATATCTTAATAAATCTGTTGGTTAGATTAACATTCATCTTTTCACCAATCAAGCCAAGATACATATTTTACTTACTTTTCATGTAAAGTAACTGAAACGGCAACTAAAATTACGATTTTATGCAAAGCAAATACTCACAGGTAACTGAATATTTCCGTGGCACATGTTTTGATACCACACGTCCCGAACCATTCGAGCGGTTCCACTGATGATGAAATGTGCACCCACGTGGAGCGAGGAGAAAATACGTGGAGACCGTGACGAATATAAGCCAACAAATACGGAGAAAATAACCGACAGGGCTATAGAGAACAAGATATTGCTAATTATGGCCGTGATATGAGTGCATAGAATCAAGATATGAGGAAAAACTTGCAATATATGCAGAATTATTTTACTGTGTACAAAAAGATCGAGTTCACGGAAATGGAAGCTTATATTTTAGAAATGCAGCATGGAGTGCCAAGAGCACAATCGATTAAGCCAGGAGTAGAAAACCCTGCCCAATTGTGGAAATAGGACCTTGGAATTCACCCCTATTCAATAGTCAAAAAGCTATTCTAACACAGAAAAACCAAATGAGTACCGGGAACTTAAACAAAATGAAAATGAAAAACTTAGCATAATCCACTTTATAAACGAATGAGGCCTACTATATGCAAGAAACTGTAAAAAAAAAATATAGAGTATGGCTTGATATATTATTGAGGCAAGTCTAAACCTGCTTGCTGGTACTGAAATTCACATAGACGTTGTAGAAGTCAAAATAGAGAAACATGAATGGCGCAGATGAAACCGCAGAGACAGGAGTGTGGTGGTGTTGTATTTTACGTAATAGATTACCTTGTTCCCTCAAAAAATAAATTCTCTATTGCGGCGGGTAATTGTGTTGTTATTAATACAGAAACACGTCGATTGATATGCATGGTGTGCTATCGACCACCAAAATGCACCAGTAAAAAAAAAATGCCGAAACGTGGCACCTAATCAAAACACATTGCATAGAAGTTCAGAGTGAAGTAAAGGTAAAGACAATTTGATAGAACCCTCCACTGAGAAACCCACACGTGCTGCGAACTTAGGCCAACTGGCAGCAGAGGAGTAAGTACGGCTGCAGTCGACCACGGCTCGTCAAGAACTACGGCACCATTAACGGAAGATTCGTGTGCAACAACTGGCGTCCTCCTATCCTCCAAATATCTGGACAAGGCAAGTGCCCCCCCCCCTTTCGGTGGCTGTGCATACCCAGGAACTGCTGACTCAGCGCACCAAGCACCACAAATTCGCTTACCTGGCTTGATACTCGATCCCACAGCCTCCAGTTCGATCAATTCAGCACGCAAAGCTGCTGCTACCGTGGGTAAATTGGGTTGGTTATGACGAGTGAATAAAGCTTCCCTGGCTTAAAATGGCTTACGCCAGACTTGCCAGATGAAACAAGAAGCTTTCTTTAATCTGAAACATCATGGGCCATTGCAGATTCAAAAGACCATGTATTCTCTCTAGAGCGCATAATGGATTACTTTCCACTGGTCCAAATGATTTGTTTTCCTACGAGGAATGAAATTCTTCCGGATCTTTTCTTGGTACATGACGCACGATTGACAAAGAATATCAAAATCCGTGATATAACATTATCTCATTGTAGAAATAGTAACCCGGCACAAGTCTTTGTGGCTTGAACGTGCACGATAAAGATATAAACTGGGACGGCTTGAATGCAGAGCTGCAGACAGTAAACTGGGACGTACTTCTATTCAATTCAGACGGAAGTGAAAGTATAAATGAGTTATTCCTAAAATGTTCCGTTGGAAAAGTTCGTGAAGGACCTTAGTCCGGCAGACAGCAACATTAATAATCACCGACACCTCAAATCTCTCAGAGAACATATTCAGAAACGAGCAAAATTGATCAAATGTGGGCAATCAATGCGGCTGCTACAGCGCAGTCTGACTGCAAAAATATACTGGAATAAAACGTTGCTCGCATCATGAAGAGAAACAAGAAAAAGAGAATCAAGCCATCGGGAAAATAAAAGCAATAGTAAATATTTTTCGCTTACGCCTCTTATCTCTGTTCGGTAAAATAAAAAATCGGGCCATTTGCGAGCGATAAAACATCTATCGCTGATTATGACCAAAAGTGAGAGAACTTCTAAGTCGTCCATATCAAAAAGTTTTTAGTGACAAAACCCAAAATATTGTAATTCTATTGGCTAAATCGATTCAACTAGAAACTCAAAGTTCACAAAACTCAGCTTTGAACTAGCTATCGAAGAACTTAGCGGCACCGGTGAACGGGAGCACATGATGTGCATGAAAAAATCCTTAACCCTATCCGTTACCATTTTTTTTTTTTTCAACCGCTTGAGCGTCAAGGCGGTACAAATTTGTACCGCCCACTAAAATTGCTTATAACTTTATCAATATCGGAGGTCTTTCTCTTCATAGTCTCAAAAGTCATTTATTGAACTATTCTGTCGCCTATTTAATTAAAAAAATATTGCCTCAAAGTAGTTTTATTGTGAATTAACTTCCAATATAAGAAAATATCTCCGGACAGTACAGGGTGAATACTCCCGGCAGCACATCTACCGCAATTTTCATACTTTCACAAGCTGAAAATTGGTCTTATGAGGCGTGCTTGGAGGGTGTTTGGCTCGGTAGATTTGACACGTCGCTGCTTTAATTGCTTTGTCCTCCCTCTTCTGGAGTACTGCTCTTTAGTCTG
>LQNS02020117.1:6567706-6578814 GCA_001587735.2 Parhyale hawaiensis | reverse complement strand
TCATTCTTAGATTCTTATGATACACTCTGGAAACTCTATCTGAAGCAGCGACTCGCTCAGAATTATAAAGTCGGAAAGTTAAAGAAAGCAAAGCACATCGGATTATCTCGATTTATATCAGCCAATCGGATACGTCGCTATGTAATCCTACGAGTATATAATATCATAAAGTCCAACTAAGCCGTCGGTTTCTCCTAGACACAGCATAACCGGAAATGTCATTTACGTAGTTTGCAGGTCCTTCTACGGTTAACAATCACTTTCGCCACTGTAAGAAATTTTAGAATTTCCGAGCAAATCGCACTGCAAATTCCATCTGCGCGCACTTGGTGTGTGTGAACAGTCGTTACGGGCGTTGCCGGCCCTGCAAATGGCGCTTCTCGCCCGACGTGTTCTTCAGCCACGAATATTTGAGCAAAGAGATCCTCAAATATAGGCTGGCCCGTAGCTGCGATGCTCCAACTCACAGTTCGCAAGCAGGTTTTCCAGGTTTCCTAAGTTTGGAAAGAATTGTTGTAAGGACCGAAATTTTCCCCGTAACTCGCGTTTTTCGGTGATCCACGAATGTCCCACACGTCGAACTGTTTGGTTTTGAAATATTTTTTCCAAATTTTAAATCCCATCAACGTTTGTATTTTTCGTTCTCACGTGTTAAACTCTTTCTACTTTCATAACTTGATCTTTTCAAGTACCACAGCATGATCCAAAAGACGCAGGGTTAGACGGTTAACCCATCCTGTTTTGTGGGGACCTATAAGTTACCTGGTTAGGCCTTCAGGACATTTTGCCTTCGTGTTCACTTTGCCCGCTCCATGATCGTACTCCATCTAATGATTCTTCTGCTTTTCTTCCTCTTCTTTTCCGAGTTCTATATAGTTTTCTTGCTCGTTTATCTAGTGCAGGGACACCGTTCCTCTTGCTCGTTTATCTAGTGCGGGGACACCGTTCCTCTTGCTCGTTTATCTAGTGCGGGGACACCGTTCCTCTTGACATACTATTCTTTTTCCTCTTAGATCAGCAATAACATCATTAATTTTACCCTGAAACTAAAAAAATATTTCTTCTGTTTCGGCACAATATATCGTAACATAGATAACAAAAAAATGTAGAAATCACAACTACCGAACGTACGGCAGCAAGAAGAAATCACGCGCGAAGTCAGTTTTTTTAAGGAAAACAGTCCTCGCTATCATCGGGAGAAGTAAAGAGTATATTAAAGTCTGCTCTAAGTCTGTCACGTAGTTAACAGGAAAATGCACTGTGCTTTTCTTTTCAACATTATCCACCATATTCAACGTGCTCTGTACCAACTGATTACTAGACTTTTGATCCCGTATGCCCACAAAAAATGTGGTAAATTGTAGATACAAATGTATTTAGGTTAACAAAATTTGATGTTCGAGAGATCACAAACTTAATTATTGAAACCGCGCTCCGAGTCCGTTGATCTTTCAACGGTAAGCCCTTACATTCCGAAGAGACCGGTATGTGGTTAGTTATCGATAAAAATGCATGAACCCTACAAAGGGAGACCACTAGCGAAGAGTTATAAAATATGAACATGCATACTCTTCAGACATTGATACATAAGTTGAGATACAAGTTATATCATCAATTCAATCATAAATTATAGTAATACACCATAAAATAAAAATTTCCAAGAGAACGGTAGAAAGCATACAGTCATCTACAATTTGTACATCAGTGGCAGTTTACTCTCCAGTACAGGCATTGTGTGTGTGCTGCGGGAGCTGTGGGGTGCCTTCTGTATTGCAGGGACTGTACAGTTTGCGTACGCAGTACCATGAGTGTACGCAACAACATTCATACAACGATGCAGTAGACAATGGACTGCGACTGCACTAATGTAGCCTCCTTTAGCTAAGGTGGTGATATTTATTATAAATAATGTGCATAACGCTTCTTTATCCATCAGTAATTATAACCCTGGGATGAAGTTACATGCAGATACACAGTATAAACAGAAGTTGGAAAGTGCAGCGCTGCCGGCCGTACGACAGCAGGGTGCGGTGCACTACAGCACACGTCTCTCTTTTCAGGCCTTTTCAGGGACCATTTCTCATAAGATCTGATGTATTTCCACATAAGTACGATATTTTCACTTAAATTTGTATAGAAAAACGTCATTCATGAGAAGTCACAAGCTTCCAGCCACTCTACTGAAATTTGAGAGCAATAAAGATATAAATTTCTGTAGGGTGGGGTGCAATACACCCCAGGTCTCCCATTTTAGGGTTAAGGTGAACAAAATATTGATGTTCAGGAAATTCAATACATTGCAAACATAATTGTTGTCAAAGGCCGTTGATCTTTTAGCGGTAAACCCTTACATTCCAAAGAGACCGGCTGGACCTGTTGCCAATAGCGGCAACTTTCAGGGAAATTAATTACATGACGCTATGGGAAGTAGTGCCACACGAGAACTTCCCATAGGTTATTTTAGCTTAGCGCGGCCTTCGTCATATCTTGCTTTCGTGCTCACTTTATTTTCTTCCATTTTTGTACTGCTACGCACAATGTTTTGTACTTACTTCTTTTTCATCTTGGCTTACCACTGTGCTGTGCGTGTAGCTCCAGTAGGAAAACACTTTCAAGCGTGGGATCTACGTTATTCTTGGCGTGTTCTTCTTCCGCTAAAATATTTATAAGTAACAATTGTAATTCGATGCGAATCAATTTTTAATCGGGACCGTTCAGGTTGAAATGCTTTCTACGTCCACTAAAGCTTACACTGCACATAGGCTGACGTGGCCATGGCTCCACCATTTCCAGCACTTTCTGTTTTTGGAATCTGCCGATTACCGATGAAAACATTTTGGATCAGCGAACTTCAAAGAACCATCAGCAACAGCCTCATGATTGCTTTCATTCCGGGCAATTGGTGGCAGTCGGCATCAAAACAGCCCTTGCACAACCGGCTACATTGCTGCTAATTTGAAAATCATATATTGCATACATTTTGCACCTCGTGGATTTCGCTCCCGGTTACAGAAATATTCTGCGTCTGTACGTAAATTGAAGTGTAACGAGCCTTGAGCCCTGAACTAACTAACCAAAGTATTTCCGTTCAGCAGTTGTCTAGCGAGAAAAAAATCATCAAATGGTTAACGGACAACAAATATTATTTACTACATGTGATATTCAATAATACGTTTTCATGCAAGTATTCAGACTTCTTTACCAGTGCAGATGATCGTTCGTGATCCCGCTACTGAATAAATACGCAGTTTGTTCACTGCCCGCATTGTCTCTCCGTCCTCTGCCCCACAGGTAGACTGACTACAAAGAGCCACGAGTGCATACATCTGTCCTGCATCTCCCGAACCAACCACGGGCGTGCATTACAGAAGCTCGCAGTGCTTTTGAAAGCACTAATACTTTGCTCACATATCTGAGCGAATAATATCTTCAGAGCAGATCTACGGTGTGCAGCGAAGAAGATAAGAATTTTTTTTAATAATTTACAACTGCCGTCATTTCATGTGGGCCACCGATACTAGTACTAGACTGGTAGCAAATCTTATTGCACTACGCGTAGCTCTTTAATAGCCGGCTGGGTTGTAGTTGCAAATCTGAAATTTTGCAGTTGCTTATCGGAAACTTCAGCAGTTGCGAGTCGGGATTTTTCACTTCGTAATTGGAAAATTTATTATTGCTCAATGAAAATTTCACAGCGCCAGCTTCGGGGCGTGCGAGTGAGACCTAAGAGCGTGACATAGCGAAGTGTGAGTGGCGCTAACCCACGCTTTACAATCTAGTAACTTTGCCGTCACAGCCCACGGTGTATCCCGAGGATGCTTTACTTTCGCGAGGCCGCGCGGCCTGTCTGTTGGTGTATCTGTCTTCCCACATCAAAGCTGCTGAAGCTTGGATTTTTCCCCAAGATCGTGTTTTTTTTTCAAGATCTCATTGGCACCTGGGTCGTGGGCTGGGAAGTATCGACGCATTCGCAACCTCGGTTGGCGCGCTCTAAGAGCTATGAGATGCAATCGTGATATGTTATGGAAACGTCATGATTGTTTCTATCTAAATATGTTGTATGTTACACAGGGTATCAGGCATGAATTATCCCACATCTGGTTGTCAAAATTGCTATCGCGTTTCGTTTGAAGAAAGGTACTAAAACATATGGTGCCTGAACATCTATCTACTGTATGTTCAATAATTGAGTAAGAAATTTAGTCCAGGTTGATAAGATATACTGTAAAAAATCTCTAACGGGGCATCATCATGATGTTCTAAATTTTTATTTCTTTTCCATTTTCTTTTTCCCATTGATTGTATTCACTCTGATTTTCCTCTTCTCGTCTGACTTTCTTTGCCCGTACTCGGTACTTCTCCGTGCATGGGTTTCTCTTTTTCATGTGACGTATATCACGTTCCCTTCATTTCTTTTTTAACCACATTGTACAGTTTAAAGCCTAATTACAAATATTGTATGACATAAAATATAAACCAACATTGCTATACGGATATATATTATTTTACCGATTAGAATTTATACACCATTACTAGCTGTAGCCTCACCCATGGCTGAAAAACGCAACGTTTTAACCTACGCCCAAGTAGCGTCCATTCGAGGCGGAAGAAGGGAATCGAGACTGCAGTGCACCTAGCTGTCGTTTGACTTACTTAGACCAATAAGGACCATGGACGCGCTATTTTTGCGACTCTTAACCAAAAACCTGGAAACTACTCATAGAAATTATTACTGCATGGTAAAAACTGTTCGCTTTTTCGTTTAAATATATATGATACGCACGAAAGAAAGGGGTGCGTACAAAATAGCAGTAACAGGTATGACAAGAAAACTACTAAAACAGTATCTATGGCTCAGCATGAATTTGAAAAAATATATTGTTTGACTTGATACCTCCTAGAACACCTGAACATCGGAAACCTCCCTATTTCAACTGATATATTCGTAAATCGACTGGATTGATAATTTAATATACAATCAGGCAAACCTGTTGTTACCTCACCGACACCCAATTACTTCTCTGAGTTTTGCACCACGGGACGTCATGCAAGGAAATGCGTAAAATCATTATTATTATTTTTATTATTATTATTAAATCACACCAGGCTGGCGATGTAGGAACGGAGAAACTCCTTGAGGTTAACAAACCCCCACGCAACCAGCCCAGCGGGTGGAGAAAACAAAAGAATGAAAAAAAAAGAAGAAGATCCGAGATCACAGAATAGCTCTGTGTACAGATCGTTTAAAGCTGCCAATATCAGCACCAACAAAGACAGAGCCATCAAGACCATTCCAAACATCCACACACGATGGAAAAAACGAACGGGAATACTGGCCCTGAGTAATGAGTTAACTTGTTATGTTATCCAACCATGGCCTCATGTCAATGGTGAGTTTACAAAATATCAGCAGTTCAGTGATGAATGGAACGTTTCATCCTTTTGCATTATCATTAAAACTTCATGCTCGAGCCATTACGGACAGGTAGTACAACCCAAATGAAGCATTTTTTTGCAACACCGAGAGCTGACATAAACGCCTGCAGTCCAATACGACCGAAAGCCGATGCCGGCAATGAATTCCAAGCCTCAACAGACCAGGGCACGAAGTACCGACTGAACTGACGACTTCGACATCAAACATTCTCCAAAGTGAAACATTACGCGTCAGCCGCAGCACGTGTAACCATCCTAAAGACCTTGAAGGCAGGGACAGAAGAATGCAACCAATGTCTCTCACACACTTCGGTTATCCCTCTCATATGGAACAGATTCACAATATCATTTTTCAGCAAACAGCCTGCTGGCTGAACTAACAAGTCAGTCAAGCAGACGCAATTAGTGACTGTCAGTAGCTGAATACCTTTGAAGCGAATGCATATTTTTAAAGATGATCGAATTCGACTACTCTTACTCTATATTTATGAGCATTCCTTAGAGGCTCTGGAGGCTATTCATGAAGTAGAAAATGTAATAATTTCCAAGCTCAAAACTGTATTATCGTTGTATCACAATCGCTTAGAAGACGAGGGTTGTAATGAAACTCATTTTAGGATCTAGCTTTCATTCTTTCATGAATCATCATCAGGAAGATATTTTATATTGATTTCATTACAGCCCTTTTCTTCAATAGCAATTATGAAATTCCGCTTCCTGAAAAGAAAATCTATTCCTGAAATACTTCTACAACGTTGCATCACAGTTACATCTGGAAACACCCTCGTTAGCCACACAATTTCAATAGGTTTTTTCAAGAATCTGCAGTTTTTCAAACATTAGACAAAAAGCGATTTTGTCCTTCCACTGTGGCATTGGAAATAAAAAAGAAAACATCTATCTAAATATTCACTCGTTAAGACAATAACCTTTCTGCAATTTAGCTAGCGTCTAAAAACGGGACAAAGTCAAAAACTAATTGGCACTCGATAAGGCAACGACCATGGTGCCTTAACTAGACTTGCAAAGATACCAAAGAAATCAAAAAGTGAGTTTATTGGCATACTGCAGCAGGGGCCGGGGTCCCATTTTGTCTGGTGTTTCGAAGAAAATAACAAAGTAAAACCAAAATTAAATCAGTCATTACAAAATGAATCTCCCAGGCATTGAATTAGCTGGGCATGGCAATAAAATAAAAATATGTCATCTAAATTTGAAACTTTCATGGAATCGAAAAGAAAATTATTATTTACATTGTTTGTGTTGGGCTGTGGCTGATGGTACTCTGATTAGCTGAATTCGAAATGTAAGGAAGAAGAAACAATATTGGTTTACTAGTGCGAGGCAATGGCCAATGTTGCTCAAACAGACACCGAAACGAAAGCAAGAAGAAGCAAAATTCTTTTGCTAGCGGGCTAGCAAGCCAATGTCTGACAGTCAGCCCTGAGACTACAAGAATTTCAGTCTTCGCCTGAATGTCTCGTCAGGTTCCACCGATATCCATTTCGCTGTTGGAGGTTTTGAGGGATTTGCTAGCGGGCTGAATCGCACTTGAACCATTGGGAATATTCTATAACCTGACAATGACCGGCATTCAATGAGATTCAATTTAGATGAAAGTTACAGCGTCCTTCCAACTCTTCATTTGGATCGGCCATGTCCACCTAAATCTCGGCTGAGGAATAGGGAAACTAAGCTAAGTTGTCCTGATGTGTTCAGTTGTTACATTGTGTTGTTTTGCGGCACTTGGATACTGTGATTGTGGGCGCGAGTTGTAAATGTGAAATTTAAAATATTTCGCGTCGCGATGTAAAAATTTTTGCTTTTGCTTTCAGCTAAAATCGGAATGCCAATTCGAGTCTTGGAAACCTCTTAGATTTTTTGTAAACTTTCAGTTAATTTTCATGGTGGTTACTCTTCGTAAAACTTCTTCAGAACTGTTCCAGTGTACGATGAGTTGTATGGAATAGTGAAGACAACATTATATTTTGGTAGATAAATTCTTTGCATTTGGATGGTGCCCGTAAAATCTATTCCTTACTTAAAGCTAAATTAGTAACCATCATTGTTTCAGCATTAAGTGATTTAATAATATCTGTAACGCTCAAAGCGGCTCCGCTGTACCGGGTTGTAGTTATCACGCACAACCGCAGTTAACACCTTTATATCTGTGTGAAAGTTGTAAATTTAACCGTAATGAGTTGATAACAAGACAAACTAGTAATATTATCATTTGATGTCGAGAAGGAACTGATTTACGCAATGTCTTTCAGGTATACATCGACGTTATATGATGGCAATGCGGCTGGTACAAGTGTACGGTCAAGTAGCGCAGAATTATTATTCAGCAACACGTACGTTAATTACTGCTTCGAGGCAAATCGACCGTTGCTCGGCGGACTGATCCGTGCTTTTAAGAACTATCTCTTTAAAAATGTATAAAATCTATTATGAAGTCTTGCTTACTTATTGAAGGAATTTTCGACGAGACACGATGTGAAAACAACACCTTATGCAAAAAAAAAAAATCAGACTGGTGCAAATTGACTTGAGAATTTTTTATAATTGTCTGATATGACGCTGATTTATTTCCCTTCATTCATTAGTTAACGACTGGGCAAATTGTTCTTACGTACATATTTTTGAGCGACACAACAAACGATAAAAAAAAGTAAAAGATAACCGTGTTGATACCATAGCCACTAAAGTCCAGCGCTTGGTGCTGTCGATTAAAACAATAATGCACTTAGACTTTGAAGTTCTCATTGGTTTTCTACGAGAGAAAATGAGATCCGCCATTATAGATATTTCGCCACCTTGCGGCAGGTTTACTTCCAACATGGCGGCGCGTAGCCCGATATCACTCTACAGTGCTTTTTTATAGATATTTTTCGCACATATTAACAGTACCAGTCTTTGATTCTTAACATAATGATATTTCGATATCTAGAGGTGATATAGCCTATATGTAAAAGGACACATTTAAAGTCATTTTTCAAGAATGACGTTGGTAGGAATAGCATTGACGCGACGACGGTATCGACATGGTTGTTGCTATGCAAAGTGCATGTGCCGCGTGCCAGTTGTAACCTCCAATATTCCGATTGTATTAAACAATTTCATAAGGATGATGAACTGTCTCAGGCAACGAACTTTAATGTTGAACTTTCCTACATCTTCGATATCTTGAAGTCGTACATAGATAGAAGGACCCATTTCAAGACTCTTCATGAATGACGTTTCCATCGCAAATGCGCACCTACGTTTCAAGATAGCTATTTGACTTTGAAGTTCCCAATATTTTTCTATAAGGTTAGGAAGCAAGGACTGGTTCGGCTAATGCCCTACCTACGAGAAATATCTGAAATACAGTGTGCAGCGATACGCGCTACACCGCAATGTCGGAAATAAATCTGCCGCTAGATGGTACGACATGACCGTAATGACGGCGGATCTTATATTATAGGAACTTCAAAGTCAAATATCTCGAAAATAAAGCATTTGCGACAGAAACGTCATTCATGAAAAATGTCCTTAAATGGGTCCTTTGACCTATATATATATATGATTTCAAAATATCGAAAATGCATGAAGGTCCTAAACGAGAATTTTACCGCATATATATTTTTTGAAACACATCACCGTATTTTTCCGATGTAATGCATTCAGTCGCCCGCTCCTGACTGGCCAGCTACGTGAGCTGCACCTATACACAAAAGATGGTAAAATAGCTGTCAAGTACAGAGGGTTTGAGCAATATAACTGTTCCTACGGGTCTCTCGGGTCAAGAAGATTTATATTTATATACAGTAGTTTGATTAGGATGAGGAGCCCAACCTACGAAGGCCTGAGGTCTGACCCTTAAATACTTCGACTCGTAGCTGTGACGTCATACGATTATATGCGGTTACGGCAAAGTTTGATTTTAGTCCCTTTGAGTCCTCCCGTTATACTCTTTGCTTCCGGTCCTAACTTCACACAAGCTAGCATTTCCAGTTTTTTCTATCGAAAAACGACTTAGCAAAGTCCGTAGATTCTTTCGTGCCGTCAAGTGTAATTTTCTCCCATTACAGCTATCGGGTGTAAATACATTTATTGTCGCACTGAGTTAAAAACTGTTACAGTTAAACCCTCCATACAAACATGCATACAATCATGCTTCGTTAACAATGACATGTTTCGATCTTCTATTTCATTCTTCAAGCGTTCTGGGCCGGGATGTACGAAACTACACTAAGTGTATTTAGCTCACAGATTTCCCTTAACTTCAGAAAGGTACACTTTGTGCGCTCCGGGCACATTCACAAACGATTTTTATTTTCCCGCCAACAGAGATTTTCCTTTATTTTTGTACTTAAGTTACCGGTGCTAGGACCATCAAATGCAGTAAAGGAACAGCTGCAGCAACTAAACATTGACGAGGAAACACGAGTGAAAATTTGGTCCATTTTACATAAGATTTACATTCTCTAAGTCTGTCTTCAAAAATATAGCTTAAAATTATTCTTTTAGTTTTGTTTACCCAAGTGCTCAACTGGCGGAAAAATTTCTTGCACTTCTGGCAACTTCGCACGAACAAGCTTCGAAGCGAGGAAGCCGTAGTATCCAATTTTTTATTGGATACTGTCGAACACTTTGGGGTGCGAATGGAACTGATTTTACATCTTAATCTTTTGATATTCCTAAATAGCATGGTGCGTTCTAACTATCGTTTCTTACTTAAATATTGGAAAAAAGCACAGCTCTTTGAAAGAAACACCCAACTCCATTGCGAGTAGCCGAACTTTTACTTAGGCTGATATTTTCACTGCTGTTTCGGTCGGCATACAGTACAACATCAGGGAAAAACAAAATCTTCGGACACTTCTGTTCACGCGTCCGAATCATCTCTTCAATAAGTTTTCTCATCTAATCGTCTGAATTTCTTGTTGCGTCCTTGCAAACACAGCGTTGAATATGCGGTGCTCTAGTCCGAAAATTGCTAGCTAGGCTACTCAGCATTCAGTTTGCACCATGCGCATAGGTAGGCTAAAGAATCACTTTACCGAGCAAAGAAACTGTCTTTACGTTTGCAATGATTTTCTATTCAACATATCACTGGTTTTAAACTAAAATTTGTTGTAGAGCATCCAAAACAAGAAAATATGACATGTACTCCAGTCACGGCAGATATCAGCTGGTCGTTGGGGTTTTATTTTCGCGTTCAATCTCTGCTTGTAACGGGGACTGTGATTGGTAGATATCGGGCTAAGGACGATTTTAAGCATTTGCACGCAAAAGGGCCTAAAGTGACGATAAATGCCTTTGAAATTGTGTTGTGCATTGGAGATTTAGTGGACTTAAGATGTCCTCAGGATATGGCCATTTAAGCAGTTTAAAGAAGAAATTTCTCCCTAGCATCACGATCGTTTTGTGCATCCCGGCCCAGAACCCTTCAACGCTGAAGAAGAAGAAGATCAAAATATCATGTCATCTTCCTTTCAGCAAAACGTGTATACGTAATGATTTACTGACTACATACACAAATGCCGGTATAAATATATATATATATATATATATTCGGTTAAAAATAATGCCGTAGCGTAAGTTAACAATAGTTTTATTTATTTTCTCTAGCTGTCGTAGCTTTAAAACAAGGTTGTCATCTTCTATTGCGTGAAACAGTTGGCCGG
>LQNS02020117.1:6538160-6558588 GCA_001587735.2 Parhyale hawaiensis | reverse complement strand
TCAATGTCTACTGTATTTTAACCTATTCAATTAACGCTGAGCAGTGACACAGTTCCTAGCCTTACCAACTAATTTTTATACATTGTGCCACATCTGCTGCTCTAAGATTTGAAGAATGTATGGGATCACAGAACAGCTTCAGCTGCATCGACTGTAAGGTTGAGGAAATGCTTTGCACTCCATTACTCACGCTAGAACATTAAATATTTTTGTTTTTATTACCTTAAGTTACAAACTCAATTAAAATTTAATTAGACATGTTTTCCTTATTTTATTTTATTTTTTGGTTTTATATATATTTCAATGAGGCGACCTAAAATTTTCCTAACACATAGAGGTGCATGGTAAATATACGACTTAGAGTGCTGGGGACAAAGCCAATAGCTACAGCTAAAACTGCTAGAAGACCCACCTCTTATCAGACTAAACTACAAGTAGAGAAATTTGTTGAGTTTGTACAGGAAAAAACTCTTAAGAGACACTATCTAATATTGGTGCTTTGTGAAATTTCTGAAAAAAGATTGAAATGGATATGATTAACGATGTTTTTATGGCTACAAATAAACTTTTTGACTTATATACTACTATATTTATTAAAGTTTTAGTGACAAAAAACCCACACTGAGAAACGCCGAAACGGTACCATATCAAAGTTTGAACCTACAGTATTCTATCCGATGAACGAAAGCCAACTTTAAAATTCATTAAATGAAGATGCTTTTATTTATTATTTCATGGATTTGGAACGTCAATTAAGATTGTTGTTTTTTATGTTAGGTCTGGCAACATTCCGCTAGTTATTCATATGAATCCACTCTAGTGACAGTGAGCTTCGTTACTCAAATTCGAGCTGAAAAACATGGGTTTTGCCAGGAAAGTATTATTATTATTATTATTATATTGAGTAGTTTAAGTCTCCGTCTCCACAGCAACGGCGATCTAACAGAGGAAGAAGCGAGGGACACATAGTGTGACGATAGATACGTGGAACCCATGCACGAGGGTGTTCCCACACAGAATCAACGCGCATGGCAGGAAAGTATCAATTCAAGATACATTCAGCGAGGGAGTGATGGCCTGTGATTCAGCATAATAGTTTAAACTGTTCTATCATTATATCTCATTTTACACAGATTTTTATACTGGTTGTTGGGCTTTATACTAACCCTGTGACTATTCGGGTTACACCCAGCGACCAAAGAAAAGCTCCATTTCCTTCTGTTACAGCCTTCAGTACTTCGGAAAGCCCCAGTTTACGGCTCTAAAGCTCAGGTGGACAGGACTCTTCTCAACATATGGGCGGTGCTCAGTAACACGCTCTTTTGTAGCAGCCCAACTGGGAGGTGCGCTCCAATTTCTTTCAAGTTTGCTCTCTGGGCCTCGATAACCTCAACCGCCGAGCACCAGATGCTTCCAAGCTCCACCTTCAGGTCCTGGTACTTGTTGCTCTTCTCGCGCTCTTTTGCCTCCACACGGGCATCCCACGGCACCGCGACGTCGATCAGCAATACCTTCTTGTCGGGCTTCTTTATGAGAACCAGATCCAGGCGGCGGGTTTGTATGTCACGGTCAGTCTGTATATCACGGTCCCATAGTAGCTTCATACATTCATTCTCTAAGATGATCTCCGGGAGGTGTTCATACCACGCTCGGGCCACCACGGATAGGTAGTGCGAGCCAAATGACGCATTATGCATAATGTCTGTACATCTATATATTAATACGCTAGTACCTACGTACCTACTTACCTTTCCTTTTGTGTCACGCTCTTCATCATTAATAGATAGAAGGAAATTCGAGCTTTATTCAGTTCGGGAACCTGGCGTATCTGTGATACGGCTGGTGACTAATCTCTCGGCCACAGGCCAGGTCTTTTTNGTTGCAAAGCCGTGAAAGTTTCACGGGTCCAGCTAGTACAGATTATTGCGATTAGAAAGAACAAAGGGGAAGCGTGAAATTATTTCTCTTTCAGAAAATAGTGAACAAAATGCGTAAAACGAATTTCATAAAAATCAACTATATGTCTAATATTACACCTACTAAGCACTCGATTGCCAGCGTTTCATTATTATGAGTGCACTCTGTGTGATGGAAACATGAAGTTATTTCAGTATCCCATTCACTATTACAGAATACTGCTGTTCTCTTAAAAGACAAAACCTTCCTAGTAGACGAGCATGTACGGAATGCAACTCTCAGCATTTGCTGTAGAGATAAAGCTGCTAATTCACACGGCAGTAGTAACTTTTACCCCTATGAATTAGGTGATGAAACGCACGAATTAGCTTACTTCAGTTACTCAGATAGGTAACATCTTTCAGTTTTCTTCTAGACCAAAAACAGAGAATGACATTTTTTCTGAAATCTATAAAAAATCATTTCAGTTCTTAAAANCAGTAGTAACTTTTACCCGTATGAATTAGGTGATGAAACGCACGAATTAGCTTACTTCAGTTACTCAGATAGGTAACATCTTTCAGTTTTCTTCTAGACCAAAAACAGAGAATGACATTTTTTCTGAAATCTATAAAAAATCATTTCAATTTTTAAAAAGTTAAGAAATTTATTTTTTAATTGATCAGATGATGGATTTTATTATTATAATTGATACATACTGCCATCTTTTAAATTAAGCTAAATATCTGTTTACCAAATTGTTAAATATATGATAGCGTAAGCTAGAATTTATATGAAACGTAAACACGACAAAGAAGGTATAGCACTATATCAAACATGTTAATGTTAAGTAAACAAGAATGCTATTACTGCTTAATAATAAAGCATTTTCAGGAATATAAGCACTGAAATAAATAAGGAAAAATTGTTGAGTGAATTAGTAGACATCATCAAGATCTTAGAAATTCACTAATTCACTCAACAACGATGGTCCAAGACGTCCAATCTTCCAGGAAATAAGGAAAAATTAAATGCATGAATTGAGAGCAACACGTATGAATTAGCTTTCAGTAAAACTAACTTTCGTATGAAGTAGGTATCGCCTTGAATTCCAGCTTTGCACATCGTTGTTGATTTGGAGCTCGCTGTTTCCAATAGCAGAATCGTAATTGTATATAAAGCTGGTTTATCTAAGCAGTATTGTATGGTATTAAAATTTTGTGCTAAATAACCAAAACCTCACACAAATACCTTACTCTTGTTGCATTGGCGATTGCTCCATTCCCCACAGATTCAACATAGTCTCTAATCAGCCTACCAGAAACACTGCAAACCAAAGCACATAAAACATTCGCTCATGAAATAGTCACCCACAACTAATGTTAGTTTTTGGACGTCTATATCACTGCAGACATCACTTTAGTCTATCAAAATACAACACACGCTGGTGTTTACCCAAATTACAATAGTGAAAGTCCACAATCAATCTTACCAGATGACTACAGTCCCAACGCTATGTCCATCGTACCTACAAGACTTCATCGAAATGGCACATTTTTCATTGTGGAATACAACGTTTTGAACAAACCTTGGTCAACAATAAAGTTATCACCTTAATAAACTATGTGACTCCACCCTACAACATGAATAACAAACCAATTACATCACCCTTACTGGACTGACTGCATAGAATAAAACATTACAACAGCGGGACAATTAACAACCTGGTTTCATGGAAAATTCAAGGTTATTGCAATAGCGCTTTATCTAGAACAAAGCGACTTCGTATACAAGAACGAATGTTCTGTTGTAGACCCGAGGGCTCAAAATACAATGCTCGTGTAGTGATCATTGACCTTTCAACCCCTAAGCTTTCACTTAAACTTGCCATGCACCGCTGCAGATGCCACATTTTGATAACATTCATATTACAGCCATCAGATGACCCCCTCGCAATAAGCACAATATTGCACAAAAACAAAACGATGTACAATTTTCAGTTTACAGAATCATTACTAAAGCCTGGATTTATTGCAGTTTACGGTGTTAGTGCAATAAAAGCTCTAAGTGCAAAGACTGCATTGAGAATTATAATTGCAATCTATAGGCACTGTTCACACGTCCCTCATCGTAACGCGTTCCAAAAACTGATGGACGCGGCGCGTGGATTTGATAGCAGCAGCTACAGCAAATGAAGGAGACTAAACGATGAAGCATCTACTTTTTTGAACGCGCTGCGTCATTCGAGTTCAGTATACAGAACCTGTCAATAGTCATTTATCCTCTGCAACGTTCACACATCATGGACAAGTCGACAAGTCGTCACTCTAATTATCAGAAACCCTGCACTCCCGTTAAGACAAATTGAAGTACCTGAAAATGCCAGAACACGGACGCCATCCTTGATTTGGAAGCCCAGCTGATTGCTCTGCGATGATTTCTCTGCTATTAGTTTATTTAGTTATAAATATTTTGAAAATAGGCTGTTCCCATCAAAATCAAGCTGTAAGAATGTGGGATACGAAGGTGACTTCAAATCGACACGAAATATAAGCGAAAATGTAAAGAAACGATATCATAACTGAACGTGCGGCATCATTCATTCGAATGAAAGACACTTCTACGTGTGGACAGAGATAGAAAAAGTTGACGCACAGCTCGTGTTCATTTTTGTGATTGAATACGATGCGTTGAGGGATGTGTGAACTAGCCTTTAGATAACATAAAATATTGCATGTATAGCTTGCATTACGGTATGAGGTCATGCGACACATGGCACTTATTATCGGGTAAAGCGAGATATGCGCAAGAATCATTCTCGCCATGGGGAAAAATTGTTAATTAGCATAAGCGCAATGTATACTGATAATTGGTATTTGGGACTGATATAGGTGTCCGTTGACCCACCGACATGCTATTGCCGTTTGCTATGCGACTTTTTTTTGTCTCTTCAACTTTTGTTGCATTTGCCTTTTCTTTGTTTCCTATTTCTTCCACCCCTATTGCTTAGGTGGAATAGCAACAATTTCGAGGTTCAATAAGAATCATTTTTAGCAGCTATAACTGCAATATTTTAAGCGCACTACGTTCCGGGCTCTAATTATTACTTGCTCAGGAGCACAGAGACCTAGTTGACGACCCAATCTATAGGTACAAACAGAACTCTAAAAGTTTCGGAAATGCTACCACACTGTAACACTGCAGTCGACTGTATCGCAGCCAATGTATAACCTATATATATATATATGTGTGTGTGTGTGTGTGTAACGCTCAGTGTATTTGGTCATAAGTCCAAATTACTGCATCACCAACAGCCATATACACTGTGAAGAAAATAATTAGGAAACAAAAAAAAATTAGTTATTAAAGTAATGGCGGAATTTCTCTTAGATTTGACTGTTCATAGATATATTGCTTTTAATCTATACCTTTCCAATTACAAGGATTGATGCAAAGCAAGTTATTCTAAATTTACTCATTTTTAAGTGTCCAAAATTAATGAACAGCATGAAAATATCAGCGGCACTCTCCAATAATCCCATTTTCTGATGTGAGAGCCAACAACTAGAGAATGTCCTGGCTGCATATCGTCCCTGCAGTATTCGTTGTTATGTAAAAACTCTAAACGGTTGGAAGTAGGTGCAGCTTTAAAATGCGAGTGTAATACTAATAATGCAAAATCACACAATTGAACATTAATGTTGCTAAGGTTCAACGTTCAAAATGTTGCTAGCAGGCATTTGACTCTCTGTAATGAAATGAGGAAACTAACTAACAGAGAGAAGCCTGCCCGACTTCGGATTATATGCCAGAGAAAACAGAATTATATGACTCTTTGCAGTGTAAGATCGGCTTACGAGTGCGGGAAACATTAATTTTCTGTGGAAATGAAAGATTGCATTAAGGTTTCAAACGATCTGTATTTAGACTGTTAAAATGAAATAGGGCTGCTTGCAAGGACTTCTCAGAAAAAGCTGCTTATTTAATTAAAAGAAGAAAATAGCATATTTAGCCTTCGCGAGGAAACATGTGATAAGGTCAAATGATTCGTGCTCAGTGTTTTTCATTGAGGAATTGAAGTTTGATACAGTTAAAAGTGACGGCGGATAGAATGGGAGAAGACGAAATGGTGATCCTCTATAAGTCCTCAGCGTATCAAGAATACGGTTAAAGTTACCGGAGCTAAGCGGCGTAATTGTTCGTTCTTTAGCACATGATGTCTACGCAAAGTACGTCACCGCTTGTACGTTTCAACACCAGAGTAGATGTTGCAATACGCAAAAATTGTATTTTTTTTTTTGGAAATGTGGGCCACTACCACGAAATTCTGTATGTCACTGATACCAATGTACTGCATGGTCCTGGCCATTAGGTGAAGTTATTAATGAACTATCTCAAGAAGCAAAAAATATATGCACAGGTAATGGACTGACCACCTTAGAGTCCGGAGATGAATCCAATAGAAAACTAATCGGAAGCTTATAGGGACAAAGTAATTATAACAAGAAATCTAAAATTGTGGAAGAAATGAGACTGAAACTAAAGGAAGAGTTATGGGGCAATGTTTACAGTTACTGAAATCGTGTGCGCACAGATGGGCATCGGTTTACGAAAACAAAGTATTCAGTACAAAATATGAAACAGTATGTCTGTAGCTTGTTTTTCTTTAATAATTTCTTCAAAATTAAAGTTTTTTTTTAATTTTGGACACTTCACTTTGAAACGAGTAAATTGAGAAGTATTAACCTTTTATTTCTCCTTGTAACCAGAACACTTCAGGGTTTGTTTAGTAATATGTTTACAAACGGTCAATATCGGCAAAAAAAAAATCATTATTGTTTTAATAAATAGCAGAATTTTTTTTGGTTCCTTCATCGCTGTACTGCTTCTTGATTTAAAATCCAGCTCATTTCGCTTTTGGCCGTGGTTCTGCAACCTCCGCTGAATCATGTTTAAGAATATTACCCGCAGATGACTTAGGAATTGATGAAACCGGTCCACCATTTTCTTACGTAGGCTAAGTTTTCAATTCTTCAGATTCAGATAGTATAGTTACTATTAAAGTTATAGGAAAGATTTACAGACAAGTAATAGCAAGCATGGTCAACTATTTACTGATGCATATAGATATGATAACTATTTTATTCAGATTTTACTTCGAATAATGCATATTTTCCCCTTTCCAATTGTCATAGTTTTTTCGTAAAAGTATAGCTTTTTATCTTTTTTATAATAAAGCCAGAAATGTCTGTGGGCGCTCATCAATAATCAGAAATATAACTTTAATTATGGTATATCATTTAAATTGCATGTTCTTTTTTTTTTACCCAATGCGCCCAAAACATTATTACGTCTTAGTGATTTGCCGCGACTTAGCAATTACGTCGTGTACCACTGTGCATTGGTCGCACCTCATGCGAAGTCACAGGTACTATATTTTTTGCACTGCTCTGCATTGATTATTGTCATGTTAGATTGCACTGCAAGATATGCACCACGCTGCATTAGTCTCATCTCATACCAAACACCCGTTTACTAGGTGTACCACGATGCATAACGTGCGTTGTTCTAGATAAGAAAAGCTAATACGTTCTATAAGCAGACCCGCTCATCAAAGGTTAAACAATGAGCACCGAGTACAGACCCTACAGCGAGCTAAGCAGCTCCCGAAAGATGAAAGAGCTCCTGTTCACAGAATCATGGCGGGCAGGAGATGAAAGAATCTGGCAGTTAAACAATCAAGCTTTTCCCTAAGGCAGTTTGTTTTACGAACATAGCAGCCTGCTGCGCTGCTCACCAACGAAGTCTCCACTAAACAAAGGGCGGCTCCAAGGCCCCAGAGACTCCAGATGGAGAGGCCTTCAAAGGACAAAGTCGCCGGTTGCGATTAAAGTACACAGATACTCACTTCAAAACCGAATGAAAACAGAGGTCACTTCGCTCTCGTTACGAGCGTTGACGTCGGTAGGTTCGAGAACGTTTTCCTTCACGGCGGTTATTAAACCGCCGCCTGACGCTTCTCAAGAAACATTGGAGTAGGGCCGTTTGAAACGCGCTCTCGTGTTGATGCCGACACAAGGGTAGGACTGATGATGAAAGAAGCAACAAGCGATTACCTTTATGGTGGATTATGAGCCAAGATTATAGTGCTTACGATGAATGGAACTGCAAACGCTTACTTTTTGAATAAGTTATGAGTTGGAGTGGGCAATGACTTCATGAATAGATTGTGAGCCTAAATGGTATTACTGACCTGGAAGAAATTGACAATCAGCTATATTTTGAATTGACATGCCCCTTAATGGTTGTACTGTACATAAATGGAGCTGAAAACAATTAACTTTTGAATAAATAATGAGCTAAATGGTAGTGCTGGTGGTGAGATAAAATGCAAGCAATTGTCGAATCGCTTATTAACAGGAATGGTAGTGCCTCCGTTGAAACGAAAGAGAAACACTTTTAGAACTGGTAAGTGGAAGACGGCTTTAAATGAGAAGAATACCGGCGTGAGGAAACAAGTCTCTCATGCCTTATTTGGGCAGTGGTCACCTATACGTTGTCACCTTGGAGGTGGTGACTGTCCTTAATATATTAGTAACGAACGCACATTCCATCACAGGCGCCTGTTGCATACATCAATGGTCGACGAGATTGTGCCCGGTGCTCATCCTTTCCGTAATGAAACTCAAGTCTTTGTATTTTTTCCACTACATCCACAGGCAAAACTCAACAGTGTTCATTCTTCTGCCAGCATCGACAAAATCGTCGAATCTTCTGCATATGTTTTAGACATGTCCCATGGGTTTTCAAAGAAAAAAAACACTGCGCGGGTTTCTGTAAGCAAAAATTGGTCAAGGTGTCTCGTTATGGTATCAGTGCCGGCGGCTTAATCTTACCTTAGGTTGTACCGTTTCGCTACGATGTTTCTTTTTTGTTTTGTATTTCTGTAAGCGAAAAGGCCCTGCCACGGGAGCTCAGCCCGTAAAATAGGGTTAATCCGCAGTTAAAGTTTTCTCGATTTTCCTCAACGAGCATCAGACGGGCCTTTAGTTGATATGGATTTCCATTTAGTAGGTATAGGTATCTTGTTTGAATGGGTCTCTAGTTTAAAGGGTCTCTAGTTTAAAGGGTGTCTAGTTTAAAGGGTGTCTAGTTTAAAGGGTCTCTAGTTTAAAGGGTCTCTAGTTTAAAGGGTCTCTAGTTTGAATAGGTCTCTAGTTTGAATGGGTCTCTAGTTTAAAGGGTCTCTAGTCTGAATGGGTCTCTAGTTTAAAGGGTCTCTAGTTTAAAGGGTCTCTAGTTTAAAGGGTCTCTAGTTTAAAGGGTCTCTAGTTTAAAGGGTCTCTAGTTTAAAGGGTCTCTAGTTTGAATGGGTCTCTAGTTTGAATGGGTCTCTAGTTTGAATGGGTCTCTAGTTAGAATGGGTCTCTAGTTAGAATGGGTCTCTAGTTTGAATGGGTCTCTAGTTTGAATGGAATTCTAGTTTGAATTTGTTTCTAGTCTGACTGGGTTTCTAGTTCAATCGAGAACACTGCATGTATTTTGAAGCTACGTTCAAACACGTCACGCTGTAATCACGGTCACAGAAACGTTTCTTCCAAGAACGCAAATCCATTCGGTGCTACGCCTCTCGTGAGCAGCGGGCTTTAAACAACCATTGGATAATAAGCAAGAGCTGCATCGTAAACAAGGGCGGATTCTTTTATCCGGTGATACCAATACACGCGGCAAAGCTACCAATGTTCATTACCTGTACATTATGTACCGTATGCATTGAACAAGCCTCCCAAGAGTTTTTCTGCCCAGCAAGCCCTTGGCTTGCAAGTGGGTGGGTCCGCGTGTATTTCCCTTTCTTATCATTTGAATATACATATTCAGTGGAGCCCTCGACACCGGAAGATCTTTCACAAGTTCAATTTAACACAACTTACGGTTGTTAAATTTTGCGCAAAAGTGAGTTGCTCCAGACAAGAGGCACCGCAAACGGTGAGGTTTTTTTTACCTTGCATTCGAGTAACAACTTAAAACCGACAAGATTAATGTTATTTTACACTTCTATTATTGATAACCATCTCGCGGTATATTTCTTAGAGTCACTCCGCACTGAACTGACATTCGCCTAACTCAGCAAGGTCTTTGGCTAAGACAGCCACCCCGCTGTCGCCACAGTAGCCTTCATGTTCGCTTCATTGCAGAGAATGTAAAAAAATTTCTTTATATTATATTTCTATTTCCGACATATGTATATCCAAGGACCTGGAGAGCCTAGCGTTTTAGCCGATGGCCCACTCCGCTGCTGGTCATCGTGTCGCTGCTGTCATTTTCCAGCGAGCCAAACGGGGCTCTACCTCACAACCCTATGACTTCATCCGCCTGCTTTCTCTGCTTCCGGTCTTTTCTTTCCCTCCTCCTTCATGCATTCTGCGGCTGCATTGTTGCAGAGCAAGGATGGCTCCAACTGCAAGCCCATGGAGGTTTAATCCATTCAACCTCTTTGGCTGTGGCTACGGTTGATGGGTCCAACGAAGGTGCTCGAGCTTCTGTTAGGTTTCATGCTGGTCCGCAAACTGGCGTTGCCCCAGCTACTGCGTTCGTACATCCCCCTCCTCCGATTCACAACATTCCCATCGTCTTCACCTCTTCCCCCTTTTCCTCCCGCCCCTGCTACACCCGCAACTCCTCCTGCTCCTTCTCTCGCATCCCTGCTGCCCCCTACTAACCCTCACCTTGGTAGGAAGGATATTCTAGAATAATTGCAATTGACATCCAGCACTGCCACACGGAGTTGGAGAACCTCCTGACACGCTAGCGGATTGCGAGTGCCTGTATTCAGGGGACGAAAGTTTTCGCTCACTCCAAATTTAGTTACTTCTTTCAGTCATTAAGAGGGACTGGCCTGGCCCGGGTAGTGGAGGGGGCCTGATCATCCTCGTCCACCATTCCTTATGTGCGACTTAACACCACCATTCACCAATTATCCGGACAATGTGGTTCTCGAAGTCCAGGTGCTTGTGTATTTAAATTTATAGCATCGATCCCCCTCCGCCTTCTTCTTGTTCTGCCGATTACAGACTTTACCTTCCTTCTAAACTCGCTTCCGTTCTCCAACGTGCTGGTCTGCTGTGATTTCATCGCCAACCACCTCCCTTGATCCCATTCGAAAATCGGCGTTCCACCTCGAGAGATCATTAGCTTTCATTAGGCAGTTTCTTTTACAGCCTCAGTCGTCCTCAACAGCGAGACTTATACACTCGCTTCTCCGCCTGTGGCTCTCCCTCCTCAGTGGGCGCTTGGATTCGAGTGGTATGTATCTGATTCGTTTAGTTGCCACTGCCGCCCCATCATTATTTGATTTAACTGTCTCTCTCGGTCTTCCCTTGGCTTCTATTTGTTCAAAAATATCCGTAAAGCAGGATGGGAATCCTAACGGATGGGGAACGGAAGCGACAATAGCTAGATTGACCCACCTTGACATCCTTTGCCGAGTCCGCCTTCAGCAGCATCTTTCTTCAGGTGGGTCAGTATTACGTCCTGTCGGCAAGGTGAAGGATTTTGTCCCCCAACTTCTCCAGCCGAGCCCGTGCCCTTGCCCGCCGTCGAAACATGGCCATAACCGCCAATCCCTTTGACCCCTTCACTGACTTCCTAAAGCAGGAGATTAACAGGAACACCTCCGAGGCCACCAGAAGATCCTGGGTAGAGACCGTAGAGTGCAGCGAACACCGCACCCACACTTCTCGTTTCTTGTCCCTTCTCAAGACCCTGTCTGGCAACGTGCCCAGAAGAACCCGAACCAGCCAATCAGACTTACAGGGAATATTCGGTTCTGCCAATATCCCAACACCTCTGTCACCTCTTCCGCACTCCACTCCCAGTTTCTGTCTACGGAAACGCTGCGTCGCTTCATCAATCGGTCGTCATCCTTTAGACAGGTTTTATGCCCCCTTCACGGCTCTACTGTAGATGTACAATGAGCGTTGCAACACGGCGGAAATTCCACCACCGCCACCTCAGGTGGTGTTACTGTTATCCACCTCCAGTATCTGGGACATAGGGGTCTGTATTTTTTATGCCAGTGTCGCCCCAATTCCCTACTTTACCCCGCGGCTAAGCTCTTGAGAGGCTCCTCCTTCTACAACTGTCCGCCGCACTGCCAGTTGCGGATAATCAGCATGGTTTCAGCTCTGGCAGATCCGCAACATGGGCCCTATCATCTCTGGCACAGACTACCGCAGCGGACTTTGAGAAAAAGCTCCTAACCGGCCGCTATGTTGGCTGTGAACTTTTTCAAGGCCTTCGACACAGTCAACCATAACCTGTTTCTAGATTATAGTCTAGTCTTCTACGCTTAATCGTAACGTAGTACGCTGGTTTGCCTCCTATTTGATAGGCAGAGCTGCCTGTTGTCGCTACGATTCGTCGACCTTCCCATTCTGTCGCATAAATTTTGGCGTTCCTTATGGATCTATGATTTTCACCGTGCTTTTCCAATATTTCGTTTCTTCCTTCCCCACTTCTGCCGCATTTGTCACTGCTCACGCCGCGATTTCACAATCGGCAATCAGTCCGCTAAAGTGGTACCTTCTGCCCGTGAGCTCTCGTCTCGTGCTGCCTAGATCGCCAACTATGCCAAAGAGTACAACCTAACCCTTCCCTACATAAGGCCAAGTTATTTACTTCCGTTAACCATGAGGCAAAGACGGAACAGAAAGACACCTTGTACGATACCCCTTTTCCTTTAGATAGCAACCCCATAATCCAAGGTCTTCACTGGGCCACAAACTGAACTTCTCTCGACGCGCTACGGAAACCTACTCCCAAGCGTCCTCCAGAATTCGTATTCTCAGAGCCCTAATTGGCACCAGCAGAAAGAAACTCTGATGCCTAACTTATTGGTCCCTCATTTGATCAGTCTTCAGTCATCATCTACATTGCCCTGGTCTGGTACCTGAATGTTTCGGTCTCCTCCGTAGACAGATTCTAAGTCGTCCAAAACGCGGGTTTGCACGGGACCATTGGTTCTATTTGCACGGTATCTCGGAGCCATTTTCACAATAAAAACCGAATGCTTCTCATCAGATGGTCCCTCGACCTACTTAGCAGGCAGTATCTTCTTCGAGCCTTGGTTCTCTGCCACGCGTCACACGGAACGGTTACCGCCTCCACCGGCCGTCGCGATATGAAATAGACTCTGGCTTCAAGTGCCAGTTTTTGATGTTGCACTTGCCGGAGAGTGGCCTTATTCGGGCCCACCGGTCTGCCAGATGCCATGACGGCGGTCCACAGGAAGGTGGTGAACCCTAGCATCACGAAAATGGAGGTTAGCAAGGTTGGCTCCTCCCGACGTTATCTCCTCAACTGAGAAACACTGCACTTTTGCTGCTGCGGTCAAGGTACGTGTGGCCCCGTCTCTTATAAACACAAGATCGGGCTTGCAGCCTCTTCACAGCAAACTGTTCCCACCTGCTTTCTTGCTGCGCCTTCCGAGCACACTCACTCCCGTGCATCTCTGGAAGAACCCCTTCAGCGTCTCTACCCATCTCTCTTCTCATTCCTCTTTGAACTGTCTCCCTCCACTTCTCTGGTTCCCGATGAAGACCGCAGTTAGGTGTAACCACTATAACGTAGATTCAATTAGGATTTCCCTGTCTGTCTCAGAATTTATTGCTGTCGGCAATTCCTATCATTTATCCCCATGTCTCTTCCAGGGTCCTAACATAGTGATAACAATGGCTTTGCATTTTCTATCCAATATCTCTTCTATATTTCGTTATAATTCTCATGTCACTAATGCATGCTAACAAATTCCAAAATATGCATTTCCCTCGTCTCCAGAAACTTTCTAACAATTTTCATCATATTTCTTAGGTCCCCAGTATTCCCGAAAGACCGTTTCCTCCATATTTCCAACTTTTCCCACTATCCTTGGACAGTATTGCCGGACCCTAAGCTACCTTGCGACAGGCAGCACGTTCCTACTCTTCTTACTAAGCCTAAGCCAAAGCCACTCCGACTGCCCACCACAGGGTCCCCTGATCCCGGCAGCACGACTCGGACTCTGACAAATTCACCTTCTCCTGTCCGCATTATCTGGACATTCGCCCCCGACTCGCGTCTCCCAAATATGACGCAGCGAAACGTCCGCCACTTTACTGCAAATTTTGTATTGCGGCCAGATGGGGCTCAGCTGCTCCGAGTGAGTGCTGGCGTGGTGGTGGTCGGGGAGATGCGGCAATGGAGTATGGTGATGGGGACGGTTATGGTGTACAGTTAATGGGGCATGACTGTCGACGGTTATGGTGTACAGTTATGGAGCATGGTTATGGTCTACGGTTATTGAGTATGGACATGGCATACAGTCATGGAACGCAGGTTAAGGATTCATTGAACTTAATGTAGCTCTGCAGTTTTGGCGTCGAATATGTCTTTACGTTATTGACCTATTGTGGAATTAGTTATTTATAATTGTTGAGTAGGGTGTTCACAATATATACTGTATGCACTCTTGTAGTGTGCGTGTACATTAAGAAAACGTAGTGTAGGAGCTCTATACTAATCTATTTTGTCAGCGGCCAAATTTTCCTGCAGCGGATACAAAAGATGGTCACTTTTTTCTGGATAAAAGAACAGTAACAGGTAATCCTGACAGACCATAAATATGGTAACTTTTGCAAAAAAAAAAAAAAATAGAAATAAAACACTGAGCATCACGCTGTGGCGACGACGAGTCCCAAGATTATCCCATATTTGATTGTCTTTAACATATGAGAAGGGGTTAGGGAGAGTAGCCTTATTTTACTATGCCGTCAATACAGCAGCTGTTTTTGGTTGTAGTAACCAGAGTAAAACAAACATCGACATAGACGCGCGTCTAATATCATTTCCAAGTGGTTGCAGCACTAATATCAATGAACGCAACGCGATTGAATTAACTGAGTGACTCACCGGCAAAAGGTGCATCAAATGTCACGGCCATCTCAGATAACGTGGCCGTGACAGTTCAGTTTTATATACTAATGACATGTACCCAGTATGATGAGGGTTTCTACCTTTCATTTGAAATAACCGTGACTTACCACTGAATTATCAGATATAATCAAATCAAAGCCCTTACCTCTACCATTTATGCCATCATATTCCCCTTTAAGCATAAGATCCCACTAACCCAAAACGTTGTGGTTCCGCCTTCTAGCCGAGTAAATCTCTCATCTTAGATCGCTATTGTGTAAAATTTGGAAATAGAGGGGACACTACCAAGATAATAATAGTGAGTGTTTTGAATTTTTTTATTATATGTCATCTAAAGGATGAAATTAGAAATAGCAAATGTTAATCGAGCTGAGAGTCTCTGCTGTACATTTCTTTTTATCAGTAATTAGCCAGCCTCAAGGTGGTATTAGAATCAATCGCTAAAGCGCGTCATTTACTACTTGCGTGATTTTCACTCTGTATCTAAGTTATTACGAGCACAATACAGTGTAGTAGATAAAAACGTTATATTGATGCCAATTCATGGCTCTACATAAAAAATTTTGAGGGGCTCGGCCCCCTTGACGTCAGAGTGCATCCACACGCCTCCCCCTCCACTTCTGCTAATTATCCTCGTCTGGCCTACCCATTACTGCTTTTAAATATAACCTGATTTTCTCATTTTGAAAAAAAATATATATATATAATTATGTTCAAATAGAATTAACTGAGTATAAAAAAACTTCTCCCATACTGAATCTACGTCCTACACGACGAGAGATGCAACAGAAATCGAGAGAAAGCAAATTTTAAGGGATCTTGGGGTGATAATACAAGATAATGCCACTTTTGAAGATCATGTGGCTCGAGTTGTTACCATAGCCAGGAAGTGGAGCGGATGGGTGCTTCGAACTTTCTCTTCACGAGAGGCAGACACAATGCTCACCTTATGGAAACAACTGATGCTGCCATGGATTGAATACTGTTCACCTCATTGGATGCCAAGCAAATGGAAAGACTTAGAGCGCCTCGAGGCTATCCAAAGATCGTTTACTGCCAAGATCCGAAGCATGAAAGATTTAAACTATCACGAAAGACTGGCTCAACTTCAAATGTACTCAATGCAAAGGAGATTCGAGCGCTTTACGATCATATATATTTGGAAAATATTAGAAGGAATTACTGTCAATGTCAATGGGCGAATCCAGGCCAGACACTCAAACCGTATTGGTCGCACTTGTGTATGCGCATTGTGATCAAAACTGGTGGTGATGCGAGAGCCACAAAGTGGTCCGAGGGGCGAGATTATTCAACAAAATGCCTCGTCACATTCGAAATGTCACCGGTACAGAGAATGAGCAATCTAAGCACTTACTGAACGCATGCTTACTGAAAGTGCCAGATAAACCTGCTGTAAGCGGCCACGTGAACTGTGGGGATAACTCGCTGTTAGCCACCCCGCTGGTCACGGACAGCAGTATCACCTCTGCACAAGATGGGCGGCGTGCGTAACGTCTCCTGGACCTCGTCCGAAGTATCATCAAAGGTATCATCTTCTGTTTTCTCAACATACATGATTATCGTTGAAATACTAAAAGTATATAGCTTCTGATCGTGCACAATATACTGTGCCAACTATCTATTACGTCAGATTGGTTTCATCATATTGACCCCACGATTGCTTCTCCAAAGCTGCTTGCCCAATCAAAATTGGTGACCCATCTTTTCGCTGTGTTTCTTTCCACTATGTAGAACGGAAATTACTGCATTTTTTTGTAAGTACACTAGTTACCATAGTGTTCTCTGCTGCAATAATGTAGAAGTACAAATTATTGTTTCTCGAACAACATTTATCCCTTTTATTTATAAATTAGCGGCAGCAAAAAAAATTCAAACCTGCAGCCAGGTTTAGACCCAACTCATTGCATTGGTAAAATTAATGTTGATAAAACACTGAAGGTATTGGGCAAAAATTAAAGATAACAAGATTATACAAGTTGACTCGTACCAGACACACTGCCTGCACCTAAGAAAAGCATTTTGAAAGTTTGGCATTGGCATCGCACAAACGATAGTGCATCTTGTACTACTACTGCTCTTTACCGTTCAAATACAACACAACCGCAAGGTTGATAAGCCTAAGACCTGACATTGTTTATATTTTGCTGTCAGTTCTCACATATTGTCATTGTATCGACATGTGACGAATCGCATTAGTAAGATTTATTATATTTTAGACAAACAGTGGATTTCGCCGTGCCTCTACTCAGTATGTTTGTCGACAGATGGCTCTGTGGCCGCACATCGAACCCGCTCTCGACCTCAAACTGAGCAAATCCAAATTGTTGGTTTTTATAAATTTTCTTATATTTTTCCATAGATTTCCTCTTTGGAATCGCCACTTCAGCAGGACACATGCGGTTGGAAAGCGCCTCAGCAGCACTATTCGTCTAGGCCCATTGGACACTTAAGCCTCACTCTGGAAATGAACTGTGGGGAAAGATGTTCAATAATTCAATGAAAAACACTAGTAAGAGCCGTGCTCACTTACCCCAGAGCATACGTGAACGTTCCAATGCGGACAGATATTCATCATTCCAGTCTACGAGCAAAATGTGCCCGACAGGGCGAAGAACACCTCGTTCACGGTATATGCGAGAGTTGCGTTCACGAAAAAGGTTGCATAAAGTGAATTCGCGTGTATCAAACACATCACGTCACGTTACGTGACCCATTTTCTACTACCTAAATGTTAAATCTTCTATTTTTTTTTTAATATTGCGCTAAGTAGAGCTAAGGCGCAACAGCAACGGCATTTTACAACAAAATATTTGAAAATAACATCGTCGAGCAAGGATGCGAATGGCGTACCTACTGCTCGGGTGAATTTTCTTCGGAACGAGGTTGGCGATGCCCGCCTAGAAACGCGCAAGGGGGCTAATACCTTCGAGGGTGAAGCGCCGCATCGTAACGAAGTTAGTAAGTAAACGCACAGGCATGGCGGCCGCTGCGTTTCTCGATTGAGCGATTTTTTTTATTTGGTGGTTCTATAATTTACATGCAATCACATATAACTAACTGGTTTCTGCGGCAAGTAACTTGAGTTCTCATCATTATTTTCCTCGAGTCATGGCCAACTACAAGCCGTACTCCCATATTCCCAGGTATGTAACATTGTCATTATTGCTTTTACTCCATTACTCATGAGGAGGCATTGAATGAGATATAGGCCATAGGGTTTGGTTTGTTAAGCCGAGTTCACAACTTTCGTTTCGCTTAAGCCTATCAGTCGTTCAGTGAATATGTTGCTGACGCTGGCTCGCGGGGCTTCACATTTGACTGGGTGTGTGAACGGTGGTAAGTCGCTACTGAGTAGAACGTTCTCCACCCACCAAATTAACAGAAAACCGTAGATTCGCAACTGAAATTGGTTGAACTTACGAGTGTACAAGCTTCAACAACTGACATTTTCATTGATATTGCTTATTTCAAACTCGATAAAAACAGTTTTGATACCACCCATTGTCGACAGGCACGTAACAGCAGTGTGTGAGAATTTATTACGGTAGTACGAATTGTTCAGTCTGTTTATATTTTTATACGTACTACATGCACTCATTACAACTGCAAGAACACCGTCGGTATACATCTTTAACTAAATGAATAAAATACAAATCTTTCACTGCCAGTTTTGTACCATCAGATATCTTACTGCGTTCATTTGCAAAACAAAAACGTATTAGTTTAGGTTGACTTTATAAAACGCCTAAGCTACGAAGTTTCGATATCAGCTTTTGATAAAAACTGTGAGAATATTCTTATGTAAGCAAAATTATGCTTGTATAAATTTATAATTTCAGCAATCTGTTTTAATATGCCATTATTTTTTGTACATTGTAGCAAGTAGCACACCCATACTAGCACATTGGTCATAAAATGTTTACCTAAGTTAGTAGCCGTGACGCCATGGCTGTAGCATGATGCGCGTTTTAACGTACAGTATTTGTAGAATATTTGGAACACGTTCACTTCCCTTTCGTTATTGTGTGCTTGTCAATGGAAACAACACTGTTTTATGCATAAATTATGTATGAAAAAGCAATTGATTCGAGCATTCCATAAAATGAAGCTCACCCGATGATCGCGTCGACGGCGTCATAAATACCGCCTGCTGCAGTCTGCCGTCGCCCACCGTAGCTCAGTCAGTCGTCTGAGTAGCGGCGTCGTTCGTTGGCCGACGGGTTGTGACGGCAACGAAACTTCCTAATGTGAACTCGGATTTAGGTTCGCTCATTCTACAGTGCCGGCAAAAGTCTTTACACTTCAATGGCAAGACTTGAGGAACGTGAGTTGGTATTTCATTTGCCCTACCCGACATAATAAAGCGAGAAGATGTTAGTGATGACACATTCCCTCCGCCCACTCATAGCAAACGTCCATCACCCAGCCAACCCCCAGCGAGGGTTGTGTGCTGCTGCAGCGAGGTTGATAGTGGGTCGCTTTTGCCGACGTGTTATTTTTAATTTCTTATAACTTTGAAGTCATATAACTTTACACATACTCCACACAATGGGTCAAAAAATGCTTCAAATGAAGGAGTAAACCCTTGCGTTAACTATGCTAGAAAAGGGAGACTGAAACGTGGAGAGCATGGGTTTCTTTACTACACGCCGACTTGGAAGACTCAGGTCCTTCTGCAGGCGATCGTGAATTGTCCTTGTTGCGACGTTCTGGAGGAGCTCAGGGTATTTGTTTCTGAGTTTAGCGACAGTTGAAGCATGATTTAGGATAACCTCACGCTTCAGAAGCCTATTTGTTCTCTTTGTAGTTTTCTTAGGTGTTTCAGAGCCTGACTTCTTCTGTGGTACCGTCCCTGTTGGTAATTTTGTCCCCGACCGCTTCAGCTGATAGATTGTCTCTCTTGACATCCGCAGACCTTTGGTTACGGCCATCACAGAGTCTCCCTTTCTAGCATAGTTAACGCAAATATTTACTCCTTCATTTGAAGCATTTTTTGACCCATTGTGTGCTGTAAGTGTAAAGTTATATGACTTCAAACTTATAGGAAAGTAAAAATAACACGTCGGCAATAGCGACCCACTATCAACCTCACTGCAGCAGCACACAACCCTCGCTGAGGGTTGGCTGGGTGATGGACGTTTGCTATGAGTGGGCGGAGGGTATACATCATCACTAACATCTTCTCGCTTTATTATGTCGGGTAGGGCAAACGAAATACCAACTCACATTTGTCGTGAAAAGTTTTTTCTTGCCACTTAAGTGTAAAGATTTTTTTTTTTTTTTGCTGGCACTGTTAGGTACCTTGTGCAGCGTTCTCAGACAGACTCCATAGGTATCCTTAATCTAAGCTAAGCTCTTGGCGCAGCTTTCCTTTGTATCCAATTTGCTCTTTTACATTTTAATAATCCTTCTGATGCTTTCGGATGTTCTTCCTTTTCTTCCCCTGCTTGTTCCCGCGCTGTTAAATCCTATGGGAGAGCACCCGCGGCCATTGATTCTGCATATCACTTGGCAGTCTCCCCCCCCCCCCCCCCCCCCCCCC
>LQNS02020117.1:6506079-6538045 GCA_001587735.2 Parhyale hawaiensis | reverse complement strand
CCCCCCCCCGTCACCCTATATTGGGATCGCAACGAACGCTCAGACTGGGAGGCTTAAACCAAGTATGTAGTATTAACATTAATAATTATTTTGCTCCCTAATCACGTGAGACTTAATTACAGATTTGCTTGTCAAACGACGTAAGCCAACATTATGGTGTTTATTCTGTAATTCGAGCAACTAACAGGTTCCCTTGTAAAATGTTTCTAAAATTAGCACCCATTTTATTCTTGAATCATAACGGCAAGCTGTATTCCCAGTCAAATAACATATATTATCATCGTTTTTGTCCCAGAGTCATGACATACTCGTACTTTATTCCCAGTCAAATAACATTTATTATCATCGTTTTCGTCCCAGAGTCATGACATACTAGTACTTTATTCCCTGTCAAATAAAATCAGTGACCAATTTTTTCTATCCATGTATCAAGACAACAAACAGCGTTCCTCGCCAAAGAGCATCAGTTATCATTGTTTTTTTGTCCTTTAAACAAGCTCAAGAAGCAGCTCCAGCCCAACACACACGTTGTGCTTGCTCTTATCCTCCATTCTTGCACAACACCCCATGTTTCAACTGCACTAATTGCCGGCAGCATTAGCCGTCCTGAGGCGCATTAAACTGCTGTAGTGTCTCTCTCAAGGTGCCTTAGATGAGGTGGCAGACATTAGTTGATGAGCATCGTCGACATCTGTGCCCTGGCTTATATTTTGGGGGCCCTTGGTAAAATTGTGGCTTAAACTTTTGTTTCCTTGTCTGAAACCTGCTGCTCTTAGAGCCGGGGTTTTGGGGGCCCTTGGTAAAATTGTGGCTTAAACTTTTGTTTCCTTGTCTGAAACCTGCTACTTTTAGAGCCGTGGTTTTAGGAAGCATATGTAGCGTGAAATTTGGGAAACCTCTGAAAAAACTGTGGCTGCAGTTTTTTTGTGTCCTATCATTGGCTGCTTCTTGATTCGTAGTTTTTTCCCACAGATGATTTCGTTGCATAAGCTATTCTTCCCACTTTGATGCAATAGTCAACGAAACCGACGAAACATAAATTTTCACGAGCAGTAGGCAAGTATTTCTTCTAGGTTACTGTTTTCTTCTGACGAAGCAGTTTTCTTTTCATAGGTCAAAATTTGAGCACCTCAAATGAAACAGATATTTGAGGTTGAAAGACGGTATCAACGGTACCGTATGTTTGCTACGGAGCGAACACATTGTATATAAGCTGCTATGTTGTTTAAGTTTGTTGGTGTGTTTTACTGGAGATGTTACTTCTGCCTGTCTATATAGAAGACTTAGGGATGACAACACGACAAAGGATCAATGAAGAAAAGAAGAAAATTAAAAAGCAAATAAGACAAGAGGAGATTCCGCACCGGCCTAGAGGCTATAGGTAAACGTATAGGTTATTGCGTGAATTTTTCACGCACGGGTCCACTAGTTCTAAATAACACACCAAAGCTATAATCTGGTGTACATCTTAGTGCTAATCATCTTGAATGGTACTGTTAGAGAACATTTGTATTTTAAAAAATGTAGTGATAGGAATGGTACTCTGCGCAGATAGCACCGATTAACGAAAGCACTTCATAACCAAAGCAAAAAGGAAGAGAATGGATTACAAAGAAGAAAGTAAAGCAAGCGGAGCGCAATTAAAGGTCGTTTCACGCTATAGTCTTTCTCTATCTAGTCACTGCTCTTTACACTATTCTTCCCATTCCACATTTCTTCCCTTGCTTTATGCATTTGAGCCCAAAGAGAGCAACGGTCTAATATTATTGCCCTTTATATATCCTGGACATTAAGGTGTCCGAAACAATTAGGAACATTGCCCTCATAGAACAAAACAACGAAGCAATTAGCCTGTCCCTTGTGATTCGCTCAGCATCTGCAGTATTGCACGCAGTGGCCTGAGCTCTGCTAAACAAAGCAAAAGTAAAGGCTTTTTTGGCTCTGAGTTGAAAGGTGAAGTAGTTTAATATTAAAACATGTACCCTTCAATCACGAAGCAGAATATGATACTCAGAAGACAGTAAATTGTTGTGGTTCTATCGACACAAAGCTTATAAAATGATCATGCTCTTTTCGTTTCGATCTTCCTAAATTTCCAATTGCTGCACTGTCTTCGTTTCACGAAACGGTCCTGGAAAATATTTTTTTAGCACAAATAAAAAGCACAAGTTAAATAGTTACAACGTTTTGACTACGAGATGTCGTCCACATCAGGTACAGTCAGATTTATGAAACAAGCCGGCAGAGAATAACAACAAGAAATTACAAACTGTATGATGGTATTTGAAAGAAGTACAGGGCATTCATGTAAGAGATATTACTACTACGGATGCTGGCGGAAGAATCGTTTACGGCTTTAATACCAGAATTTAAGGAAGTGCAATGAGCTAAATGTTTCTAAGTATATTGCATTGACCTATATGGAATGTATAATTTTCTCAACTACAATTGTTTCTGCAGGCCTCAGTTTAATTTTGTTAGAAAAGTTGTACAGCACTGTGAATTTATGTATCAATACGTCGGCAGGGGAGCGTTCATGTGATGGTCATGGGAATAACGGGAATACAGTAATTGCGGATACATGTGCTGTATAGAACGTTTTAACAGGGATTTGTGGTGTTCCCGATATAAGAGGACATCTTAGCTAGCTTCAGAAAAGCACACCTAGTATACCACGATCACTCCTCTCGAAACATTTCTTTGGCCTGGTAGTAAAAAACGAGCAGATCGTTTCAGATGTTTATAATACGGGATTAAGTTTACATTGTGATCACAGTTTACCGGTTTGACACTGTGTTTAAACATATATATATACATTTATTTCAATTCTTGCGTCATATTTGACTCGACTAGAGTTGGTAGTCGAAACGTTGTACATACTTTTTTAACTTTTGTTTTTTATCCATATCAAACAATATTTTGGGATGATTTTAAGAACATTTAACGAAGCAGCAATTAATAATTTGAGAAATATCGAATGATTTTTTAATGTATGTACAAAATTAAAGACTGATACTATATTTCTACATTGTTCTTCGCTACAATTTTTGACACTGCAGAAAATGAAGTGACAAATTTATAAAACTCTTAGCTTTGTAAGGTGTATCAACAGCAAGGTTTGTAAAATAATCATATAGTTTTTTACTACAAATTTCGGCTCCTCAAACGTTTCACAAAACATGTTTGAAGTGAAATGAAGATTGCAGCTGTGCAAAGAAGCATTGGCTTTTGAAGGTTGTATAAAATTGTATAAAATCAGCTAATGACTTATTCGTTGTATGGATGAAAGCACCGTGGGTGGGTGCTCGTGGTACGCGTAATCAAAAATATTTACTTGCAAACGCTAAAATTTAAGGCACTGAATGAGTAAATCAACACAAAAGAGTAAACGCCATTGTGCGATTGTTTATATATATACATATATGTTTCGGGTCACGCTCTTAAAGAAATAGGCCAAAAATGGGCCAGGTTGCAGATTTTGTTATTAGGTTGCGTTTTAATGGAGATCGATGACCAGGTTGCAAAAGATGGCGAAAGTGGAATCCTTATTCTTTCATCTCAATGTACTTTTTGCTTGAAACACTCCTTGGAATCGAAAAAAATACTGATATTACAGCTTCTCTTAGCGCGGCCATACAGTCTTATTTCTAGAAGTTTCTATATTCATCGAATCATATGTTTGTTCTCAGTTTACCACGTACAAATTCAGAAGCTAATCAACGAAGGGCGGACGAAGCGGTTGTTTTTCACGGTCACTAGAAATTATTTCCTTCAGCTTGCTGTCTCCATTTCGAAGCATTATAGCACGGGCACTGTAGTTGTATTATAATGATACTAGCCATTACAATTATGCCGGTTTACATTGATATTTTGTTTTAGATAAAACAAATTACCAACAGAATATTTCATTCAGCGTTGGCATTGTTCAGACTGGATGGGATCTTCGTTTTATAAATGTATTCTGCAAATATACATCAATATTCGTGTCTTTGCTGCCTGAATCTAAAAAAATGAGGTTTATGACAACGCTAACCTTATTGCGTCGCCCAGCGTAAAATTCCATGGATCAGCACATTTTCAAATAACAAGGTCGCGCACCTGCTCAGAGAAGTTCACCCTGTTCCACTCTATGACGTATCAGACATCGGACGTTTGGGTGGAACACTAGCTCTCGATAAAACAAGAAACACGATGATAGTAAGGAAAACTTCTATTTAGGGCATTCAGACCAGGCTGGTTTCGACTAATATGTTGTTTTCAATTATTAGGTTTCTGATGGGCTGGTTTCGACTAAAATATTTTCAATTATCAGGTTTCTGATGGGCAGGTTTCGACTAAAATTCATTTTCAACTATTAGGTTTCTGATGGGCAGGATTCGACTAAAATATCATTTTCAATTATTAGGTTTCTGATGGGCTGGTTTCGACTAAAATATCATTTGCAATTATTAGGTTTCTGATGGGCTGGTTTCGACTAAAATATCATTTTCAATTATTAGGTTTCTGGTGGGCTGGTTTCGACTAAAATATCATTTGCAATTATTAGGTTTCTGATGGGCTGGTTTCGACTAAAATATCATTTTCAATTATTAGGTTTCTGATGGGCTGGTTTCGACTAAAATATTTTCAATTATTAGGTTTCTGATGGGCTGGTTTCGACTAAAATATCATTTTCAAGTATTGGGTTTCTGATGGGCTGGTGTCGACTAAAATGTCGTTTGCAATCAATGAACCCATTATTATCGTTGCAAAAACTTATGCTCGGGTCGCCACGGACAGGTAGGTAGTACAACCAAAATGAAACATTTTGCAACACCGGGAAGCCCGAAACGCTGGTAAAGAAAATCCAACAAAAAGTCATCAACAGCTGACTCAAACGTCTGCATGCGGACACGACCGAAATTAATTGAAAATGTAATTTTAATCGAAACCAGCCTGGTCTGAATGCCCTAAATAGATGTTTTTATTGCTACCTTCGGGTTTCACTGCCATAGGGATATTTTAGTTAGGTTCGCCCATCGTATGTTATGGGGAGCAGCGCCTCCAGGGTATTGTATACGTTACCTTAGCCTCCAGCTAAGCCTGCGGAACGTCTGTTTTTCATGCTCACTGTACTTCCTTCCAATTTCATAGTCCTACCGATGATGCTTTGTTCTGCTCTTCCTCTGCTTTCCCGACTTGCTGTTCCCATACGCGTTGACTCGTGCATCGTTTCTACGTTTCTCTTGTGCTCTTTATGTCCCTTTTTCTTCCTCTCACTGGATCACAGGGTACTCTGTCGGTGGGGGGGGGGGAGCTTAAACTAGAATACTACTACTACTACTCGTGTTTCACTATCTCACCTAGCATACTTCAGAACACACAATCTCAAATAGGTCACCAGCCTGCGCAGTGTGCCCCCCCCCCCAATACCCCACTTTATGATTTCCTTAGCGTCTCCACTGTACTGACTTCCCCCACATGCTGCCCAGGAAAAATATACTCGAAATTACCGGATAAGTTGCCGTAACTGCGCCGGTGTATGTCTCCAGCCGCAAAACTTTACATTTATGAGGCACGGAGGACGCGCTTAGTTTGCTCTTTGTTCTAAAAGTTTGTTTTTTGCAGCTTTTTTATATTCCCTGCTTAGTTGCAATTTGTTTTTTCGTTTCTGCAGTATTTTTGCACAGTTCTTTTACTTTCCCTAGCAGCTCAGACTTGTTCTTTTGTGTCAGCGAACGTTTTTTCAAATGTTTTAGTATCCCTTCCCGGACTTCCACTGCTGTTTGCTCCTGAGAAAGTTGGAGCAGCTTTTCTATTATACAGCTCTGTAATTATTTTAGTTTGTCCTATACTCGCTTGTTTTGCTCTTCGTCTTAGCAAAGTTTTTCGTTGACTACTTATTTTCTTTCTCTCGGTTTTAGTTTGTTGCGAGCGTTCTTGAAATGCTGCTTATTTCTTTTAGGTCTCAAGGGCATTTCTTACGAGCCCTATTCCTGTCAGGATGTACTCGTATGTTATAAGCTTGACGAACCCCAAGGCTGTCCCAAGTATCTAGCAGCTGGCTGCAGTTTTTACTGACGGGGTTTGTTAGTAGAGTTAGGTAGGTTCTCTCCGCTTCCTCTTTCCCTCCGTGGAGATTAATGGTGGCAAGCTACTCCTCCCATAGGACTCCTACCTGCTCCCGCGGAAGAGGCCACGGGAGGGCCTCTCCGCACGGGTGTTTCTTTCTTCTGCCTTCTTTTTTGTCTTTAAGCCCTGTGCGACGTTCCTGAACGAATTCGTTCAGACGTGCCATATAGGCTTAAAGACCCCCGCACTAGCATTGCAAATATCAAGTGCTTAGTCAGCCTCTCAAGTCATCCACAGCAGAACTCGCCTTCCTGGGCATGGTATTCAATATTGCGACTAGCAGTACCAGGAGATCAGCACTCTAGCAATCACCACTGTGTAACCACCGAGTAAAAGTATATTCAGTTTGCTTCGCGAGTGTCGTGTGTTAAGTTTGCGACTTCTGTTCCAATTTAAAGTACATTAGAACGCAGCAAGCTGTCTTTAGGAGACTTTTGGTTCCCATAAATAATTCTGTTCGGGTGTTTTTTTTTTCTCTGTTGTGTAGATAGGCACAACAACGTCTTGAGATGAGTTCCTTTGACTGTTGTGTAAACTCGCTTTATAGGAGGAGCTAGCTCCATCTCCTTGATCGTCCAAACATCAAACTACATAATAAGATCAATGTGTATACATATTTTTTTTATCTATCCGTAAATTTTCCATCACCTATTAAGAAAACAGGTCCAGTGGTACCTCGGAACACGAGATACCACTTCAGGAGCTGAACTAAACATCCTAGGCAACATTGCCTCAGAAACCCAACGTTGACTCAGAACCACGAATTCGAAAGACCAAAGCACGCGGGCGGCCGCAGGTCGACACACGCGTTACCCACGCGACCCAACATGAGGGTTTCATGCGACCTCCACGAGTGCAAAGTGTGCCTTGGTGCGTCGGCAAGGCTGGCAAATGGCACGTCTATTCTACTTTGTGCATGTAGGTGCAGTTTTGTTAGGCAGGTACAGTATGCAGGTACAGCATAAAGGTACAGTACGCAGGTACAGTATATACAGTATATTTCCAGTCTTAAGCGACTTCTAAATGATATGCAATCTGCTTACCCATTGCAACTTGTAAATTATTAGCTTCTTGATAGATTTTACTTGTACAGGCAGTATATGTTGCTTTTTAGATCGCCTTGATAATAGTACATAGAGTAACGATGGATGAAATTTTTGCTAAATTGTTTTTCATTTTCTATTTCCAGATGTTGATAATGACCTTGAAGGCTGAAACGTTCAAATTTTATAGATATGAACTTTAGTTTTCTCTTACAACATCAATCATGCTTTCTTTGCGAGTTTTTACCCTTACCATTCTCTTTTTAATAAGAACCTGTAATGGAAATAATTTTCATCAGCATAAAGAAGTAATATTTTTGCTGAAAATATGCTTTGTGACGGGAATTTTCTGGGGATCTGAAATGGATTAATCTAACTAACATTAATTCTAATTAGAAAAATTGCTTCAGAACCCGAACAACGCAGAACCAGAATAGTCTTGAGGAACAAATTAAATTCGGGCTCTGAGCTCCACTATAAGCGAAAATTAAAGCAGATTGCTGACTGTGGCCGTTGTGTTACGCTTTATTGAAAACTAATAGACGAAAACTACAATAGGTTGCAAATAGTAGTAAAGTATAGTAATGTTTTAAGATTGCATTTATCCAATCAATGAAGAATTCTGCAGCTTCCCTTAGCCCACTCACGCAACCTGAAGTGTACTCTCTTCTCGCATCTAAGCTTCAGCTGCTCGGAGCTCACGCCCAGTATTATACTAGTAGTATTATAGTAATAGTATAGACAGGGAACCCATGCACAAAGGTGTTCCCACACAGGATCAACGCGCATGGGAACAGCAAATCGGGAAAGAAGAGGAAGAACAGAATAAACCATGAGCAAGTAGGAGTACGAAATCAGGAAGGAAGCAAAGACGGCACGAAAGACAGACACCCCGAAGGCCTAACTAATGACAGAGGTAACCTACACGAGCCCCATGGGGTTGCCGGGCCTCATAACATATGATGGGCGAACCTAAACAAACTTAATCATATGGTCCATCCTATGCTCCCTGAGGGGAGCTCACGCCCAAATTGTGTATATGATCGCCGGAGCAATGGTAAGATACAGTAGGTATTCTTTTGAGTGCAGCAGACAAGCGAAAAATGCGACGATTTCGTTGCAATATTTATTTTGTTCGAATTCCCTTTCTTCCTTTCGTAAAACAGCTTCTCGCTGTATTAAAAATCCCCGATTTCGTCGTTGTCACGTCATGTCTATGATACTGAGCCCAAATTCATGTCACGAAATGCAGGCGTGCGTACTAAAAGCTCAATGCTTTTCTGCGCGTCACCGAGGGAAGGGTTTGCGCTCCTTAGCAAAATTTAGAAAAATCTTCTCTGTTTTTTCTTTCAAAGTTGGCAGTTGCTGTGCATCCTACATAAGCGTATCAGTAACGAATTTATTATGATCAACAGAAAAGGGTCATCAAAATTTCCTCGCCGTCTTTTTTGATGGCCGGGTACACGAATTTTTAGATTGTAAACCCCAGGATATATAGGGTCAGTGCGTCAAGGGTTGTTAACTCCAGATAACGCTCATTAAACCTGCACTCCTCAACAACTGCGCAAGACGCTGTGGATACCAGGAAGCGCCCGCCTGTAAACTACCGTTAAAAGGTCCTCCTGTTTCGCTACCTCATTTCTGGGATTTACAGGGGCCCTTTAATCAACCGGAGCGGTAGGTACTTAAGCCATGCATTTTGCGCACATCGTTTCACTGTCGTAAAATGTTTTGCTCGCGCCTCTAGCTAATCCTTTCTGTGTAAGCAGCCCGCGGTGCTTCATCGTCGCTATGGCTCGCTCCGCACGGCTACGAGAGAAATAACTTTTAGACTTGGTTTACAAAGAGCCCTGTAATTGAGATAGAGGAGACTCCCTGTGATATTTTGCTGGCGTTCTCGTTAAGTAGGGAGCGTATAAGTGTAAAGAATGTGATAGATAAACAAATGCGGGTTCATTAGTTAGGGATTTGTTAAAAAAAAGAGACGAGAAGTCAAGATCATGAGACTCCCAGCGATATTTTACTGGCATGCTCGTTACGTAGAGAGCGTCTGAGTGGACAGAATGTTATAATATAGCACAAAATCACCTAGTAATCTAGGTAACGAGTACACGTTATGTTTCTTCCCTTTATTTGTGAAACGCTACGGTATCAGTAATAGAAATGTCATTGAGAAACAAATGCGTTCACTACACAGGTTAGAGATACATTGAATACGACGCATTAGTCTAAGGAAAGGATAACTTTAAATGATAGCTTTATACATTTCAGTAGCTTGCTGCTGCTGACTCGTTTATTATCGAGACAGCGGAGGTTCAAGCCCAAAAAAGGGAAAGGAAAGGGAAAGCTCCTGACGCTTGTGTTTATGCAATAGCGTCAGCACTTCTTGCACTTGTAGCTCTTGCGGAGAGTCACTGGTCTAATCGTGGGAGAGGGGCAGTTGTCCATGGGATATTCCGTCATTACGACGCCAAGGTCCGGACAATCGGTGATAGACTGCAGCCGTACACTCTTCTGAACCAAAGTGAGTATTTACGTGCAGCACGAACCAGTGTATGTTGGTAACCTAGTTAGGGTGTGCGGCCAAGACGGCTTTGGCTTCACCTTAGGATCACTCTTTTTCCTTTTGTGCAGGGGGGTGGAGCATAAGTGAAAAGAATGCGATCGAAACAAGTGCGGTTCACTCATGTTTCTCTTTGTTGAAAATTATGTTATGAAATTTAGATACATGCAAACTCACATCGTATTTTACTGTCTTTTTTTTCTCATGTGGTCCGATTATAAGCGAAGTAAATTATAATGAATATGTCTAAGCAGATCTTAAGTCAGACATGAAAATACGATAATGGAGGATCCATATGACACCGAAAGACTGACTGCCAAAGTGCAACATCCGTCATATAAACTACTTCCTTTTCTTTAGTGCACGTCAGGGAGTTACTGAGCTTGAATAATATACTGTATACAGCCGCTCATCTTCCCCACCACGCTGACAGTGTCAGCAGAGTCACTGCCGCTGGTGTACCAGTGCCCTAAGAGACCGAAGTACCACAGAGCGCCGTACGTGTACACGACAGACGTCGTTCCCATGCAGCTGCCTGAAGCAAAGTCTGTCGGAACGCGTCTTACCGTCGGCGTAAATATCTGCAAGTTGGGGCGCTGTCGATAGCCAATATGTGTACAAAATTTGCGAGCCTTCATTGATTTAAATCTCAATCACAAATTACGCAATTTCCCTTCAATTCCATGCGTAGCCGTCGTCTACTATAAGAAGGACCGTAATATTTTGATATGTTAATTCATAAGTGCATTTAAAATGTCGCGTGACGCGCTGATGGAACAAGATTGGATGAAATTTGGGCCCTGAAGACATAATGCCACGGTACCCTGTGTAGCGGGCTGCACGAGCGTACGTGTTGGTACATGTCAAAGATGATACCGAATTTACCAATTGACTGAGCTAACTATATATATGCATATCTATATCCAATTTTTTAGGCAGAATTTTATTTTGAAAAGCCCTGTGCAGGGTAAAAAATTAAAACGGGGATTTTCGTCGAGTAGTAATTTTCTGCCGACATTGAATGCTGAGCGCCGCTCAGATGGATTATTGAACCACAGAGCACTCATCTCGTATGACCATTTGAGTCGGCCGTCGTAGCGTATACATCAGAAGCATATTAGTAGCGAAGCTCCGATCATTGAAGAAGGGTCATCACAAACTCCTCGCTATTATTTTTGACAGCGGAGGTACTCTAGTACAGGTAGATTATGCGAGATAAACACAGCCCCAAAAATGCTAGTTCATTATTTGGTCTCGTTTTGTTGCGCTTAAGGCATACGCAGCCTGGCACCGGCAAAAATATACCTAAACCCATTCCCCCATATAGACCGTGAAATTATTATTGGCCGCCCCAGTAACGGTTATATAAGTTTAACTCTCACGGCGGTCAAGGAATCTGTAAGGGGACACTATCGTTAGGATGTTCTCCGCGTATTGCAAGCATTGACGTTACGGTTTATTGCGCAAGCTTTGGTGCCCATATTGTTCAGTAAGAAGAGAATACACGTATGAGGTTTTACCCCAATTATAATATTTTACTGATTTCGTAGTGTGAAGCACAGGTGAACTACGTACCCAGTTTCGAGGGACAACTGCAAGATCAAAAGTTCGAATAGTTTGTCTCAGTTGCCACAGATATGGTGATCTAACAGAGGAACAAACAAGGGACATATAACATGTCGATAGAAATGGGGAACCCATATACGAAAGTGTGACCCACAGGATCAACGCGCATGGGAACAGCAAGTGGGAAAGAAGACGAAGAAGAGAAGAAAGTAACATCAGAAAGAGTACGAAACCGGACGGAAGAAAAGTGGGCTCGAAAGACAGATGCCCCGAAGGCCAATGGCTAAGGAAACCTATAGCGTCCCTCGGGGGGCGCTGCCCCCATTACATAGGATGAGCGAATCTAACTAACCTAACCCATGGCCAGTCCTATGCCCCCTGACTGGAGGGACAATTACAATGCGAATCCCTCGTATGTGTGTCACTTCCCCTCTCTCTGCCGAACTGCTGCCGTGAACATGCCTAACTGGTAAAAAAAAATCCGTAGTTGCGAGATTCGAACCCGCGGCCCCCGCACGCGCTGATGGCGCCTTTGACCAGTGAACAACTGAGAGGACTTATTGCATCTGCTCTAAGTGTTTTTCACTTATAACTAGATTTGATAGAGATAAAACGTAACATTGATGTTAGGGAGAGTATTTACTGTTATTACCTCCGCTAAGGAGCTAATGTTTTTGTCGAGTTTGTCCGTTATTTGTCTCTTTGATTATTTCTCTGCCTGTCTGTTACTAAGATAGTTAAAAAAATTTTGGGTGGAACTTTATGAAATTCACAGGGAATGTTTAGGCACGTCAGAAAGAACAGTTGTCTTTAAAGTAAGGACACAATAAGCGTAAGGAATATGATTGAAAGTGCATAATTATGGTGAGTTTCGGATTTGCTGTCGCACACTCGTGAGATTGAGTCGTCTGATAATTTGCATGAAATTTTTCTTCCACTGTTGTGAAGTCTGTCAAGTGAAGGTGGAGGAAATCGAATCCGAAATAAATTACCCGCGGTTCTCTACTATAGCTCACTAAGAGCTTTGTAGCCGAGACTGCGTAGAATCCCCGTGATATTTTCGTGCCGTTCTCTTAAGGTGAATCGGTGAAAAGTTGAAAGAATGCAGTATTGTAATTACTTTTGTTTACTCCTTATTGATGGGAAAGTGCGAGTTGAAAAAAAAAATTATTTCTGTCCGTGCTGCATTTCTTCAAGTCCATAGAAACAGAAAAATGCTCAGTTTTAACCTAAAGCTCTGCATTGATACAAGGTAAGCGTTGGTCACACTGCTAGGGCGATAAAATGTCTGAAGCATATATATGTTGCCGATGACAGCGGAAACCGAGTCTGCTCTCTTGTTCTCTAAGAAGACGAAAAAGCTTCACCAAATGCTTTTCTTCGTGCTTAAAATAGCCAAAGACCAAACCATTGTAACGGAAATAATCGAGGGAATGAATTAGGAATTCTATTGACACTCTCGTAACACTGATGTTCTTCACTAGTTTTCGCTCCACCTGACGTCACACGAGGAAATGCGCGTAACAGTTTCAAAATGGTCAAGCGATGGGTTCACCTGTTATGTTATTTAACCATGCTGGTCCCTAACTCTCTCACGCCCTGGACCATCAACCAAACACGAAAAAAAATACCGTGGACCATTTCATTTTTCACCAAGACAAGCGTATGCTCTGAATTATACTTACAGAAAAAATCGAGAAGTTACAAAAAACAACACCTAGCTAATATTTCAATATTTTTCCAAGACATAATATTCTCCAAGCGAAACACTTGTGTCAAATTTTGTCTTTAAATGTATTAACAGAGTTTATAAATTGCACACAAAGAAATTAACAGGAATTCTATCGCAGCCTCAAGGTTGCCTGTACTTTTTTTTATCTCGTAAAAAATACTTTGAAAGAATAACTATGTTTTATGATTAAAGACTCAGTTAAGTCAAAAATTATAAAGTTTTTTCAGTTTGTTGACTAATACAGTGAAAATCCTGTGGACCGCCCACAAAACCATCATAGACCACCAGTTAAAAACCAGAGCACTGACGGGTTAATTAAGAACTGGGATTAAAAACTAAACGTTTAAGCAATTATTTTGGGTCCATCAGTTCTATAGGATGGGCCATTATCTTGATGGTGAAGTTAGGTTCTCCCAGCCTATATTATGGCGTCTTCTTCGAGAAAGCCATCCTAAAGAATAAAATTGTCTAAGTACAGGGACAGGGGTTGCCCTCATCCGTTCTTCAAGTTAGTAACTTTCCGGTACTAAATTCTTCACTGTAGTCGGTGTTGCATCCCCGATCTGTGTTTGATCATGTAGGTTTGAAAGCATTAGAGCCAGCCATGAATATTTTATGAAGTGGTACATCATGCTTGCTTTCCCGATATTTTGTAGTTGTTTAATGCTGTATTTGGTATCGCCTGTGCCTGTATGACTCACGGATCGTTAATTACTTATAATTGGGCCTTCGGGACGTCAATCCGATAGTGCTCTCGTTGCCGTGTGCTTAAAGTATTTCCTGCTCGCAAAGTACGAGCTTTGTTCTTTGTTTTCTTTTTCATACCAGACTCTACTCTCGCAGCCGCTGAGTAACTGAAGCACTTTAACTGGTCCAAGGTTCGTTTCCTTACAAGCAGAGTGAGTCTTGCAACGCTCGGGATTGCGGCGTTAGCGTTTCTGACATTCAGAGTCCATTGCAAGGGTATTGACCTAACCAGCAATGATGTCAACCTGGGGTTGCAACTGTCATATTATAAGCCACCTGTATTTGACGCTATAGCACTGACAGTCCTTAGATCTGAGCCTAGCATGAAATTATTCACCTGTAGCAGAGCCATACTGCAGTGCAGATGCATCCATCACTTAGAGTGTGCAGTTAAATTAGCCGTAACGAGTGCATCCCTTGCGCTTACTTTCTTTTCACGCTCATAGGCCTCTCGTTTCAACCATTATAACTCTCGGGGGGCATACCGGCATATGTCCCAACAAGATTTAGGGCCACCGCTCAGAAGCTGAATCGCGGTTTCTGCTTCTGCGGCGGCCCTGATATTTGGTAGGGCAGAATAGGCCGTACGGTTAGGTTATTAGGCTCGCCATGTTTGTTTTATGGGGAGCAGCGCCCCCTGAGAGTACTTATAAGTTACCTTACCCTTAGCGAGGCCTTCGGGATTTCTTCCTGCGTGCCTAGATTGTTTTCTTCCACTTCCGCCCTCCTACTAACATTGGCTTGTTCCATTTTTTTTTCTTCTTTGCCGATTTGCTGTTCCCATGCGAGATGATCTCGTGCACAGGTCCTTGTTTCTATCGACATACTGTCTTATGTATTCTTGCTCTGTTACAATAGATCGCCTTTGTTGTAGAAACGGAGGTTTGAACTTTCCAATGCCATAGTTCTGCTGTCACACCGCAGGTGTCCTCTACCTGTTCCTTCTTTCCACTTTTAACTGTCATCCGAATGATACGTTAATAATTGCCGTACGGATAACACGGTCTTTTTTGTCTTAAGCTCTGAGCTTTGATGAGTAACGCTCGGTTACAGGGGCGAGCGAGGGGTTATGAACAAGATCTGGGCCGATTTTTTTTTTCTCCTTTTGAGGCGAGAATTTTAATTTTCTAATTTTACATGCTACTCTCATGGTTGGAAGAAAATCAACGGAAGTGAAATTTATGAGGAATGGATGTATGAAGATGTTCAATAATTTCAATTAAAACTTTCGCATACAGAAGTCTTGATATCTGACCCTAAGTTTGAAGACTGTACGCGCATTCGAATGAACACATACGAACACGGAGCGTTCCATACGAACGTTCTAAACGCCACAGCCACTTACGACGATATAAGTAATACCTAGTAGTAGCAGTGGTAGTAGTTATCCTCCTGGTTTCACCACCGCAACGAGGATACAAAGAAGTAGGAAGCAGGTTAGGGAGTGACGAGTGCCATTGTAACGGATAGTATATGAAAATATTTACATCTACAATCACGTTTTATTATTATTATTACTAATATTATTATTATTGTATTCGTAGTTTAGGCCTTCTTACCCAAAGAGTACACTGTGATTCAGAGAGAAGAAGAAAGACCCATGCATGAGTCAACGCGCACGGGAACAGCAAGTTGGGAAAGAAGAGGAAGAACAGAACAAAGCATCATCAGTAAGAGTATGTAAATGAAAAGAAGCAAAGAGGGCACGAAAAATAGACGTCCCGAAGGCCTAGCTAATGGCTAAGATAAGCTATACACTTCCCAGGAGGCGCTGCTCCCCATAACATAGGACGGGCGAAGCTCGTATACAATCACGTAATAATAATTATATCATTAGTGTAACTGACTTCTAATTTTGTTTGTTTCAGCTTTGACGATAACATGACGTCATAGTCAACTGGCCTCATATAAAGAGATTAGAATTCTGTGTAATTTTGTGATATGGTGTTTTTTTAACGAAATTCTGAAAAGCAATTGATACCATGATAGTACAATTCATGTAGCAGCGGCTTTATAGCAAATACTATTGAAAAAAAATTCCATTCATGATGGCACCTCTTAAGCAATTTTTTTGGACAATGTACCATTGGGTGAGTTGGAGATTCAGGCGTGTAGTAAGAGTAATTGGTTTTAGTAAAGAAAAGTTTCAATAACGGGCGGTCGTGTAATGGACATTTCCTGCAAGGAGTGCTTTGCGTATCGGGTGGTTCGAGTAACGGAGCATTCGAAACACAGGTCGTTCGATTAGCAGTGGCTGGTGGTGCCAGGCTTTTTGCAGAACGGATGCACGTCCGAGTAACGAAGCTGTCAACACTTACTATGTTAACCCTTACAAATGAGCCGGGTTATGTGTTTGGGTTTCAGTTTTCCCGAACATGCTGGGTGTTCCTTTCCTTTTCAAGTCTTGAATTATCGCGTCATGTCAAAGAACACTTAATGCTTTCCGATCACGTTAAAAAAATTACTAGACTAGCGCCCTTACAAAGACACCAATTGTAATGCTAAACGGTTATCGGTTAGATTAACACCTTCCTTCCCTACGGGAACTCCAGTTTCCGTATCATAATTTTCATTATTGAAACCAGTGCGTTGTTTCTCGCTCTGGAAATTTACTCGTTGGAAGTCAATAAATAAAGTAAATAACTTTTATTAAGAACACAATGGGTTCACAAAATACGCTCACAAGTACAAACAAAGTAGCCAAAATTCAACCTAGTAATTGGGCCCAGTCACAAATATTGGTGGCCACGTACAATGAGAATAAATAGATACACTCAGCCTACACCTGCAGACACGAATGGCATTGAGCAGCNTGCGGCGTTAGCGTTTCTGACATTCAGAGTCCATTGCAAGGGTATTGACCTAACCAGCAATGATGTCAACCTGGGGTTGCAACTGTCATATTATAAGCCACCTGTATTTGACGCTATAGCACTGACAGTCCTTAGATCTGAGCCTAGCGTGAAATTATTCACCTGTAGCAGAGCCATACTGCAGTGCAGATGCATCCATCACTTAGCGTGTGCAGTTAAATTAGCCGTAACTAGTGCATCCCTTGCGCTTACTTTCTTTTCACGCTCATAGGCCTCTCGTTTCAACCATTATAACCCTCGGGGGGCATACCGGCATGTCCCAACAAGATTTAGGGCCACCGCTCAGAAGCTGAATCGCGGTTTCAGCTTCTGCGGCGGCCCTGATACTCGGTAGGGCAGAATAGGCCGTACGGTTAGGTTATTAGGCTCGCCATGTTTGCTTTTATGGGGAGTAGCGCCCCCTGAGAGTACTTATAAGTTACCTTACCCTTAGCGAGGCCTTCGAGATTTCTTCCTGCGTGCCTAGATTGTTTCCTTCCACTTCCGCCCTCCTGCTAACATTGGCTTGTTCCATTTTTCTTCTTCTTTGCCGATTTGCTGTTCCCATGCGAGGTGATCCTGAATGAGAACACTCTCGTGCACAGTTCCTCGTTTCTGTCGACAGACTGTATTATGTATTCTTGCTCTGTTACAATAGATCGCCTTTGTTGTAGAAACGGAGGTTTAAACTTTCCAATAGAATAGTTCTGCTGTCACACAGCAGGTGTCCTCTAGCTGGTCCTTCTTTCCACTTATAGCTGCTATCCGAATGATGGCGTTAATAATAATATTGCCCTAAGGAACACACGGTTTTTTGTCTTAAGCGCTGAGCTTTGCTGTGTAAAGCTCCGTTGCAGGGGCGAGCGAGGGGTTATGAACACGATATGGGCCGATTTTTTTCTCATTTTGAGGTACCAATTTCATTTTATTCCTCAATGCCGAATTAACTCATAGGATCTCTCCCGTTTGATGGTCGGACCCATGAAGGTATCTTCATGGTCGGACCTGATCCCTCGCGCATTCGTTTTTCCTGTCTACAGCATATGCATGAGCAGCAAATCTAACCTAATGCCACAGTCTAAAGCCAGTCAACATTTCGAGCGTTTAATGTTCTCGGAACAAAAGTTTCCGTGGGACTATTTGAACAACACTTCAAACTATACGTGGTTGCAAATTTAAATTCAATCAAGATTAGGAGAAGTATATATTTGACACTATGGAAATGGCAGTGGCTGTCACTCGCTCAAATTTTACATGCTACTATCATGGTTGGAAGAAAATCAATGGAAGTGTAATCTATCAACAATACATGTATGCAGATGGCCAATTATTTAAACAAAAACTTTCGCATCCAGAAGCCTTGACATCTGAAACTAAGTTTGAAGACGACACGCATTCGAATGAACACATACGAACACGGAGCGCTCCATACGAACGTTCTAAACTTCCCAGCCACTGACGAGGATATAAGTAGCACCTAGTAGTAGCAGTAGTAGGGTAACATGTCTAGTACCCGTCCACCATGCTACTGCCGTCCACTTGGCTTTAAAAACGTCCTGTGTGAAAACTAGCAGTGCTAGAAATCCGTCCATAGGCTTAAGCTGTGGGCTAAGTAGTACCCTTGAGTTAAAGACTATGTACGGCTCTCTAGTACCTACTGCTAGTTTTTACACAGGAAGTTTTTAAAGCCAAGTGGACGGCTACTAGCACGGTAGACGGGTACTAGACATGTTACCCTAGTAGTCATCCTCCTGCTTTCACCACCGCGACGAGGATACAAAGAAATAGGAAGCAAGTTAGGGAGTGACGAGTGCAATTCTAACGGATAGTATATGAAAATATTTATATCTACAATCACGTATTATTATATTCGTAGTTTAAGCCTCCCTACCCAAAGAGTACACTGTGATTCGAAGAGAGGAATAAAGAAGGGACATAAAGAATGTCAAGAGGAACGTGGAACCCATGCACGAGTCAATGCGCATGGGAACAGCAAGTCGGGAAACAAGAGGAAGAACAGAACAAAGCATCATCAGTATGAGTATGAAAATGGAAGAAAGCAAAGAGGGCACGAAATATAGACGTCCCGAAGGCCTAGCTAATGGCTAAGGTAAGCTCTACACTTCCCCAGGGGGCGCTGCTCCCCATAACATAGGATGGGCGAAGCTCGTATACAAAGACGTAATAATAATTATAATATTAGAGTAACTGTCTTCTAATTTGGTTTGTTTCAGCTTTGACGGTAACATGATGTCATCGTCAACTGGCCTCATGTCAAGAGATTGGAATTCCGGGTAATTTTGTGATATAGTACTTTTTTAGCGAAATTCTGAAAAAGAAGTTGATACAATGATAGTGCAAGTCATGTAGCAGCAGTTTTATTGCAAATAATATTGAAAAAAATGCCATTCATGATGGCACCTCTCAAGCAATTTTCTTGGACAATGTACCATTGGGCGAGTTGGAGATTCAGGCGTGTAGTAAGAGTAATAGGTTTTTAGTAAAGAGAGGTTCCAATAACGGGCGGTCGTGTAATGGCATTTCGTACAAGGAGTGGTTTGCATATTGGGTGGTTCGAGTAACGGAGCATTCGAAATACAGGTCGTTCGATCAGCAGTGGTTGGTGGTGCCAGGCCGTTCGCAGAACGGATGCACGTCTGAGTAACGAAGCTGTCAACCCTTACTATGTTAACCTTTACAAATGTGCCGGGTTATGTGTTTGGGTTTCGGTTTTCCCCGACATGCTGCGTGTTCCATTCCCTTTCTTTCATCTCTTGAATTGTCGCGTCGTGTCGAGAAATACTTAACGCTTTCCGATCACATTAAATAATTGTACTAGACTAGCGCCCTTACAAAGACACAAATTTTAATGCTCAACGGTTATCGGTTAGATTAACACCTTCCTTTCCCACGGGAACTCCAGTTCCCGTATCATAATTTTCATTATTGAAACCAGCGCGTTGTTTCTCGCTCTGGAAATTTACTCGTTGGAAGTCAATGCTTGTATGTTATTTACGACTGAACAAGACGGAAGGTGGAGCTCAAGTGACTGCAATGAGAGTGTCTATGATGAGCTTCGTTCAGAACCTCATAGCAAGAGCAGCGTTTTTGGAAACGAATGGGTTAACTTGTTAACTAACTAAACGTTGTCTTGTTCATTAATAATTAATCAATTTGTGTTTCGTTGATAGACCACCAGTGAGCCAGGGGTGAGGATAGCTGCCTGCTCATTGCGGAAAAGGTCGCACGTTCTATTCTAAGCCAGGGAGGAAGCCTTGCTGCGCGGTGACGCAGCGTCAGCATTTCTACAGTTTATAGTGTGGTACTGGATCCAATATTAGCGACGAGGGGCGCAATTATCAAAGAGCCTTTCATCTGTGGCACGATAGCACAGACAATTCATGTTCGACTGCAGCCGTACAATCCTCGAGGTCCTAGACGTGATTTATGTACTACACGAACCATTCCATCAAGATTTTCTAGTTGGTGTGTACGGTCATTGCGACTTTGCCCTTTTCTAACCAACATATTTCTGTTAGTAACTAGTCGGTGTGTCAATGTCTTCTTCTTCATTCATACCAAACAAAATGTCTTTCATTCAGCCGGGATGTTTTAATTGAGTTCACTCTTTTCATCGGTCGATACAAAGCGAATTCAATCCCTGCTGTGACCTACATACACTGTGAACTGAACGCTCTTTGTTGTACGCCACTCAAGGGCTTCAAAATTGCTTTTCTCCTATTCAATGGTGAGAAGGAGAAAAAAAGGCGCTCTTGGGCGTTAATTAATTCTCCGATCAGAGATTTCTCTGAATTTGTCTGTGACTTTGTAGAAAAAATTGGAGATTGTTTATTCGCGTTTTTTTTTTGACGTTTCTTTGAATACGTTCTTACCCGTCTCAGTGTGTCACAGTGCACCATTTTGACGTAGTTCTTTTTTTCCCCAATTTTCTCTGTGGGGACGGACCGTGAGTGTAAAAGGGAAGCAGGTCAGATGAAAGACTGAGGAAAAATCCTATGTATGTTTGTGGCGTTTTTCTCACCGACAGCCCACTACCTGTTATCCTCAGTGGACAATGCCTTGTTGTTGCATCAGTTCTGTAGTTACTCTAAAGCCGTCTGCAGATCGAAGAGCGATATCTTCGCAAATTTCGACGGGACAATATTGTGGGTAGGTCCAGCTTGCCGCAACATGTTAATGCACACGCAGCAGTGAAAGGTGCTTGCGGTGGCAATGTTTTAGGGTAAAATTATTACAAGTTGCAAAAACATGGAATATATTGACTTCGTAAATTTTATTGCTTCTATATATATATATATATACGAAATTTTGCGCGGCTGCAGCTATGTAGCTGAAACTCATATCTTGCACAACAATTCATGATGAATACAACGAGTGTGACGTCATCATTCAGCCGAAATTTTCTTACCGAAGTACTGAAGATGTCTGCCTTAGTCTTTGGTTTTGGACAGGGGGTACAGTCAGGCTATATCAACGTGCTACTATTTTTAAGCACACCAACATCCACTAACGTAATAACCCTAAGTCCGTATCATGGATAACCCCGAACTCTAATAAAACTCCGCAACATACTCTTCCTGCATCTTGCATCAAGAGCCAAACTATCGTTGGTATTGCGATTAACTGCCGGACTGACAAGCCGGGCCCGTTCAGAGGGCAATATGCGGGGCGTTTCGTATTGATGAAAGCACTCCTGCTTATCAAACTCGAGGTATCATTTGGTGTTCTCTTGCGATCAGACACGACGGGAGTTCATCTGTCATTGGGCGCACGCCTGGTGTGCACTACGGCAGTTTACCGCCGCTTTATCGCCGACTTTAGTGGCTTTGTCATAGTGAGCGTCCGATGATGAGGAACACTCGAAACGATCGTAGCGAAGCTCTCCAAAATTTTAGTATCGTCTATAAAGTGGCCACTCGCGCCGCTCTGGAGCTTAGTGTTTGTCCTGAGGTGGGAGGGGGAGGAGGTGAGGCCATGTGATCAACGGTTATTGTAGTGCACAGCAATCGACTACATGGCGAAGAAGCAACGGTCCAAGCGGTCAGTTCCCAGAAAAGAGGCGATGCCTAGGTTTCGGGTCTTCCGGTTCTGCACCACTACCACTACGAAATGTAAATTAACCCTATTGTAGTCGAGTTGTGCTACCGCTCTACGAACTTCTTCCCCGTAAGAATGCAATAGGACACAGAAACCTTGCAGCAAAGCAGCACAGCCCGAGTAAGGCGAAGCTAACTCAATGATTCCCAACCATTCCCGCCGTTGCACAAGTTTTAAAGCACAAGCCAGGTTGTCACATCCCTGTCAAACACTACGCTCGAGTGCCGGCGTTATCGATTGGAACAGTTACATCGAGCTGAGCTAATTTTACCAGCAGTGGCTTTTCTGAACTTCAGCAAGTCATGAGCGTTGGTTTCGCGGTTTTGGCTCGAATTACGGGAGTCAGTTCCGATACCGATTATCTTTGAGGCGGCATCCAACTCAATCCTGCTCGCCGTCTCATGGGTTATCGGTTAGAGATCAAGGCCTAAAACTCGATCGCGAATAGCGATTCGCCTAACGAGTTAAGCTAAGGAGATCAGCTTATCTCTCTGCAATTCCGTCTCAATCAATAACACCTCCAATATATTCCACTTGAAGCCTGCCTACCCATGACGCTGGCACCTATGTAAACGACGCAGAAACAGCCCACTTGCCAAATTTTAGGTGAAGAGATGATCACTATAAGGGAGAGTTTTGTTTAGAATCAAGGCTTAAACTAGGCATATAACAGTAGTATATAATACCAACAGTTAGTTAATATCCAAGTATACCCAAAATTCCCTGACTGGGAACGGACCTGGAGTGTGCCCAGCCTTGAAAATTGTTCTTACAGTAAACGGTAAAATCAACTTTAACTGCACTCTCTACTGGGAAACCCACACGCACTGATTCGTGCAGCAGATATAGGCTAACTTGACCCAGAGGAGTGAGTACCTACAGTTGCAGCCAACTAAGGGTTGTTATGAAGTATGGTGCCGTAGCAGAAAGTTCAACGACCCACGCCCCAACCCTCCCATTCCTGGGAAGATAAGTGCCCCCAAGTAGCTGTGCACACCAGCTACGCTTGCTGACTCAGCGCGCCGGGCAGTACAAAGACCTCTCGGCTGGCTCGTCGCTCGATCTCGACTCCAGTACACAAGTGAAGCAGGCATGGCCTGCTGCGTGGACCTGAAGAGAAAGATATTCCGGAACCTAAAGTAATCGACGGGGCCTCTCTGCAGACGCCACTCTCCATGCCATAGGATGGACTAGAACCGACGCTGCCAACACTTCTGGACCTCCCAGCCCACGACTCGTCAAGTTCAAACTGAAAACGAAGTTAAATGCAGCCAATGTCTGTGAACGAAACTTAGTGCAAAATGCGACCCACCAAGTTTACTGGAACAGACACGCTGAAAACCATACATCCTCGCTGCTATTAAGAGGGCTGTTAGAACATACAGCTAACCTAATCCTGGGGCTCATCCTGCACACCCTCAGTGAGCTTGTATCACTAGGCCCAATGTGGCGTAACCGGCAGCTGGCGGTATAGGGAGCCGCGCGGTTTTTCTTGGGTATATCATGCGTCTGTGTGTCCGCATCTATCAGTCCATCAGTCCGGAGTCACTGCCCGTTATGATGTGAGGTAGCACAGTGCCCCAGGTTCGGGTTCTCTGCTTGGGGTGATGGTTTATGCTAAAGACAGCTGCCTGTGTATGGGTGGACTCCAATTTTATAATTATTACTTAAATAGATACTCATGTAGTAAGAGCGCGCACACACACGTTCATATATAAGGACCGTGTGCAATAGGACTGCACTACACAACGTAAGGTCTAAGTACATCCGCTAGCACTGCACAGTACAATGAACAAGTTCCGAAAAGCTTGTAGAGAGCCAATGCAGCCAGCGTTATTCCATTCAGAAAATTTCTGAAAGCTTCGTCTTAAGAAATTGAAAACTGCCGACAATGGCAGGCCCTGTCTGAATGGAGTCGTTTGGGTGAGTCTCTCACAACTGTTTACTCGCATGATCGGGTAGTAAAAACTAATATCACGTAGTCTCGACAATGCCGATATTCTCGAAAAATTATATCACGAAACGTTCACTGGATGCAAAGAAGAATGCGGATTTTGATAATCACTCCCAATCTACACGCCTGGGCGAGTAAAAATTATATCTATAGAAAAGCCGTGAGCGCACAAGGGGCAAGCAGAGAGAGAAATGGAAACCAAATAGGAACTGCCGAAAGTGGCCGCGTCGTGTGGGTCGATGGGCTGCGCGGGGACTTGCATCAACCCTATACGGGGCAAGCAGCCTGAATATGCTATATACGGCATTTACACTGCTCGTCAGACCACCATGCTACCTTGTTTTGGCGTAATAACAACGTGGTTTGGACGCAATAACCGAGCGGTTTTTCGTCCGAATTATGATACCTACCCAAAGAATAACACAATCTAGTCGCGCATATTGTAGTTAAATACATCTATGCAAATGTAAGAGAAACGCTGCTATATTCGCGCGGTAGTATCGATACTAGCGCCCTAAAACACTAGGTTAGCGTCGAATATCGGTACAAGCACTGGCGGCTCGCACGTGCTCCCACCAACAAATTGAATGACAAAATACAAATATGGAAATATTAGAATAAGTCCTAAATAACAATCTTTACAAGAATTAGGGGCCTGAACTCAGATCGAATAGGGAAGAACATTTTCTTAGAATCGCTTCCAAACAAATACAGCAGATGGGCCAGCATCTTCTGGCTTTATTTTGCTATTCGTTACTAACGCGCACAGTCTTGTTATTACCCCCAAGCAAAGCAAAGAGCGGGAGTAGACTAATGTTGTCGTTGAAGATGCACGTTTGTTTGTCTGTCCACCCAAAAAGTGGCAGAGGGAATTGAGCCATCATCGCGATCTTTTTCAGACAGTCTGGTGGGTTGACTGAGATATGAAAAAAATGCCAAAAAACTAGAGTTAGCTGGCCACCAAAGATGACGGCGGTGAATTTATACAGTAACTCCTGACTCAGCCCTTTTTTTCGCTGGTGTTGGTCTTACGCCACGAGGCGTTCTAGTCTTGTTTCATTGCAACAGAATGGCTGGTTGTGTAGCCCATTGTCGCTCCCAAGCTCGTCTGTAGCAGCCTGGCCTCCAGCGAGAGCGTTGGCCGAAAGGAGAAGAAGATATCGAAATTACACTAACTATAGCTTTTTAATTATTCGCCCTCGACCGTGGATAGGTTTCTTAAGAGGTAACTTGCTAGTTTCAGCTCATTTTCTAGGCGAAAACTTCGACAGCGTGTATAACTTTAGCACTCTGAAAACGCATACCTCTGCCAAGCAAAGCACGCAAACGAAAAATTAAAATTGGTTCTGAAACCATGATTTTCTTTGTATCAACACCAAAATATAATCATTTGTGCCTTTTAACAGCGAGAAAATTTCTGTAATTTTCTTGAAGATCTATTTTTCACAGCTTTTGGAGTTATGCAACAAACATTCTGACAATTAGTCAAACACATAAACGGACCAACCGATCATCACCGAAATTTAATCAATTATGTTTTATAACATTGCTAGCAATTCCTGTAAATTTCATAAAGACCCATCCAAACTTTTTCAAATACTGTGCTAACAAGCATGAAATCAAACAGCGACAAACAAACAAACAAACAAACGAAAAAAATTATTACAAAAATTCGGTCATCTACTCTGCGTAATATACCAAACAACCCATGAAAATTAAAAAAAAAAATCTGTTTGTAACTTTTTAAGTTATGGCAATAAGAAAAATGTGACTGACAAACAAACGAACGCACGGATCTTCATCAAAAATTAATCATCTATTTCTCCTAGCATACCTAACTATCCCTGTAAATTTCGTTGAAATCCGTCAACCACTTTTTGAGTTATCTTGGTGACAGACAAACAAATAGACGGAGAGAAAAACACAACGAAAACATAACCTCCTTGGCGGTGGTAAATATGTATAACTGCTCTCTAAGCTTACCACCCTTTATTTTCCTTAAGCTCTGAATTCAACTGTAAGCGAGCTGGTCCCACCCGTTCAATGAGAAACGAGCCGCTACCGGGTGTAATTATGGGCGAATAGGCGAAGAGCATGATTTAATATCAAATGAAAGAATATTAATAAAAGAGCCATGGTTACGGAAGCGAACATAGTTAGGATTAAAATCTACTAAAACTTTATAAACGTTTCGGGATCTACATGTCCCATCATCAGTATCTGAAATGATAAGTAAAAAATATAAGAAAAATGGACACTACTATCAGTTCTCTAAAATTCAAATGGAAAGAATACCAGGTATCTAAANNNNTACTATCAGTTCTCTAAAATTCAAATGGAAAGAATACCAGGTATCTAAAAGTAAAGAATAAAATACTATGAATAATGATGCACAGCTAAGAAATCTATCTGTTAGTAATATATAGAGGATGGGCACTATTTAGGTCGTTTAAAACTGGCTTGAATTGCGAAATATACATTGATTCTAAAATTCGAAGCTCAAATGGTCAGTTGCAAATGCTAAAACGGTAAAGTCAGTCAGAGACTCAGGCACCCCGCACTGTTCTGCATGAGCTCTAACGGAAGGGTGAGCGGGGCTGGCGAGAATGTTTCCCGTTCTACAACTCCTTCCCGCACGCTCACTGGCCATCGTGTGCAGCGTACGATAGGTTGACCCTATGTTAAAAGATGCACACTGTACACAACAAAATGTATACACTAGGGAGCTTTGCATGCTGAGAGGAAATCGATCATTAAAACGGAAAAATGAACCTATTGTGTAATTGTTAGTCATAATGATTTTAAAATCTATATCAGTAAAATTATTTCGATAACAATGTTAAAATCTCTGTTTTCAATTTGTACGACTGAGGTCCCAAATAGTGCATTGAAAAGAAAAATTTTCTTCTTGAGGCCGTCATGGGTTGGCGGCGTCTAACTTGCTCAAAAATTGATTGATTTGCGACTGTATTAAATTTTGAGGATAGCCATTGTTCTTAGAAAGTGAAATCAAAAATTGAAATTCGGAAAGCATATGAAAATAACATGAACAAATATGGTACGCCCGATGAAGTCAAGTAGAAATGGCATTGATTTTGAAAATGCTTGGGATAGAAAAAGAAAAACTGTTGCCAAGTCCAGTATACATGTTTTTTTCTGTAAACAGATGTTTCGAAAGTATTATTGGAGCGCAAAACTTGAACGTCTAGGAAAGGGAGCTTACAATTAACTTCACAGTCCATGGAGAATTTGATGTTAGGATGCTTACTGTTCAAATAGTGAAGAAAATTGAGGTATGGGAGTGGTAACGCAACAGTAAAAACGTGCCATCTACGTATCGCTGATATAAAACGGGGCGGAAATATTCAGAACAATCTCTTAACCAATTATATTTGTGATGGCACATAAATACATTGACGAAGGTAGGACCTAAAGGTAAGTCCATGCCTAAGCCATCCTTCTGTTTGTACAAATTGCCATAGAAAATTATCGTTAAAGCAGAGTTTGGAAATGAAACATCACTGGAAGTATCAAAATATATTCCGAGAATAAATTATCGAACTGAGAAGAATTTGTGGAGTTTTCTGCTGTCCGTTCGAAGGCAGACAGAAGTATTTCTAGGATTATTTTTTAGACTTGCTATGCCAAGCAAAACAAGGGAAGATGTAGAGAATCCGGAGCTGTCTAGTCAAGAAGTGTGTAAACCTTGCGGACGTTGCAGTAGGGAAAGATATTTCGAAATCGACCAGATGTCACCTGCTAAACCATGCAGGGAGGCAAAAAGGTAAATTCTTAACCACCCTAGACGCAGCGAGGCGATTCAAGAGTGAAGCTTAACTGAAAATAATATTACGCTTTTCATCAATAGGAATATTTTATCTCGGCATTCCTGCCGGAAAAACTCGGTTGACTCAGTGCGCTACTACTGGCGATGAAGAAGGCGCAAAGAATAGAAAAAGACACTCGAGTGGACGGCTCCTTTTGTGGCCTTCCGCGAGAGAGAGACCAGAGGTGTCCCGCTTACTAGGTCGGCTATCTCGATCGACAGCACACCCCACGAAACAGAAAGGGAAATGTAGAGCCTACCTAACTTTACAAAACTGACCTCGTCAGCAGCAACTGCAGCCAGATGCTACATCCCCTGCGGAGAAGGCACTCGGGACCCTTGGGTGCGTCATGCCCGTACATATTGTGGTAGGGAATGGGCTCGCCACAATATGCCCCTGAGGGCTCTCGATGTCGGTTATAAGCAAAATAGAGCAAAATGGGTAAAAGACCTCATGAACATATTTATTTTTTTTTTCAAAAATCTTCTCACCTGACGAATGTCATGCTACCATACAACGACCACATGGGTGGAGGAACAATGGGTTGTAAGTAGCAGAAATCGTCCTCATACATTGAGACGCCAACAAGGGGAAAGCGGAACATGTTTTAGGCTCTCAAGTTAGTATTAAGACATCTTGTGCCTAGTTGCCTCTTTGGAGGAGAATTTTATTCTATGGTTGAAGCAGCAAAGAAGTCCCTTGCAGAGCGTTAATAGTCACGTAAGATAATGCTCCTTCCCATGATGTTAAGCAATCGCTGGAAAGCTGTAACACTGAGGCTTTCCTGAACTCCGCTGGATTAAGTTACCAGCGTGCTCAGCCAGCTGAAAACCTATGAAGTATTGTGATGAGGAAAGCATTTCAAGATGGACGGCAGATAGATGCGCTCTATCCCTAACAATATTATCGGCAGCCGCGGCGCCGCGCAGCTGAATTACAGGTCCCTCCAATAAGGTCAATTCCGTCAATTCCTCGGAGGTCATATTCTTCCTAGGTTGAATTATTTCTAATACCTAAATTCCAATTAGGCTAACTACTCAAGCAAGGTCAAACACAGAAAAAATATTGTAACATGGGGTACGTGGGGCGTGGTGCAATCAGGTTTTCGGGGTCACATGTGCTGCACCAGCCTCTAATGCGACATAGATTGTGTAACACCGGGTAATACCGATAACAACCCTCCTAAATTTTAGGGTTACGAGTTGGGTAACACTGTCTTTGTTTAGAAACATTGACTGTGATACTTGATAATTATTATTACGAAATGTATGACTGCTATATATTGCTTAAATTCTAGCATGTGAGGCACTTCTGTGCAGTTTTCTGAACTTTTTACCCTAAAATACAGCCAAAATAAGGCTCCGCCAGAAATGTATATGTTTAAGCTTGCCGAAAATTCCGCAACACTTTGTTGGGGCGCTGAGATAGCACGTCGTATCCACTGCTACTCGTGTAACACTGTGAGGGTAACACTAGTGTTTGATTGCAACACGCCCCAAAGCACCATAATTTTAGGTAACGTTGTGATGTCTCGATTTTCAGTACTTGTCAGTTTACTTTTGTGCCACTAGTTATGATGATGGCCCCAATTATGAAAAGAACAAACAAAAATAGACAACGAAATTGCTGTGATCAAGAAATTGCGAAAAAGATAGAAGATATTTTAATCTTAAGTGGACCGTATGCCCAAAAACCTTCTTATCATCAAAATTCGTTTTTTTTTTTACTAAACAGTAGCTATACATCAGACGGACACGCAGGCAAAATTTTAGGCAGCCTGTGTAACCCTAAGTGGGGGCTGAGGGTGAGGTTTTTTGTAACACCTACTTTTGACTTCAAAACTTTTGTATTATTTGCCCGATCTTCATGAAACTTGAAAGAAATATATAAAATCGGAAGAAAATGCGGGTTTAACTCATGTACTTTTCCATTTTCGCCACAAAAAACGATTTCTCATAAAATGGTAAAACAGTTTTCTTTGAATAATTCGTTTTCTGTTGCGAAAATGGAAAAAAGTACATGAGTCTAACCCACATTCTTTTCTAGTTTTACAAATCTGTGCCAAATTTCAGTCAAATCTGTACATAACTAAGAATTTTTCCCGGTCTTTTTCTCGAATTTCTTATAGAAGATTCCAGCCCCAGGGTTCAAATTTGATTTTTCAAATAGGAGTCAAATAGCTTTTGACTCCTATTCTTTTCCATTTTCGTCATAGAAAACGAGTTATTCCGTTTTCTTTCAATAACTCGTTTTCTATGGCGAAAATGAGGAGTCAAATCATGTTATATTTCAATTTTACATACGTGTACCAAGTTCCATTCGAATCGGTCCAATAATGAAGTTTTTTTTCATAGGGTCCCCGTAAAATGAAACTGGATTTATAGAAAAAACAACAAGATGGCCAAACCGTGGGACAAGTAGCTATAGAGATCTGGAATTGCATTACAGCTCAGTGCGTAACATGAAGAATGCATAAGATCAGATAGAAAAATACAGAGCATCTATTACAAGTGCAGTAGTATCCAATGAAATAGGTTTTCCGTTAAGCCAATGCCTGCCAAGGAAAACTGTTATTAACGGTGGGCTGACCTCTCGTGCAAGGTCAGTCTCATGTTAGGCCAATAGCACTTGGTCCCTATTCCTTACCTAAACGGAGGGTTACCTGTACGATTTCACCTAGTGCGGCGACCCTGATTTTCGATTGGGATAGGAAGCGACTTGTAGATGCTACTGACAGTATTTTATACTCCATATAAAACAGTTATCTGGACGAATTCAGTGGATAAACGCGGTAGGGAAGATTCTTCATGTGAAGGAACATTAGTGTTTATAAAGCTGTAATTGACGTCATATTTCTTTTATTTAAATTGAAAATACTACTATGTTCAGCAGAAAATCCATTAGTATCAGATATTTGTTACTTGAAGTCATTTGTCGCATCATACAAACGTTTGCTTCTTTTCTATTAGCAGTTTTATTAAACTCACCTAATAACTTACGTCGATAACTATGATGAACAAAAATGACCGTTGTTACGTTGCATATGTCGGGATAGGATTCATTTTGTTGCAGCAAATTACAGATGGGGTTATCATCAGCCAGGGAAAAATAACTGGGTTCGAGCGAATAGATAATCGGTCAAGACGAAACAAAAAGCTGTGGAACTAGAACGCCTCGTGGCGTAACACCATCTCCCGCGGTGGAGGCAAATTCAGCGCCGTCATTTTCATGGCCAGCTTGCTATATATATTCGCCATTTTCACATCTCGATCAAATCACCAGACGGCCTAAAATATTATTATTAATATAATTTTAGTCCTTCTGCCTCTCTTTGGGAGGACAGACAACAAAAATTCAACGCTGTCATTTTTATGGCCAGCCACTTCCAGTATTTTGGCATTGCTCACATCTAAGTCAATCCACCGACTACCAAGAAAAAATTATGGTCATTACTCAATTCCTGCTATCACTTTTTGGGTGGACAGACAAATGTATATACACACACAGATACCTAAATCTTCAACGAAACCATTATCACCTCTCTTTCTTCGTTCACGGGTGCTAATAATGTGGCACGTAGTTGGTACAGATGGGCCACGCTGAAATCGGCACTGATCATGTACGGGCAAGCAGGCATACATATATAACATCACACAGAAGCTAAAAGAATGAGCTTCATCCTTAGCGAAATTCTTCGCTGCCACTTCAGATATAATCACAAAACAGCTTCTAGGGAGGCCTAAAATTATGTTTGGGATTAGGTTTTTTAATTCAGAGCAGATAGTTTAGAGTAAATATCATTTACAGTATAAGGAAAGCGTCTAGAAGGATATGCGACAGAAACGTAAAACATCGATAAGCTTGTATGTACAGTAACGTTGAACTGTCAATTTATTTTTTCCGTGCTATGTTTTCTGAGATGGCAGTCCCACACAATCCAGGTCACATTTGTTAGCACTACTGCGAGAACAGTCTACATTCCACGTTGCATCTGTCAGCACTACTGCGGGAACAGTCTACATACCACGTTGCATCTGTCAGCACTACTGCGGGAACAGTCTACATTCCACGTTGCATCTGTTAGCACTACTGCGGGAACAGTCTACATTCCACGTTGCATCTGTCAGCACTACTGCGGGAACAGTCTACATTCCACGTTGCATCTGTTAGCACTACTGCGGGAACAGCCTACATTCCACGTTGCATCTGTTAGCACTACTGCGGGAACAGTCTACACTCCACGTTGCATCTGTTAGCACTACTGCGGGAACAACCTACATTCCACGTTGCATCTGTCAGCACTACTGCGGGAACAACCTACATTCCACGTTGCATCTGTCAGCACTACTGCGGGAACAGTCTACATTCCACGTTGCATCTGTTAGCACTACTGCGGGAACAACCTACATTCCACGTTGCATCTGTTAGCACTACTGCGGGAACAGTCTACATT
>LQNS02020117.1:6439475-6494081 GCA_001587735.2 Parhyale hawaiensis | reverse complement strand
AAGTGTTGTCCTAAACATAGCACGTCATGTTGCCACTAGGCATTCCCTATACTGAGCAAAGTGTTGTCCTAAACATAGCACGTCATGTTGCCACTAGGCATTCCCTATACTGAACAAAGTGTTGTCCTAAACATAGCACGTCATGTTGCCACTAGGCATTCCCTATACTGAGCAAAGTGTTGTCCTAAACATAACACGTCATGTTGCCACTAGGCATTCCCAATACTGAGCAAAGTGTTGTCCCAAACATAGCACGTCATGTTGCCACTAGGCATTCCCTATACTGAGCAAAGTGCTGTCCCAAACATAGCACGTCATGTTGCCACTAGGCATTCCCTATACTGAGCAAAGTGTTGTCCCAAGCATAGCACGTCATGTTGCCACTAGGCATTCCCTATACTGAGCAAAGTGTTGTCCTAAACATAGCACGTCATGTTGCCACTAGGCATTCCCTATACTGAGCAATGTGTTGTCCCAAACATAGCACGTCATGTTGCCACTAGGCATTCCCAATACTGAGCAAAGTGTTGTCCCAAACATAGCACGTCATGTTGCCACTAGGCATTCCCTATACTGAGCAAAGTGTTGTCCTAAACATAGCACGTCATGTTGCCACTAGGCATTCCCTATACTGAGCAAAGTGTTGTCCTAAACATAGCACGTCTCCTCGTACAAAGACGGGAAAATCTAGTGACTTTTTTTCCATCGATGAATGGAAGGCTGGCTCGTATTGGGGGGGGGTAGGACTTTCCGTTGCATCCCACGGGGAACTTATTACACTTCTTCAAAAGAAAGATGCAGCACGAGCCCACCAATATTTAGCTACGATACGCTGCAGTTACTTTATTTAAACAAAATGATTAGCTGATGAATGGACGTTTGTTCAACTAGATCTCGAGACTAGATAGTCCAGATGATGATGATTATTAGTGATAATTTGATTATTATACTGCCGAGTTGACTTTTGCTAACACATCAAGTTTAGATAAAGTAAATTTAAGACCACAAAAAAGGCAGTTATGCACTAATGCTAATCAGAAAAAAATAGTTCTTAACTTCAGTTACATATACTGCAAGTTTTATTCTTCCTACTCACAGCACACTCGTAGTTACAATGCGATCTAAAGAGAGAAACAAAAACGAATTCGTTTTACTTAGCAAAACGAAGATCCCACTGATCAGAATAAGAAACTGAGAATGAACAGCAGAGAATTATCATCAGAAGTACCAAGAAATTCGACTTGATTGGTTCTAAAATGCTGTTCCGCGTGCCTTCTCACGCTCTATTGTATACAACACTGACACTTATAAAACGGATTTCAAATAAGCACGCTGACATTTACCCTTCCGTAAGTCAAGTGTGTTTGCGAATTTAGTATTACGGTAAGCGTAATAGTAATTCTACCTTTAGAGTACACATTCAATTCATGTTGGTATTGAAGTGGTGGGATCGACTGAGGGCTTAGACCGCTGCTTGTACCACAAAATATTCAAGTCTTTAGGAATAATATGCAAATTAAATACGTAAACTGGAACGAGGAACAGCTGAGAGAAATTTCTTACTTATGTCGATTCCTGCATTTCCTCTAGAGCTACAATGCCAACTAAAGTCACGGGCCTTGTAAAGTATTCAGATGGTAAGTAATTTTGAGAGGCACAACTTGCCCCTACAATAATCCATAGCGCCGAGATCTGCCTAGCGCTCACATGTACCTTCAAATAGATTCCAAGTTCAGAATTGTTTCAGTGGCATCAATGATTTCATAGTGAACATTTCACCATCAGTTTGAGACAATACGCAATAGCAGCTACTTATCATGAAACTGGAAAAAACTTTTTGAGAAAAATTAAATTTGATAGAAACTGTAACATCGAAAATTAAGTTCAGGAAGAGTAGGCTACCAGCTCAATCTCCGAGCTTACGATGGGGCAGCAAATTCTTTGGGATGTAGATAAGGTAGCCTGATTTTTTAAATGCTTAAATTGAAAACATGCCCGAGAAGCTCAGAACCGTCACTGGAAACGAAGGCGAAACGCCAAATAATAGTAAATTTTTATTTCTTCGTTGAGAGGTAGCTTACCTTTGAGTCGCATATTAACCCTTCAGAGGGCGACCTGCGTTGTATTGCTCTTCACCCTGGAGAAATTTGCATTTTTACGGCTTCAAAATTTCAGCTGATTTGCTGGAAACTTGTCAATTTTCATAAAATGGCATTTTTCAAGTTTTGCGTAAAACGTTTGGTGAAAGTACCATACATAAGTGGAAATACCATAGGTTTTATGAGACATGGTCCCTATAACGGGAGACCTGCGGTGTAGTTTATTCTGTGTATCTGAATGCAACTTTATCCCAGGGTTGTAATTACTGATGGACAACAAAGCTTCACACATATTATTTATAATAAATATGACGATCTTGGCTAAATGAGGCTACATCAGGGCAGTCGTAGTCCAATGTCTACTGTATCATCGAATGAATATTGTTGTTTGCACTCGTAGTGCATTGATTGTTCTGCGTACGTAGACAGTACAGTCCCTGCAATACAGCAGGCGCCCCATAGTACCCGCAACACATGCACACTGCCTGCATTGGTGAGCAAACTGCCACTGTTATCGTACAAAACGTATACGGTGGTATGCTTTCTACTGTTCTATTAGAAATGTTCATTTTGTAGTATCTTTTTTAACTTACCATTGAATTGATGATTATAATAATATCTCAACTCATGTATGAATGTCTGAAGAGTATGCCTGTTGATTTTTTATTCGAAATACCTATAAATAATGAATTTATTAGCAATTCATTAGGCCGCGGTACATTGTACCGCATCTCTCCCGTTATAACTGCTCGTTAGGAGTCTCTCTTTGTAGGGTTAAGCGACTATAGTGTTACGTGCTTCAGGTAAGANAGAGTATGCCTGTTGAGTTTTTATTCGAAATACCTATAAATAATGAATTTATTAGCAATTCATTAGGCCGCGGTACATTGTACCGCATCTCTCCCGTTATAACTGCTCGTTAGGAGTCTCTCTTTGTAGGGTTAAGCGACTATATGTTACGTGCTTCAGGTAAGATTGGGCTTCTGCGTAAGGTGAATTCTGTGTTTGGTGACAATAAGGTTGTCCGCAGATGCTATTATGCATTTTTACTGCCTGTGTTGGAGTATTGCTCACCGGTCTGGGCATCAGCAGCCGACAGTCACTTGTGTCTGCTGGACCGAAATGTTAGTTCAGCTAGCAGGCTGTGCGCCGAAAATGATTTTGTCAATTTGTCCCCTAAGAGAGAGGTGATCGGACTCTGTTATTATTATTATTATTATTATTATTATTATTACATTGGTATTGTCCCGCTATTTCCGAATCTGAGACGATCAATAGCGATCTAAGATGAAGGGTTTACTCGGCTATACAGCCGGAACCACAACGTTAAGGGGTAATGGGGTCTTACACTAAAGTATATATGATGGTAGAAGTAGTAATGACTTGAGTTTTTATTCAGCTATACCTTACTTCAAAGGTACCGTAGGTCAGATCGGACTCTGTATGTTTGTTTTATAAGGTTTACAACAATGAAAGACATTGGTTGTATCCTTCTGTCCCAGTCCTCAAGGTCTCAAGGAGGATTACACGTGCTGAGGTTGACGTGCACTCTTTCACTTGGGAGAGTGTTATATGCAGAATTCGTCAGTTCAGTCGGTGTATCGTGCCCTGGTCTGTTGGGCTTCGGAATTCACTGCCGGCATCGGCTTTCGGTCGTGCTGGCATGCAGCTGTTAATGGCTTTTTGTTGGATTTTCTTAGCAGCGTTTCGGGCTTCCCGGTGTTGCAAAATGCTTTATTTGGGTTGTACTACCTGTCCATGGCGGCCCAGGAGTAAAGCTTTATTATTAATAACAATAATTTTAAGTTCGCTCTCATAATTTAATAAACTGCAAAAGTCTCCTCGTTACATTTACAACCTCATACCTCTCATTGGTCTTTACCTTTTGACCGTATATTCTAAGAAATATGTTCCTCTATTCGGCTTATCAGTATATTACAAGAAAATGTAAACATTACAATTTCTCAAATCATTGTACGTGCACCCTGTCGGGTTATCGTTCATCTGTGTACCAATAAGCTTGTCATTCACGTTATAGGTGAGTAATGTAGTTCACATGTCCTAACGGATACCACCGAACGGAAAGGACTCCACCAGTGAATATCTTCTATATGTGCAATAAATCATGCTACCTCTTCATAATCTCCATGTCACGTATGTCAATGAAACGTTACTACGTGCAAAACCTCCCTCCTCTTTTCACGGGCGACTATCTCTTTAACCGAGCATCGTACATCCGACTGGCCCAAAATATATTTTACAAGTGCTGGCTCCCTGACAAACGCCGATCTTCTAACACAATAAACCTATAGATATTACCCTATCGCCAACCAGCTTTACCGCATTGACTACCTCGATCGCATCTTCTCAAGCGCCTATCTTATACCCATCTGGTGAATTACTACACATTACACAACCACCCATAAATATTCTATTTCAAGTGCCAAGCAGCTTTACCGCATTGAATACCTCGCTTCTTCTCAAGCGCCTAACTTATACCCATCTGGTGAATTACTACACAACCACCCATAAATATTCTATTTCAAGTGCCAAGCAGCTTTACCGCATTGAATACCTCACTCCCTGTGTTCGCGGATAGAAAATAGGCTCGTGGTTCCTCCGCCTCCGCCGGCGCCGGTGCGAGCGGTTTAATTGCGACCCGCGAAGACGTCGATTAAGGTACTGTCACCACCGCTCATTGTACCACAAATTCGCCGTATCAGCAGCCTAAGCAAAGGGCCTCACATGCCTCGACTCGTAAAGCAATCGTATTTTCATTTCCAAAGGGACCATAAGCGAGCATCTGCTGCCTCGTGCGTTCCTGCCAGAGTTATCTTCTCTAAATGGAGTGTAGACTTTGCCTTTACTCGGGGTAAGCGCGAGGGAAGGAAGTCAGGGAGACACTGGTGAGAGAATGACAGGATGGATTGCAAAACGGCAAGTCGAGTTGGGCGTGGGATGGAAATTTCAGCTGGTGCGGCAGCTTTGGTGAAGTGCTGTGAGTTAAGAATTTCATGTTTAAAAACTGAATAGGTGCCCCTTCCCTATGGTGATTATAAATCCAAGTTTAATACGTGGAACTCTAGCTTTGAAGTGCCAAATTAGAGTCAAGTGTCTCATAGTTAGTAACTCAATACTCTTCCACACTGATGATTAGAGCCCGGATTTACTGCAGTTTACGGCGTTAGTGCAATAACTGCAAGAAGTGTAATAACTGCAATAAGTGCAGTAACTGCAATGAGAGCTATAAAGATATTAGGCCGTGTTCACACGTCCATCATCGTAACGCATTCACTCAAGCTGATGGACGCGGCGCGTTGATTTGAGAGAAGCCGCTGCGGCAAACGCGGTAGACTGAAGAATGAAGCATGTCCCTTTTTAACGCGCTGCGTCATTCAAGTTCAGTAAACAGAACTTATAAAGGCTAAAGTTATCCTCTGTAGCGTTCACAGATCATGGAAAAGTCGACAAAAAAGATGTTTTTTTTATCTTCACTTTAGATCAGAATCACTTTACAGTACTCCCATTTAAGACAAGAAAACTAGAAAATCTGAAAATGATGTAAGAACACGGACGCCATCTTTGATTTGGAAATCACTGATTGCTCTGTGTTGAGTTCTGTTCTGTCGATTTATCAGAATACAAATATTTTGAAAATAGGCTGTTCCTATCAGTATATAAGATAATGGGTTACGGATGTGACTTTAAGCCGACGCAAAATATAAGCAAAAATGTAACTAAACGATATTATAACCGAACGCGCGGCGTCATTCATATGAATATAGGACACTTCTATGTGTGGACAGGTACAAAAATAAGTTGACGCACAGCTCGTGTTCATTTCATTTTAGGTTCAATAAGAGCAATTTTTAGGTGCAATAAGAGCAAATTTTAGGAGCAATAAGAGCAAATTTTAGGTGCAATAAGAGCAAATTTTAGGTGCAATAAGAGCAAATTTTAGGTGCAATAAGTGCAATTTTTTGGAGCAATAACTGCAATATTTTAAGCGCAATAAATCCGGGCTCTACTGATGATGCCTCCATATTTACACATTATGCTGAAGCATTCAAGTAGGTAGCTGGTTAACAATGCAATAAGCTTTCCTTACTTATGATGCCTCCATATTTACACATTATGCTGAAGCATTCAAGAAGGTAGCTGGTAAACAATGCAATAAGCTTTCCTTACTTATGAATTATGATGCATCCATATTTACACATTCTGCTGAAGCATTCAAGTAGGTAGCTGGTTAACAATGCAATAAGCTTTCCTTACTTATGATTCCTCCATATTTACACATTATGCTGAAGCATTCAAGTAGGTAGCTGGTTAACAATGCAATAAGCTTTCCTTATTTATGATGCCTCCATATATTACACGTGGTGCGATAGCTTTAACGTAGGTAGTAATGTAAGTCAAGTGTTTTTTGCTGAATATCTTTCAAATACCTATTGAATTTATTTCCAGCTACCTCTATCAACTTTTCAAATCAAAGCAGAGCAACAAGTTGTTTCTTAATGGAGCAGTTCCACCATTTCCTGAAGCCACACTAAGGGGTATGACCATTTATTAAATGTTAGCAGAAATTTATTTAATGTTAGCACAAATATGAAGCACTATCACCAGCAGGAAGCCTTCCAGTAAAGAAAGAGTCTGCAATGTACGCCTTCTCGTCACAACACCAGAAGACCTACCGGCAAGTCACTGCTATTTCAGTAACGCAGTATGCAGTTAGTATCGTCAGATATAACATAATGATAGTTTACGACGCACAGATATACATTGTGATTAAAATATGCAAGTATTTCCCACTGCAATTTCATATCTTCACAGCTACTCAAAAATTCAATAAAAGCTTTTTTTAAGTAGGATAGCAGTTCAGTTAAATATTAGTCAAATACCTGAACAACCTGCAGGATAAATATGTCACACTTTAGATGTAAATATCAACAACGGAAATTGGTAAAAAGTTTCGTATACGATTTAAGGTGGCGCTTATATATGGGTCAAAGAGGGAGCCGCGTCATTCATAAAAAGGCAAATCTAACTACGGCAACTGCCGCGTAATTCAAGCTTTGAAACATTTTGCTCTAGAAAAACACATTGGCAACGAATACAAGAACAGTATTACAGGAAAATGTTCTTTAAAATAAACAGAAGATCGCTTAGGACACTATTTCCCGTAGGCGTTTGTTTAAAACTCTCTTTGTATCAGTATACGCTCCTTTGTTTCCCAGTATTTTTCCCCGTTGAAAAGCAAAAGGCACAAATACACATTTTGAGTAAAATAGCACAGCCTGTTAAGGATAGGGTAAGGCCTCCCTATTCCTTACACAGGTGTTGACAGAGGGGGATAAGAAAAGAGTCTTGTATAGCATTTCAAGATGAAGACTCAGCAGCCCAAGTACGGAGGAATATCAAGCACGGGAATATCAACTCGGAAAGAGTAGGGAAAACAAAGCAAGATTGACAATTGGAGAAGAGCTGGAAGGCAGTAAAGTCGAAATAGAAGAAAAATATCCTGCCGGTTAAAAGTCTTAAATAACTAAATGGGTCTCTGTGGAGGATAGTTGACGAAAAAGGCGCTTACAAAGTATAAAAAAACCTATGTACATAAAACATAGTATCGGTTTCTCGTAAAAATAACATTGCTTGGAAAATTCCCTATGAGGGAAGCTGGGCGGTACAGGGTTAGATACTACCAGTGGTGATCGTGACGTCTTCTGCAGGGTGCCACTCACTCAGACACGGCGGTTTCTGAAGAAAGGAGGAGGAGGAAGAGCCCTTGTTACGTTTCCTTACACTACAGCGAATCAAGCGCGTCTCTGAAAGCTTCCACTTTGGAGTATCTGATTATAAGAACGACCTCCCTTCACAGCATCGCCCGAGCCTCTGCTTACCCAAGAGGCAAGACATTGCGTAAGTTGAGTATTGCTCATCATAATGGCCAACCACTATACAGTTACGCAATTTTTTCGTCAGTGACCTAATGCCGGTAATCTAGGACATTCCAAGCCTTCCTAAGAACGACTGCGGTGACATAAAAAAAAAATACAAAAAACGACCATGACACTTGGAAACCAGAAAAAAGAAGAAAGAATAACAAAAATCATTTCTAGGAGAACGACGAGTGTTATAGCAAATAGAGTACAAAATGAAAGAGGACTCGGCAGACCAACACTAAGGTTGGTATCCTTTGAACTCTCCTGGGGATGCTACTCCCCATAACAGAGGATGGTTAAACTCAACGAACTCAACTCTGTGACAACACCAAGTTCAGAGGAGAGGGGATAAAATAATTTATTCGTCGTCGCCTTAATCCGCGCAACCCAGTCACAACCTCAGCAATATTCAGCAGTATTAAGAACTAAAACTCTGAAATCATGAATATAATGTACTCATAATACTTATGAATATAATGTCATTCATCTAAGGACCAAACCACGTTGTTATTGTAAAATTGAAATCGTTTAAAATGATGCTTATGGCATACATTGTTCTTTAGAAGGTAAAATAGTAAGAAACAATCAAAATTTCCATATCATACTAATGTTCGACACTATGACCCGAAATCAAAATTTAAAGTGGATCTCTCAAGCTCGCTGGTCTCATACACACGCAGAACTTACTTGATAATCAATAGAGCTTATGGAACCAGATAAAACTAGGTTGAGAGACCAAACGGTATCTAGCTTGCCGGATTAAATACACTAGAAGCAGAAAACTATCTACTTAACGTAAGCAATTATCGGAAAAGTTCGTTTTTTAGTGTCGACTTTCCGGATAGTCTTATATTTTTTTTCTTTGGAAACTGTATTCGGCATGATGACTACATTTATATATCAGCGGGAGATAAGGAGGGAGCTTCTGACATACTTGCTTGCATTTGAGCCCTTGCACTAGCGGCATATGTTTTTTTCACTACAGACAAGGAAAAAAAGCAGCAGAAACTAGCTGAAAGACATGCAATGTTCATGGAGAGAATGCTGTTTCAAAACTGGGGTGCCAGGAATGGATGACTCGACTTCGATTAGGGAATCTCCAGCAAGAAGTGCACCTCGTTCTGGCAGGCCTAAAAAGCTTCACATCGACCAACTGAAAGCTGTAGTGGAACAAGACTGCCGTCTAACGGCTACACAAATTGCAGATATTCCTTATATACCCAAAACAAGCGTGGAAAATGAATTTCACCTAAAAAAAAGGCAATTTTTGGTAAACTTAATACGTCCAAGATGAACAATTTCGGTCTTTAGGAGTAAAATATTCCAGTCATGTGCTCTATATTTAGCACGAAGAACTAAAAATATTCGTTCCTCATAATATGCGCCGAGATGTACTATTTCGTTACAGTAACTAGCGGACTCTTTGTGTGTGGCTAGGTACAGCTCGGAGGCAGCTCCCTTCCAATGCGTGACTGGAATGGACCTGGGCAAGAATTGGGCAGAACGATGTTTGGGATCTGCTCGTCCAGGAAGCCGACCGGTACTTCTCTGTGCTGACCAGGGCCATCTCATAGCGAGGATGTTTGCAGAGGACGTCGTCAGAGAAGCCAACGGGTTCGGGTCCGTTGGCAGACTTGTTAGTCGGTTAGCCAGGCAATTTCACAATGTCCAACTTTAAATGCGTAGCTACCTATTCCCTATGGCTTCTAATATATGATTTAGGGCNCCCTCACAAGCGCCTATCTTTTATCCGAGCACCAAGGAGGCGGAGGCGGCCGCGGCCACGCTCGCCAAATTAACGCTGGGCGCTTCTGCAGCTAATTCCATCTGTCACCACCGCTCATTGTACCACAAATTCGCCGTATCAGCAACCCAAGCAAAGGGCCTCACATGCCTCGACTCGTAAAGCAATCGTATTTTCATTTCTAAAGGGACCATAAGCGAGCATCTGCTGCCTCGTGCGTTCCCGCCAGAGTTATCTTCTCTAAATGGAGTGTAGACTCTGCCTTTACTCGGGGCAAGCGCGAGGGAAGGAAGTCAGGGAGACACTGGTGAGAGAATGACAGGATGGATTGCAAAACGGCAAGTCGAGTTAGGCGTGGCTTGGAAATTTCAGCTGGTGCGGCAGCTTTGGTGTAGTGCTGTGAGTCAAGAATGTCATGTTTAAAAACTGAATATCCTTCCCCTATTGTGATTATATCTCCAAATTTGATACGTGGAACTGTATCTTTGAAGTGCCAAATTAGAGTCAAGTGTCTAATGGTTAATAACTCAATACTCTTCCATACTGATGATTAGAGCCCGGATTTACTGCAGTTTACGGCGTAAATGCAATAACTGTAATAAGTGCAATAACTGCAATGAGAGCTATCAATGCACTATATTAGGCCGTCTTCACACGTTCCTCATCGTGGCGCGTTCACTCAAACTGATGGACACCGCGCGTTGATTTGAGAGAAGCCGCTGCGGCAAACGCTGTAGACTGAAGAATGCAGTATGTCCTCTTTTTAACGCGCTGCGTCATTCAAGTTCAATAAACGGTACTTATAAACGCTAAATTTATCCTCTGCAGCGTTCACAGATCATGGGCAAGAGAAGAAAAAAGGGTTTTTATCTTCACTTTAAAGATCAGAATCACTGTACAGTACTCCCGTTTAAGACAAGAAAACTAGAAAACTTGAAAGTGTTGTTAGAGCACGGACGCCATCTTTGATTTGGAAGTCCAACTGATAGCTCTGTGTTGAGTTCTCTTCTGACGATTAATCTGGATATAAATATTTCGAAAATAAGCTATTCCTATCAAAATCAGTCTATTAGATTATGGGATACGGACGTGACTTCAAACCGACGCAAAATATACGTGAAAATAATAATAAAAAAAAACATATCAAAAGCGAACGCGCGACCTCATTCGTATGAATAAAGGACACTTCTACGTGTGGACAGAGACAAAAATAAGTTGACGCACAGCTCGTGTTCATTGTCATGTTTGAACACGTCACGATGAGGGACGTGTGAACTGATGGCACTTATTATCACTGTCACGTGTCATAAGATTTCATACGCCATGACAGCTGGTTCCCTTATCAATTATTGTTTCATTTTTTTATTGGAGTAAAAATGTAATTGAGTTGCAAAATCTCAAAAATTTCACTAGTATGTTTTTTTAATCTGTTTCGTTCTGGGGACACATCATAGGAACAGGTAAAGCGGGATAATTGCAAGAATCGTTCTCGCCATTAGGAAGAATTGTCAAATAACACAAGCGCAATGTATACTGATACTTGGTATTTGGAACTGATATATGTGTCCGTTGATCCACTGACATGCTATTACCGTTTGCTATCAGACTTTTTTTTTGGTCCTTTCAAAATTTTCCTGTATCTGCCTTTTCCTTGTTTCCTATTTCTTCCACTAATATAGCTTAAGTGCAATATGAGCAATTTTAGCTGCAATAAGAGAAAATTTTAGGTGCAATTAGAGCAAATTTTAGTGCAATAAGAGCAAATTTTAGGTGAAATTAAAGAAAATTTTAGGTGCAGTAGGAGCACATTTTAGGTGAAACAAGAGCAAATTTCAAGTGCAATAAAAGCAAATTTTAGGCGCAATGAGAGCAATTTTCTGGAGCAATAACTGCTATATTTTCAGCGCAATGAATCCGGGCTCTACTGATGATGCCTCCATATTTGGCACTTTATGCTGAAGCTTTCAAGTAGGTAGTTGGTTAACAACTCAGTAACCTTTCCTTACTTATGATGCATCCATATTTGACACGTAGGGCTGTAGCTTTACCGTAGGTAGCAATGTAAGTCAAGTGTTTCTTACTGAATATCTTCCAAATACTGAAGTTATTTCCAGCTACCTCTATCAATTTTACCCAACAAAGCAGAGCAACAAGTTGTTTCTAATGGAGCAGTTTCACCGTTTCCTGAAGCCACACTAGCGGCCATGACCATTTCGTTTAGTATTTAATGTTCGACAAATATGAAGCACTATCACCAGCAGGAAGCTTTCCAGTAAAGAAAGAGTCTGCAACGCACGCCTTTACGTCACAGCATCATCAGATCGTACCGGCAAGTCACTGCTATTTCAGTAACGCAGCATGCAGCTAGTATCGTCAAAAAAGAACATACTGATAGTTTACGACGCATAGTTAAACATCATGATAAAATTATGCAAGTATTTCCCATTGCAATTCCATATCTTCCAAGCCACTGGAAAATTCCATAATTTTTTGAAGTAGGATGGGAGTTCCGTTAAATATCAGTCATATAGCTGCACAACCTGCAAAATAATTATGTCACACTTTAGATGTAGATATCAACAACGGAAATTGGTAAAAAGTTTTCTTAGGATATAAGTTTCGGTGTACTCGTATACGATTTAAGGTGGCGCTTATATGGATCAAAAAGGGAGCCGCGTCATTCATAAAAGGTCATTCTAACTACGGCAATTGCTGCGTAATTCAAGATTTGAAACATTTTGCTCAAGAAAAACACATTGGCAACGAATACAAGAACAGTATTACAGGAAAATGTTCATTAAAATAAACAGAAGATCGCTTAGGACACTATTTCCCTTAGGCTTTTGTTTAAAACTCTATCTGTATCAGCATAAGTTCCCTTGTTCCCCAGTACTTTTCCCCGTTGAAAAGGAAAAAAAAAAACACTTTTTTAGCAAAATAGCACAACCTGTTACGGATAGGGTTAAACCTCCCTATTCCCTACAGAGGTGTTTTCAGAGGGGGATAAGAAAGGGACTTGTATAGCATTTCAAACTGAAGGCTCAGTTTCCCAAACACGGAGGAATATCAAGCACGGGAATATCAAGTCGGAAATAATAGGGAAAACAAAGCAAGATTGACAGTTGGAGAAGAGCTAGAAGGCAGTAAAATCGAAATAGAAGAAAAATATCCTGCCGGCTAAAAGTCTTAGATAACTAAATGGGTCTCCACGGAGGATAGTTTACGAGAAAGGCGCTTACAAAGTATAGAAAAACTATGAACATAAAATATAGTTTCGGTTTCTCGTAAAAATAACATTCTTGGAATGTCTCCTATGAGGAAAGCTGGGCGTTACAGGGTTAGTATACCAGTACTAATCGTGAGGTTCTCTGCAGGGTGCCACTCACTCAGACACGGTGGTTTCTGAAGAAATGAGGAGAAGGAGGATGAGCCCTTGTTAAGTTTCCTTACACTACAGCGAATCAAGCGCATCTCTGAAAGCTTCCACTTTAGAGTATCTGATTATAAGAACGACCTCCCTTCACAGCATCGCCCGAGCCTCTGCTTACCTAAGCGGCAAGACATTGCGTAAGTCGAGTAGATGCTCGTCATAATGGCCAACCGCCGAACAAAATATTTTGCTAAGCTCGAGGATTTTGTTATTAATCTTAAACTGCCGTTGCAGCTACTTTTAAACCTAATAATATTCAGTCAACCATTGAGAGAACTAGAACAGAAACAGTTTATATACGAAATTGTAAATATTTAAATAGATTGTAAGACTAGGTAGACTGGATAAGGTGTCGTCCGTACCTCTACTAGAAAAAAAGAGTTTCTGTCAGTGATACAAGAGTCAGTTTTACCCTGCCCCACTAGGGTTATTCGAGATCCAAGGTATCGCTTATCCATTAATTCGTATTATAGCATCGTTTTCTGGTAGGGAAAACACTGTTCTGAACGTTGTAGTTCATACACCCCTGACAGAAAAGGCTATTAGGAATCCACTATACAGTTACGCAATATTCTCGTCAGTGACCTAATGCCGGTAATTTAGGACATTCCAAGCCTCCGTAAGAACGACTGTGGTGACTTAAAAAACACAAAAAACGAGCATGGCACCTGGAAACCAGAAAAGAGGAGAAATAATGACAAAAATCATTTCTAGGAGAAGGACGAGTGTTGTAGCAAATAGAGTGCAAAATGAAAGACGACACGGCAGACCAACACTAAAGTAGGTATCCGTTGAACTCTCCTGGGGACACTACTCCCCATAACAGAGGATGGTTAAACTCAACGAACTCAACTCTGTGACTACACCAAGTTCCGAGGGAGGGGATAAAATAATTAATTAGACGTCGCCGTAATCCGCGCAACCCCGTCACAACCTCAGCATTATTCAGCAATCTTAAAGAACTAAACCTCTGAAATCATGAATATAATGTACTCATAATACGTACTTATGAATATAATGTAATTCTTCTAAGGACCAAACCATGTCTGTTATTGTAGGAATGAAATCGTTTAAAATGATGCTAATGACATACATTGTTCTTTAGAAGGTAAAATAGTAAGAAATAATCAAAATTTCCATATCATACTAATTTTCGACACTATGACCCGAAATCAAAATTTAAAGTGGATCACTCAAGCTCGCTGAACTCATACACACGCAGAACTTACGTAATAATCAATAGATCTAATGGACCCAGATATAACTAGGTTGAGAGACAAAACGGTATCTAGTTTGCCGTATTAAACATACTAGAAGCAGAAAACTATCTACTTAACGTAAGCAAATATCGGAAAAGTTCGTTTTCTAGTATCAACATTCCGGCTAGTCTTATATTTTTTTTTCTTTGGAAACTATATTCGGTATGATGACTACATTTATATCAGCGGGAGATAAGGAGGGAGCTTCTGACATACTTGCTTGCATTTGAGCCCTTGCACTAGCGGCATATGTTTTTTTCACTACAGACAAGGAAAAAAAGCAGCATAAACTAGCCGAAAGACATGCAATGTTCATGGAGAGAATGCCTTTTCAAAACTGGGGTGCCACGAATGGCTTACTCGACTTGGATGAGGGAATCTCCAGCAAGAGGTGCACCTCGTTCTGGCCGGCCTAAAAAGCTTGACAAATCGGCCAACTGAAAACTGTAGTGGAACAAGACTGCAGTCTGACGACTACACAAATCGCTGATATTCTTTATATACCCAAATCAAGCGTGGCAAATGAATTTCCACCTAAAAAAATGAAGGCACGTTTTGGTCAACCTAATACCTCCAAGATGATCAGTTTCGGTCTTTAGGAGTAAAATATTCCAGTCACGTGCTCTATATTATATAGCACGAAGAACTAAAATTATTCGTTCTTCACAATCTGCGCTGAGTTGTACTATTTCGTTACAGTAACTAGTGGACTCTTTGTGTGTGTCTAGGTACAGCTCGGAGGCAGCTCCCTTTCCAATGCGTGACTGGAATGGACCTGGGCAAGAATTGGGCAGAACGATGTTTGGGATCTGCTCGTCCAGGAAGCCGACCGGTACTTCTCTGTGCTGACCAGGGCCATCTCACAGCGAGGATATTTGCAGAGGACGTCGTCAGAGAAGCCAACGGGTTCGGGTCCGTTGGCAGACTTGTTAGTCGGTTAGCCAGGCAATTTCACAATGTCCAACTTTAAATGCGTAGCTACCTATTCCCTATGGCTTCTAATATATGATTTAGGGCAGCGGTTCCCAAACTGGGGTGCATGGTACCCCTAGGGGTGCGAAATACTGTTTTGTTTCTCAGTCATTCACCAATTAACTTCAATTAATGGCACAAATGTAGCATAAATTTCATTTATCATCACGTGGGTACTTAATTTTGTAGGAGGTGCGAGAACATGTAAGAAGTTCTACAGAGGTGCCAGGCATGGCAAACTTTGCAAACCACTGATTTAAGGCTTCAAAGCTAGCCAAGTGTTAACTACGCTAATTTATATACGTACATGACTCCTAGGAAGGATTCCAGTGATTAAGGAAATCTGTTCAAGAGAATTGACAAGAAAATGCTACACAACAGCTTTACAGCGGAATAGCTTTTTAATAGAACTCACCTTATCGCGCAACAAATTCGACAAGATTGAAGTAAAATTTATAACCTTCGCTACGAGAGCTGAATTACCAATAACGACAACATTGCACGCAATAGTTTTCCGTGTTTGACGACGATAGCTGCCTAACCTGTAACACATATGCGGTTAAGCTGAATGACGTAAATGTGTCAAAAGAATCTACTATATAACTAGAGCACTCTGAGAGCGCATACCTCCGCCAAGTGAAGCAACGGTAGCAAAAAATTAAAATTGGCTGTGAAACCATAATTTTCTCTCTATAAACTCCAAAATCTAATCATTTGTGCCCTTTCATATTATTAACAGCGTGTTCAATTTTCTTGAAGATCCGTTCATAACGTTTTGAGTTATACTGTTAACAAACGTTATGACAAACATGAGTCAAACGTACAAACGAACCAACCGATCTGCACCAAAATTTGATTATTTATGTCTTTTAACATTACTAACAACTCCCATGAATTTCATAAAGATCCATTCATTATTTTTTGAGTTATTGTGCTAACAAGCATAAAGATAAAAACAATGACAAACGAACGAACGAACAAGCGAATCATTACCAAAATTTGGTTATTTACTCTTTGTTGTATACCTAACAACTCATGTCAATTTCATCAAAATCCATCCATAACTTTTTGAGTTAGAGCGTCGAGAAAAATGAGGCAGACAAACAAACAAACAAACGGATAGACATATCTTCACCAAAAGTTAATCATCCGTTCCTCCTAACATACCTAACAATCTCTGCAAATTTCATCCAAATCGGTTAATAACTTTTTGAGTCATCTTGGTGACAGACAAAGAGACAGACAAACACGACGAAAACATAACCTCCTTGGCGGAGGTAATAATTGACGAGTTCCTATTTATTTGTTAACTAGAGTTCTCGCGCCGTCATCATAAACAACAGCGAGAAAAGTGTGATGACCCTTCTTCATTGATCATAGTTTCGTTACGTATAAGCTTCTGAAGGCTTCCTACGCTACAACGGCCAACTCAAATTATTCTAAAAGATGAGTGCTCTTTGTTTCAATTCATCTGAGCAGCACCTGTCATTAAATCACGGCAGAAAATCAGTCCTTGATGAAAAATCTTCCGTTGTCTTATTACATTTATTTTTTGCTCTTCGATGGCTTTGCAAATGAAAATTCAACATTGTGCCTGAAAATTGAATACATATATATGTAGATATGGCGCAGTCAAGTGGCCTTTCAGTATCACCTTTTATTTGTAAGAACACACTCCTGCAGGTGAGCTCAGGACCACAGTAATGCCACGGCCACATATGAAGTTAAACGAGCATGTGAAAGCGAGGATGAGTAACTCAATTGGCGTTTTGAATTATATTTAAACTCGGTAGCATGGATACGGTGGCACGAACGACACGTCAGCTGCACATCTTGGCATCACGTCGGTCATATGAAAGTCGAGTCTGGCCTCGGTATTATGAAGAAGCTGCATCCACAGTTCATTTACTGCAGATAGTTATGTCAAGCAATAGGGCCTGCAGTTGCAGCATAGTGGCGTCACACAAAAATGTATCGGCCAATAGCGTCACTCCTTTTGCAACGGGGCATCCTGGGTAATGCCAAGACAGAGGCATCTTGGGTAATTTCCAATATGGCGTCGTGTGTGTGAGAAGTTAAGTCTGTGTCGCGATTTTTTTTTTTTACATAAACGTTGGTAAAATTGTACAGTTGCATTTTATTTTGATTTTCGTGTCTGTATAACATTCTACTTTATAACTTTTTGTAATGCAAAGTTGTCTTGGTGAACGAAAATCGTCTAATTTTGTCTTTTTGAACTCCTGCAAATCATTCTATTCCGCGCACAGCATTCGCTTTAACATAGGCAAGCATTTTCAGTTGATTTTCTCAGTTCTCTTTTTGGCGCTTTAAATCAAAATGCAATAAAATACATCAAATCTATGGTCCATTATTTTCCGTTTCTTGTATAATAAAGTGTATGGCCAGTATGGGTAGTTCCAATTTTTGAGGTAATAAATGATGAACAATTGGCGGGAGAGTCTTTCGGGTATACTGCAGTACAAGGAGCCGCCGCTCGCGGCCTCATAGAATGGGTTCCATTCGCAACTGCAACGACCGCCACCGCCAAGGCCACCAAACTAACCTTCCAGTGCCTACAGACAGAATGTTGTACTTACATCAGAGAAGTCTTTATGGAGTTGACAGAGAAAAATAGGGTTTTACACAGATGCTAATTTTAGGCCCATAGTCAATGACAGATCGAGCCACAAGTTAATAACATTAACCCGGAGATAAAATCCTTTCTTCCTGGTGAAGGTAATAGCCTTGCGTTTCCCTGACACACTACAGCTAGGAACTAACAGCGCTCCCAATACCAATCACCTTTCCCGTACGTGTATTATTATTAGATGCAGTATTCTACCATCCCAGTCCCGTAAAAGGAACAGCTCTGCACCTTCACGATTCTCTTACAGTCAGGAACTGTCCACACACAGAGAAATTCTGACGCACTTAGATGCATCAGAATCACATGCATTTTTGTCCCAAAACCGAAACACGCAAGTGCATTCATAAAAATAAAGCGCATAATGATGATGCATACAGGGCTTATGATGCACTTGGCACGAACTGATGTACTTACGTGTTTCGGTTTTGTGACAAACCCGATAATGCACCTAGATGCATCAAAAACAGGTAAAATTGATGCACCTGAAGAGACGAAACTTTGTAAGACAATAGCGATCTGCGTGTTAGTAAGTAACCGCGTCTCGCTTCGTACGTGTAACAAAACTACAAAGCTTTTGTTCACTTTGTTTTTGTGGAAATGTGTTTGTCTGAGAGAAGCTTGTTATTCTGTCGTCTGCGATGACACACCAAACTACGCCATAAAACACCTACGTGCATACTGATGCTTCGCTGTGAAACACCTACGTGCATCGAAATTTTCCTCAGTGTAGTACCTTTACAGCCGGAATTGCCAATACTCCCCAGTACCTCTCATGTAGAGGCAACAGGTGCGGTCTTCCGAGGCTTCCTTGTAGTACCCTTACAGTCACGAAACGACCTGTCAGCGCTCATTGGCACCCACCCTGTAAACATAAGAGCTCTACCCTTCCACGGCACCACCATGGATCGTAGCCTTCCCTGGTGGGCTGTAACCATACGTCTACTTTCCCTCGAGAACACCAGGACTGAAGCTGAAATATCAGCAGCCATGACTTCCATTAATTTTCAATGCAAGCTTTGGACAGCTCGAGGCTAAGAGAGAGAGAGAGCGAACATGGAGTCAGTCGGTCGTCGCAGGAAGCAGCCACTCTCTCCGTAAGGTAGGAGGCTGTCTGCACAAGGAGTAGGGGCGGGGGGGGGGGGGAGAATGTTTGCCAAAGACCCTGTCGACTCGGTCCGTCGTTACAGAAAGCCATGGCAGCTTCACTAGGNGGGGGGGGGGGGGGGGGGGGGGGGGGGGGGGGGGGGGGGGGGGGGGGGGGGTAGAATGTTTGCCAAAGACCCTGTCGACTCGGTCCGTCGTTACAGAAAGCCATGGCAGCTTCACTAGGAGAGAGAATAAGCCTAGCGTGGAGGACTCCCATGCAGGTCCAACTTGCAACGGAGTTTGAACATTTGGGCAAGCATATCCTCCGGGCTTAGGCACATCTTGTGTCTAACAAGCGAGAGAGTGTCTTTGGTAGCCGTGATATTGGTGCTGTGCTCAGCAGCGTCAGTGTTTCTAACAACAGCAAAACAGTCGCAGATATTCCATAAACTGGCGCGAGGCTCGGGCGAGACAAGCGCAAGCAAGCCAGCCCATAGCAAATGTGGAGGAATACGAGAAATGGGTTGGTCCGCACAGTCACTGGACGATGGCGAGTGTGCTCGTATGAGGTTTCCATAGTTGCCATTTTACAGTACAGATAAGCTTCCTTTTATCATGACCATGTGCTGTTTTCCACGAGAGCCTGTAATGTGTGTCCAGTTTATAGTGAGGTACAAGATTATATTAATCAGAGTTTTAATTTGTAGCATGGCAACATCACACAGATGACACGTTTTACATTTCTGCGTATCTCGCCCTTATCTAATAAATGTTCATCACGTACGGACTGCTACCGCTCTGCGACTAGGCATTTGCGTACGCACATTTTCGTCGCAAGTCGAACAGATGCATTCTAGTACCTAATGAAGCACAGCTGCTATTTCTAGCTGAACCTGCGGAATAATTAGATCAGGTTGCGCCAGACGTCGGCAAATGCTGCCATCGGAATGATGAAGCAGGCTAGAGGTTCATTGTATTATAGCATAGAAAGAAGGGATCAGAAACAGCCGAGCGTGGTGTTCCCAGTACATGTCAAGGTGATATTTGAACGTGTTGACAGCGTTCTGACAACCAGGGAAAGGGAAGCCTACTCTGGATGTTCGCTAGGAAGTACAGGTCGACCTGCTGACCCTGCCTAGTACTTTGGTACTGATTTTTGAGCTTTTGCCCCTACTTTTGGAGCTGATTATCTACATCTTCGTCGGAAATTCAGAGTGCCGTGACGTCAATCAATGAAGGCATTCTGGTTTTTCAGTGTTCCTATAAGCTGCCTTCTGAGCCATGTTTTTCCTGCTGGAGGCAGCGCCGATATAATTTGTACGCGTTTGTAATAAACTTGGTGTCTTGAATTGTATTGTTTCGCTTGGATTAAGACCTCTTTAAAAAGTACATGAACCTCGAATTGAACAGCAAACTCCAAGTGAGTGGAAACTACTGTTTGATTTACATTCAAAATCTCTGCTAGTGAATTCCAAGACTTTGTTTACAGCTGGCCACTTCTGTCAACTTATTTTTCGTGCCTTAGGTCGCTTGTAATATATATTCCAAGACCACGCTGCAGGGTATTAGAAGCCAGTTCAGTGCTCTTCATCTTTAGTATGCGGTTAAAAATCGAGGTCTTCCCGAAAGTCCGTTCTGTCGCTGTCAGGCTGGTATAGGAACAGCGAGTGTCTATCATCATCCACAAATGTGCGAGCTTAACTCAGGGTGGTAAGATCTCAAAGTTGGTATAGATGACGACGATGAGGAAGAGTGGGCCAAATAGGTTCCATTGGGTAGCTCCTGATTTAAACAGGAATCTAGCCGCTTGATGCTCAATAGTGAAAGAAAGTTCGTCTGCGTCAGTAGACTTAGGCCGGCTGCCCACTAACATTTTTCGTTGCCGCTAGCAGCGTAGAGGCAACTTAACTAACACGTTTACGTAGCTACAACACGGCTTCAGCTTGCACAAAATTGAACTGCTTCAAAAATTTTCAAATATTTCAGTCACTACTGCAATTTTTACACCCTAGCGAGTTGCCATATTGAACTTTCAACGATCGCTGTTAATTATAAGCGGTTTGGGTTTACAACGATTGATATTTTAAGAATTACAGCACGATATTCATAGACGTCATGCTGAGGTCACGGCCACGACTGCGCAGTCGGATAAGCTAAGTTACGTCTAGGCTGCTAGCGGCAACGACAGTTGTTAGTGGGCAGCCGGCCTTATATGTTGAAACGGATTGAAATTTCATGGATCTCGTGCGCAGTAAATACGTCCCTTATTTAAGGAATCCACATTCATCTGTAATAATTCCAGTACAAATATTATTTCTCCTTGTTGAATACAGAGGCGAAATATTCGCTTAGGATTGCATCCGAATCTCGTTGATCCTTGGTGACTTCACTATAATTTTTTTTCTCTGCGCCTATGACTTTCTTTGGTGAATTTTCTTTCATTTAGCTACATATTGTTTCATCATGTAGGGCACGTAACCCACACAGCATAACGTAAGTAGGTATTAGCGGGTTAATTTGTATATCATGAAACAATTTTTTTAGATCAGCAATATTCATCTAGGTATTGTCGAGAAACTAATCACGCCTGAATGCACTAAGTAGGATATGACCTTCTGAATGAGCTTGAAATTGGTTGCGATAATAAGGTGTAGCGATAAGCATTTATATTAGTACGAATCTGCAGCCTTTGCCAAACATTACGGCTAAAAAATTGAGTATATATTGTGCTCATAATTTCATTCTTTCAGCGCTGGAACAGCCATGAAGTCATGGAAATCTAATATGCAACAAATATGCAGCTAAAGTGTTTCTATTTTCATATGCAAATAATAGTACAGCATAGAGCACTGAAAAGTTTTCTCAACATTAGATGGTGCCTTGTACGGCCAACTTATGCAAGGACAGAATATAAAAACTCAAAGTTTGGGAAACATAAGCCTTCACAGCAATCGATTCCAACTCTCTCCTAAACTATACTCAGTATTTTACCAGTGAATGTCAGCCCAAGTTAATATTCTAGTCACACATTCACTTGCTGAAGTTTTGAATTTCACGAGATCGACCGTATGAGTCCGCCTCGTTATTTTGTGAATATTTTAAGAAAAAAAATCACTGTAAAAAAGTTTCAGAGGCTGGCACTTTATTGCTGGAAAAGTAGGTATATTGGTAGCGCTAAGAGTGAAGAAAAACTCAGTGAAGGTATATTCTGACCAGTCTATGAAGGCAGTTTAGGCGGGGCATAAGAGATTGTGCATTGTCATATTTTGACCCTACATAAAATTGATATTTTTACATTTCACTTTTCCAATAAATATAGAGTTATCTTGAACTGTTTTCGAAGTCAGGTTGTAATTAAATATTGAATAATGGCAATACATTTCTTGAATAGGAGAAAATATAGCAATATTTCGGAAACTTGGCATAGCAGCATTTGCTGCTATGCCAAACATACCGAACTTTCTATTGGACATTTGAGTTACCTTATTTTAGGATGAAAATGCGCCATGAAAACTTCTTCAGCTTCCCGCTCACGCGTTTTACACAGGCAAGTGAAGGAGCTCATATACAACATTAATTCCTATTTTTTGGAAGAAAAAGTGAATCAAGGCCCGTATTCGATCGTTCAAAAGTATCTGCTGAACTGCAAAGGCAACGAAAGTCGGCATCAGAACAGTTCATTGAATTTGCTCGCAAGCAAATTTACTGCAGAGCAAATTTTCTCATCTGCTGCACGGAATAGACCTGCCACAGTCACCAATTTGGATAATTTTGATCTAAGAGTCCTACGAAGTACTGTGCTCTCTTTCTGTGAGAGAAGAGATACTCCAAGATGCGAATTGATCCTGTGTAGGAACACCTTCGTGCGTGGGATCCATATTTTTCATGGCATACTTCATGATCCTTCCTTTTCCTAGCTTAGAACAGCTTTTTTTATGCTGGGAGGGAGGTTTAAGGTTTCGTATATAAGATTGTAATGTATAGGCCACCATTACCGCCCCAAATGAAACTATTTTTTGTAGCTGTTCTCACATGGTTATCATGAATACTTTTCGCAGACATTTTTCCTCTAAATCTCATTAGATTTTCCATTTCTAAGATAACTGTAAATCTCATTAAAGTTCCCCTGGCTGCATTCTTATTTATCCATGCAAATTGGTATTTAATACTCAAGAACGTCTCACAATAATTCGCGCTTCATTAGTTTCCGCCAGTCCAATCCTTTTAAATCGGTAATGCTTGGCTCTAAACGCAGGTAGTATAGGCGGGGCTATAAGACATGCCAGTAGAACTGGCAACGCCGAAAAGGAATTTGACCGCGCCCAAAACGCCTACATATGGTCAGACTTTAACCATCCTCAATATCAGTTATAAAAAACGGTGCAATCGAAGAACAAAGATTAATTTCAAACAATGAATTAAGGGGTGCACCCCAGATTTAATTCTACTTTATTATTTACAGTCCGACTGCAACAAAATATGTACACTACGTGTAAAATAAAAAAAATTGGTTTACATGGAAATTTTCCCGTTTTTTCCTTCGTTTTCTTTTTTTCATCGAATTTCAGGGTTAACATGCATTTTTCTATTGTTGACTAAAAACACATCATTTCCTAGAGTTTTCATGCTAAGGGAAAAACAAAGACAGTTTTCGAGAGAGAAATTTAATCAGGGTTTAAACCAAACAAAAAAAAACATGTTTTTTTTTGTTTTTATGCAACTTTTTTTGTTTTTATTCATAAACATTCCATAATAAACAGCTTTACTTCTATTAAGTATTAAATTTTAGTCTCGGAACTCAATGGATGAGTTAATGTGTTTCTTTTCAGGAATCCGTTTAACTGTTGGGACAATTCGAGTTAACTAGTTTATGTTTACTAAAACCCTATAACTTATTGAATTATGTGATATTTCAATCTGAGATGCATGATTAATTATATTCTGGTAAGCAAGGAGTTATTGAAAATTAGAAGTAGTAGTTGTATAGTTGCTATTAGATAGCTATTGAAAAGGATGTAGGCATATAGCTATTTCACTTTCTTCAGTTTATTACTCTGCTCTTAACTAGTAGCTAGCTATTTCTATCGAGATGCCTTTGTATTTTTGAGTGTTTAAAGATTTTCAAAGGATTCTATAGATATTTCACTTTCTTTAGTTCATTACTCTGTTATCGATTAGCTTGTAGCTTACTATTTCTGCTAAGTTGTATTTTAATTTGAAGTGTTTTCAAGTTTTTCAAAAGATTTTATATTGCAATTATAAATTATAGCATCTCTGCTAATTTACATATTAAATGTAGCCATAGTAAATACTGCTAGGTACTCTGCTAACTGCTTTTTCTCAAGCCCTTTATCTTTAAATCATTCTTTTGCAATAAAAATTTGAGATGAAGAGACTAAGATTGTTGATGATTAGCTAGTTACATGTGTCTACACAGTAAAAAACTCTTTGAATGTTGGATAAAATTCCTAGAATTCTGGATAAAACAAGAAAATATTTAAAAAATCATAGCTTTTGGTTTAAACAATAAAAACCATGGTTTTTGCCAACCCTGAATTTTTATAGCTGGAAAACTGAATTTTTCTCTCATTTTTGTCCATTTTATATTTTGGCTCAATATCGAACTTTCATATCTGATTTTTTTACTTCCTTGCTTTCGAATCCATCTCGGTATATTTTCAAAATCAGGTTGAAAATCGGAAAAGTAATTTGATAACTTGATAGCTATGGAATTTTTCTTTCCAAGACCCTCTTTGTTTTTCGCGTAGCATAATTATTGAATGACATAATGTGTTTTGAATGTTAAAAAAATTAAATTTTACAAGAGAAGCGAAAAACTAAAAAAGAGTTTTTATGTTAGCTGATGTTGTTTATATTAAATTTTCTCCTATCACGTTGAAAATGTCTCTGATTATCAACTAAGGTGTTTCCATAGACAAAACAATCGGAAATCATGAATGTATAAAAAATTATGACGTCATACTTAGGTGCTGTCACACAGGCCTAAATATGACTATGCATTTTTTGTGTTTGCTATAAAACTTATACATCATATGTAAAAGAAAAAAGTTTTACTTCTATGAAAATTTCCTTTTCCCCGTTTTTGAATGTATGTAATATATTCAAAAGCTACAAATCAATTCTTTTAGCGAAATTGGATATGCCTAAGCTGAAAATTCCATAAAAATACATGAGCCACCCCTGAAAAATGGAAATAAACAGAAAACGAAGAAGAAAAACTTAAAAATTTAATCGTAGAAAATCGATTTTATTCTCGATTTTACATATAATTGCAAAGTTTCAGCCAAATCGACCGACTTTCAAAATTTAGCCCCCCCCCCCCCCCTTCAAAGATGTTCCAATGCACCCAGGGCAGAAATTTTTTGCTATAGATCTTCCTCCATTTAAGGATCAAATTACACTAAAAAAAAAAAGAAAATGTAAACTTCTTGCCATTTTCGCTGGGGTGTTCCCCATGAAGAAACTATGTAGGGGTGGATCAAGTGGACCAAAAATCCAGGGAGTTGACTCCAAATATTTCACTATCGATATTTGAAGTGTGGTGTAGTAATGGATGTTCAGGTCAGTTGACCATTGTTTCACCAACGTGGACGGCACGGTCGTGAAACCCTTGACTTAACGTGTAATCGGATCTTAGAATAGCTGGATTACTGTTTCAAGGAGTGGAGCAGGACTGTGTGCTTTATTATTACAATTATTTTTTGTTTTACAATAGAAACTAAGTTAATTTCTTTTAGAGCTTTACAGCACACTTGGACATAACTCTGTTTCCCCATGTTTTCCTATCTACTTACGCGTTTAAAGAGATGAATAAGAAAGAGCTACAGTAGGCCAATATAAAATGGAAACCCCAAATGCAGGGGAGGAGCACCGTGTGTGGGAACAGTGAGTCAAGAAGAGTGAGAGTCCTCGGGGAAAACCCGCGGGCTGAAGGGGGACCGACCTTCCGGTCTTGGGATGCAGTCGTCATATTCGAGCCTGGCGTCAATGACGCCATAGCTTAGGAAATCGGTGTTCGGCTGCAGCCGTGCACTACTCTGGGCCCTAAGGAGATATATCCGCATCTCGAACCAGTGCGTACGAGTTCCTAGTTAGTGTTAACAAGTGAATCTAACTAAAACAGCCCCATTTATATGGCCAGCGATTCGTCCTACGCCATCTGATGAGCTAGAAACTGATGTGGGACTAAAGTAATGCATGGAGGTTCATCATTTTGAGGGGAAGTTAAACAAAATATGAGCTCTTGCATTTCAGGGGACAAGAACTAATAAGATGGGAGAAAATTCAGATTTCAAAAGGCGAAAAAAAAAAGTTGGGTGCCTTGGAATCTTTTTCTTCAGTATTAGAAAGGGGGAAAATGAGGAAGCCCAAAAGACGGCGGGGGTTTTGATGAAGTTTTAATTTTTTGCCATCATTTATAATGACGGCACGGGCCACTAGTAATGAAAAATCTTCTATACTATAATAAGAGACCCGTCTGTCCGAAGCTTTATTTTTCCCCTATTTAATACTGAAGAAAAAAAATTCTAAGGAACCAAACTTTTTATTTTTGCAGATCCGTATCCAGGATACGAACCCGGGAATTCCCGGGTTATTAGTGAAAGCCTGGTCACGGGCCTGTGTGAACTTGGTTGCTTCTGTGCACTGGGTGAACTTCGCGGACTTTGTGGATATGGTGAAATTGGGAGCATTGTGAACTTTTTCGATAGGATGGTAAGACATTTTCAAATACATACTTTCATGACTTATTCGACAAAAAGGTTGCGTTTTGTGCACTAGTAATAATAACAATAATAATTTAAAATTCTACAAAAAAAATGGCAGACGTCCATAACTTTTCTTTGTGTGCAACCAGTTGTCTGATCTTGACACGCACTGAATTGGTACGCGATTTCAAGACTGAGAGGCTTGACTCGTTCGGAATTTCAGATAGTAGTTTCAGCCTCGCCAATTTCAATTGCCTTGTAAGTGCCAGCAGCCTCCTGATTTCTATAAGCTAGTTGAAAACTATCTTATAGGGAGAAAGTATGAATGTTTGGAAATCTCAAAAGCAGTCAATTATGGGGTTACATCTGAAAGTCAGTTTAATTTGTCGAAGCCATCGCACCTGTCTGACGTTCCAATGAAGTCAAGTTTCCAAAACTTAATATTACCAACCAGTCGAAAGCTCCCATCCTGATATAATGAAATATTCGTGCATTTATTTACTTCGTGTCCGCTCCTTAATGAAATAGATAGGCGACTGCTAGGACTCGTTGAAGATTTTGTATTAAATTGCGTTTTCATAGTGATCGATGACCAGGTTGAAGATGGCGAAAGTGGGATCCTTATCCCTTTATCTGGATGCACTTCTTGCTTGAAATACTTCTTGAAATCGAAACAAAGATATTTACAGTTTCTCTTAGCTGTTTGATCTCAGTTCATAAGTTCAGTAGCCTAGGTCAGTGGTTCCCAATAACTGTTCAATGTAGAACCCTGCAAAGAGAGCAGTACATAGTTGTAGACCCTAATATTGAATGTATGCATTATGCTACATTTAGGTATAACCTGTGTTATGAAGGATAAAGAAATACCCCTGTTTTATCACTATTGATTATGTAACTAGAATATTCTATATGTAAATGTTATTTAATGAGCATATATCCATTACTGCTGCCAGTTAGTGGTTCAACTTGCACCACATTTTTAAAAACTAATGCATATTTTTAGAGGTTGCAATCTTATAGCTATGTAACGAAACCTTCACAAAGTTAAGAATTACAAAACTAGCAAGATTTAGTTTAGGTCCGTTTGTATTTACTCTAAAAGAAAACAGTGCTTTTGAAGAAAATTCATATTATTTTAAATGGAACTGAGCAGATCTTTTCTTAAAATGTATAAAAACTTATATATTACACATCATGATTTTTAAATTCAATTTTAATACTACATGCATAGGCGTTTTGTTACTGAATTTATTTTCAGCCCTAAATACAAATCAATGAACTAGAAATAGAGATTTTCTTAAAATAGACCCTTTAGGGGGTCTACGGTGGATCCCTGGGGGTCTACGGGGGTCCATAGACCTCTTATAGGGAACCACTGTCCTAAATAATCAACGAAGCCCACACGAAACTATGATTTTTCACGTTGCAGAAGACAGTTATTTTTTTAGGTTACTTATTTTTTGACGGAACAGTTTTTGCTTCCAGTGAGAAACTTAGATGTACTGAAAGCTAATCCTGTGGTATCTAGCATCCACTGCGTGGAATTTAATGAAATCCAGTAATATGTTGCTGCTTGATATTGGAAGATTTTCCCCGTGTCACCAAAGGGGAGGGGCGATTGTGCTGCTTAGGTGAATTGAAAAAGGGAGCACTTATCTTTTATGACAATTTGAGACGGTTGCTGCAGCGTATCCATCAGAAACGTTGGTAACAAAAGAATATTAAATGCAACAAAAAAGGTCTTCTGTGATTCCTCGCTGTCATTTTTGACAGCGCGGGTACTCTAGTCTTCATTATAATTCTGCTTGAGGCTTCATTCGTACGTCCGTCTGCACGTCCATGTGTCTGCACGTTACGCTTTTCAGTATTAGGGAGAGATTCAAATTGCTAGACGCTCTGATTTTCGCTGGAAGGATGTTCAACCATAGTTGTCTTCTTTTTACTACTTGAAAAAATGTCAGTCACTTTTTTTCGAAGCAAAGACATGAATTTTCTTTCAGATGTATCATATCTACCGCTTTTTTCACGCTATATTAGATATTTCAGTTTGCTGGTGACGCACGACGTATCTAGAATGCGCATCTTGCGTAGTTGGGGAGCTCGACTGTAAAATTTTTGAAGCGACTGTGCGATAACTAAGGAAATATGACGACTTTTCGATAACAGAAGGTTACGCTGCTGTGACAGATGAAATTGGCCCAGTCTGTTGTACAGCTACTGCATCAAACAAAGCAGAAAAATGGGCTACTGATCAATATCAACGGATCCCGCAAAATAGTGCGGAAAATCAGATACGCCAGAAAAGCATTGATCCGTGTAAGGCTATGAATGACTAAATTATCTGTAAGCTGTGGGAAACAGACCTGAGTAAATGTGTGCGAATACAAAGGAGAAGAATGTAAGAAGTACTGTCCTATATCTATCAAGACACAGTATGAATTCTCTGCTCACAGAACAAATGCTTGATTTACATGTGAAATCAGAAGTCTAAAAAAAAGTTAGACGAGGTGTAAGGCAGACAGACTGCGTAACGATAGACAGGGTTAAGTGGTAGGCATTGGTTCAGACCGGGTGGGTTAAGTTAGAAGCGCTATCTCAGCTTAAACTAAGAACAGTGAAAACATTAATCAACCGTGAAATTTCCACGGGTTCCACCAGAAGTCAACTTATACCCACAAGGTTTCACTTGTCAAGAATTTATGACAGAGCGTGAGCTTCGCCACTTCGAACCATGCTGAAGGCATTAGAAACATCCCAATTAATTACCTGTAACAGGTTTGAAATCTTGATTTTGCGAAACACTAATGGCATCCAGAAATCTCAAAGGAAATCGATTAAGGGTTGAAGCCTGAAGCTTGCTTGATTCACCGGATGGAATCTAACGTTGGGAAAAGTTGAGCCGATTGGGCTTCAATGCTCCGTGGTCAACCAATGACGCTTTTGACGTATATATTGCCTCTGAATTACATATGTCCTATAAAAAGTTCAACAGGCACTAAAGTTGCAAGTAACTTACACAAACAATTAACAATTGGAGCATTAAAGCGAGAGTATTAGTTGCTGTAGCGAGGCTAAAACAATGACCGGGAGGCCCAAAAGTTCAGAGGGCTAGCTTACTCCAAACAATCAACGAGTCCAAATGCATCGAGCAGTGACCATATAACATTTATAACCAGCTGATAATGAATGAGTCGGGTTTTTTTAACGATAGCGACAGGTTCATGATTTTTGGAAAATGGAAAATCTGCCAAAATTCCGTTTTCAAGCCATGGAAAAAGTAGCGTACTGTAACCCAAACTGTTTTCAAAAGTAACAAAAACAAAAAAGTATAGCCCAATTCAGAAATTTAGTAGCGTAGAGGTTTCAAAAGTAGCCCAATCCGTTGTAGCCCAGTCTGGCAATCGGAGTACCATCGTCCAGAGTGAATGATTAATTTTCAACTGTGCACACAGTGATACTTAAAATAACTACAAAAACGCTATTTCTGTTATATCGGAATTCGAATATATTAAAACGGCTGAATTATTGGCGGGAAGGCAATCAGTTTATCAAGCACTGACGAAAGCTTTGCTTTGTGGGATACGCATGAAAATAGGAGTATATAAGAGCAAGAAGCATTTTGTGTAGCAGCTCTTCCTATACAAGAAGCTCGTCGTTATGAAGCAAAAAAAAACGAATCATTTCTGAATATTTCAGGCCCGCATTCATACAGAGAAGAAAAGTATATAATTATGAGACAGGATATCACACAGAAAGGAAAGCTTCTGTAGTGTGTTAAATTTAAATGAAAGCGTCAGTGTGAAACTAAAATTAAGTAGACCAACACGTTTACAAACTGTTACGATGGAGCACACAGCTGACTCAATTAAGGGTTTCGAACATCTGCAAAAGCGAGATAATGGCTGCATAATATTAAATGATGCGTACCAGTAGTTATAAAACTGAATCAGACGGAGAAATAATTTGAGGGATTACCTCTGGTAACCGCAGAATTGAATCATCCGAATAATTTCAGCGCCTCATCTATATCAGGCACTCAAGAGAGGCTGGGGTCTAAAGGCAGGAGAAATCAGCTTGTCCAGGTCGAGGAAGTTGTTTTATTTGTTGATGAGGAAGAGTCTGCTGAGGCGGACGATTAAGATGGATGAAGCACGTCAAGAGGAAAGTCTTGAGTCTTTAGGGGAGGTTCTTAATGGGACAGTTTGGGCTAGCGTGTGGGAGAGGACGTGCCAGCAGCGACGTTGGGGCCTGTGTCACGACTGGTGAATGTGAGTGGAGACGTTAAGGGGATTGTGTCAAGAATGGACTGGTCACTGGAGTGTAAATGTAAATAAGGACTAGGTAGTGACCACACTGCATTATCCTGCCGACTCTATAATCTAGACACCGTAGTCGCGATATGATCCTGACCCGCGCGTGCTGGGGTATTAGGAGTTATTCATTCAGCTGAAAAATACTAATCAACAAAAACACAGCATTGCTGTGATTGGTGGTGTGTTGGGCCTTTTGTCTCCAAGATTGACAATATGGAACAATCCAATAAGTCAAGATATGTTGGTGACAGTGGCCAATTCAGGCCAATATCCTGAAAAATCTTCCATGGTCCAGTATTGAAAAAAGAGATCGGAAGTGCGGGCCAGTGCAGTCTTGTTGAGAAACAATGTATTCGTTTCCAAATGAACTCGTAATCCACGGAGCAACAGGAGTCTCTTGAGAAACCAGATGTACTCTGGAATTTACTTTGATGGCTCCTGAACTAAAATAATAAAGAGTTTTCTGCTGACCTCAGGTCATACCTGCCCATACCATGCACGATATAGAAACGTTTCTGCGTTTTCCACACTACCAGGATGGTGTCAGAAATTCTCTTACATCATTTGCCAAGAGCCGATCATTGTGGCGGTTGTAAGGCCTCTAAACAATGAAGAAAACCTCACGAGTCCAAATGACACGCCATCGAGTAAATTCACCTGCCAATTTCGAGAACTTTTCTCTAACTCACAAAGCGCCTTTCTCTCTGTAGCTTCAGAAAACATTCACCCTTGACACTTTTTCCTATAGGTTTCCGTAGATCCGCAGCTGCACTGTGATGCATGCACTTGACCATATCGCCAGCTGAGCAGAGTTTCTCTCTTCGCTTCTCCTGCCTTTCTACCTCGGGCAGATCTGGCCAACTGCGGTGTCCTCGCTTTTTCTTGAACGAACTAAATTTGGCTCCTCTGAGACACCGCCGGTCTCTTATAACGCTTTAGAATACTGAGAAACGGTCCTTCGTGATATTCCTAAAGTATCGTAATCTCTAAAGCACAGATAACAGCTTGGTGAACTTCAATCATTGCGTTCGTTTCTTCTGCCTCCATTGCATGGAAAGGAGAGCTGTTCTGACACGAATGGCAATCAGCACAGTTGTTCGGGTGAAAGCGAAAGATACTGTGAAATTGTAAACACCAAGACTTTCACACAGCCTAGATAGAACTAGTGTTTTCGTGGAATCCCACTGCTAGCAACAATGTAGAACACTCAGGCAAGACCTGAGGGCACCCGAACAGACATCGCCCACGGACACGGGCACACACAATTCTATCGTTTATATATTCTCGCTTTCGCTTTCCTACCGCAGTACCGTATCTAAAAGCTGTACAGCAGTGGTCAAGAGCTGTGGGATGACTGTGCATAGCCCAAGACGAGCTTACGCGTCCGAGACCAAAAAAAGGGCATTCCAGACGTTACAGCCAATCGCGTTTCAAACAGTCCTCAAATGGAAGAAGATCAACAGTTACTTTTCTATTAGCGATCAATGACTTCAAACCTGACTTTTTTGGCAATAGACTGGCACACCCGCCTCTTCTGATGCACTGTGTTCGCAACATCCCCATAGGTACATCTCAGCAGGCTCTCGGGGGACACGGCGAAGTCTCCACTATACCCGAAGCAACTCCAAAGACAGTTCGTTAGTCTTCTGAGGGACCGGCAGAAGCCTCGCCGAACAGCTCTACTGAAGCATATACGGAGTGCAGCAGGTGATTTAGGCGACCTAATGTGAAATATTGCGGCCGTTGGATGATTTAAGAGATTACAGCGGCTTAGTTCAGTACTTAGCGCAGGCACTGGGCCTGGAGACGCTGCGGTGTATTGTAGACAAAGTTTTCTGTATTCAATACAACATAATGTAAATAAGAAAGAAATAGGAAGTGAGTAAATGAGGATATGATAGTAAAATAAATCCTATAAGGAGCACAGTCCTTCCTAGCACATTCGCTACCAAGCACAATGCCACAGGTAACCCTAGTAACATTTGGGGTCGCCGCAGGCCCTAGAAGCTGAGTTGCGTTTTTGCTTCTGGGTGGACCCCTATTGTTGTAGGCTTAAGTCATTGTAAGCCATCAGTGGCTCATTTGGTAATGAATGTGCTACAGGACGTTTCAAAGGACGCTTTCACTAGGAGACACCTGCATTTTAGTTAATCCTTATCGGGTTAAGGCTGACATACACAGCAGTTCAGCGGTGTTGATAGCTAATGATCATCCCACGTGCAGACATTTTAAAATAAATTTAAAGCCTGCCTGCATTATTAAAATATTAACATTATGAAAATTCCTGTGCACGTAAATAAAATAGTACATAAATGATATGCCTGCTCAACACATTTTGAGATAAATATTTGACAAATTTTGCAAGTTAACAGTTGGTGGCAAAAATCACAAAAGAATCCCATGAACTTCAAGACTGTTCCATAAAATTTTTAGGTATGAAAAAAAAATCCTGTATTTTCCACAATATACTGGAATTTTGTAATGTATACTCTAAGTTTATTGACATAGGTGACCGTTTTCAGAGCGAACAAACAATAATTTTACGGCATCACCGGTAGAGCTTTTGTAAATTTCACGGAAAATTACGGCAGCAAAACCGCGTAAGAACTTCATTTTTACCAAATTTTGTCACCCTCGTGTGTTCGCCAGGTAGTTGTACAACAATACGCGAGATGGAAAGCCTAAGTGCTTTACCCAATCAACCTCCCAGCTCGGTCACAGTGACTGTCACAGTAGGGCAGCTGTTTGAATTAGCCTCACAATCAACCTCCCAGCTCGGTCACAGTGACTGTCACAGTAGGGCAGCTGTTGAATTAGCCTCACGACAATTAATAACATCGTTTTATTCATGGTTTCTCCGGCCCTGCAGACAATTCTAGGAAGCTTTTCGGCCAGGGGCTTTCGGACGTCTTCAACCCAGCTGCGTCCATTTAGCTAAAGGAGGCTTATAATTACTAAAAGAAAGTGTGATTGGAACATGGCGTCCTATATTACAACATGAGAAACTAAAACATGTTCATTATTATAATTAAACAGGCTGCAAGACCACCGGTCGTAAAGCCTGCAACAAATGGGTCAGGACAACCGACCGTAAAGCCTGCAACAAATGGGTCGAGACCACCGTTCGTAAAGCCTGCAACAAATGGGTCAGGACAACCGACCATAAAGCTGCAACAAATGGGTCGGGACCACCGGCCGTAAAGCCTGCAACAAATGGGTCAGGATCATTGGTCGTACATCTGCAACAAATGGGTCAGGACACCCGACCGTAATATCTGCAACAAATGGGTCAAGACAAAGGTCGTAAAACCTGCAACAAATGGGTCGAGACAGTCAGCTCAGTCGGTGCTTCGTGCCCCGGTCTGTTACGGTTTGAAATTCGTAGCCGACATCGGCTTTCGGGTGTGTTGGCCTACAGGCGTTTAAGTCAGCTGTTAATAGCTTTTGTTGGATTTAAGTCAGCTGATGGGACCTCTTTTGGTTTAACGGCATCCCTGAGAGGAGATGAACAGGCTGGTGCCACACACAGCTGGGTACTCAGTCTTCCGCAGTCTGCTCCTTTCTCTTCCATCAGGTAGTACCACCTGATGCTCCTTTCCTTTCCCTTATTTTTTTTTTAGCCAAAGCCCGTAGTGGTGATAGCAGGGTCTGGGTCGCGTCGATAGTTGGCCGCTTCCGTAGCTGTCGATACTGTCGATCTGTTTTTGCATTATAATGCTTGATATTATCTATAGTTTAGAGTGACTATTTTTCTACTTTTTTTGGGCGCCTGATAGTTCACTATCCGGATCTGGAGGAGAACCCTGGTCCTAGTGGTTCTGGTTCTCGCCCCTACTGCATCTTGTGTGCCAACGTTCGGGGTCTCTATGGTAATTTGACTGAGCTCTCGGTCGCCTCTTCCAATTATGATCTGGTGCTGTGCTCGGAGACGCTAGTCTCAAGCCATTGTCATGTTTCTGAGTTGATGATCCCCAACATTGAGAAGCCGGTGCTGCGGTTGGGAAGACTCGTGACCCAGATTTAGAGTGTTGTGTCTAGACAGAGTGAATATGAGTGTCCATGCGGTGAGCTGATAGTGCTTCGAGTCTGTGGCTCATTCAGGAACTTTCATAGGTTTTCAGTGTATCGTAGCCCGTCCGCTGATGTAGGGTCTTTGTTTCTTAGATGCAATGGCTAGGATTCAGTTATCAGATGAGCGTTCTGCTTGTGTCTTTATGGGCGATTTTAATTGTCACCATGTGGAATGGTTGGCTTCTGGAAAGACCAATTACTATGGCCATGCACCCTTCTATTTCGCGACTGCCTCTGGTTGTGAGCAGTTGGTTGAGGAGTCTCGCCCATTTAATGGGAGGTGTTCTTGACCTCCTGATGACTGACGTTCAAGATTTGGTTGGAGTGTCAGTGGTATCTCCCATTGGTTCCTCGGACCATGGTACCCTCTCTGCGATGATGCATGAGTGTCAGCGGGTCCCCAGAGTCACTGTTAGGCGTGAAATATTTTTGAAGTCCAGAGTGAATTGGGACGCCGTCTCTGGAGCCATCCTTGCGCTACTTTAGGGTTTTGTGAGTCTCCCGATCTTGGGTCTACTTTGGATCAGCCTTTCTCTGACATGGTGCGTGCCTATGTCCCTTCCCGCTTCATTACGGTTAGGACAGGCAATGAACCCTAGTTTGATGATGCTTGTAGGAGGGCGCACTAGTTGAAGCGGGAGGCATATGTCCGTTGGCGTACTAGCCGGTCTGCTGTTAACTTTCAGCGTTTCAGGGAATTGCGGCTTCAGGCCGGGGATACTTATGAGGAAGCTGAGAGGGAGCATAATTTGAGATTCAGAGAGTTGTTAGCTTCGTCGGTGTGCACACATAAGTGGTTGTCCACCTTGAAGAGCGCCGTGCTTGGTGTAAGCTCTTCTATCCCCCTTTAATTGGTGCTGGTTGTGATCTGGTTGCGGACCCTGCTGGCTCTAAGGCAGAACTTTGCTTGCGCTAGTTTGATGGGAAGCAGAGCCGGGACCGGGTGCACATTCCTTTAGCATGCGACCCTGAACCGAGGTTCTCCGGTTTTAATTCCAGATCTTCTGAAGTGCACCGCCTTCTTCTTAACCTGGACCCCGATGGGGGCACTAATCCATCGGGTATGTTTCCTCTTTTTCTTCGCAGAGTTGCTGGTGAGGCCGCAGCCCGCTTGCTTTTGTGTTCCGTCATATGCTACGGCTGGGCTCTTTTCCGGAATGCTGGCGTGTCGCTCATGTGACGCCTGTTTCCAAGGGCTCTGTCTCATCTCGAACCTCCGACTATAGACCCATCTCGATCACACCTCTCTTGTTGAAAGTATATGAGAGGTTGGTTACGTCGAGGTTCGGTCGCTTTCTTGACAAGCAGGGTGTCGTTCCCAAACGCAGTATATTTTCCTAAGGGCTTGGGAACTTGTGATGCTCTGCTTCACATTTATCATGAGTTGCAGGTGGCTCTTGATGGGAGTCATAAGGCAAGGTTGGTGCAACCTGACTTCAATGCTGCTTTTGATCGCGTGAATCACCTTGGGTTGCTCCATAAGCTAAGATTGATAGGTATTAGTGGTCCAGTTTTTTGCGGTAATTAGTCTGCTTTTACCTGGCAGACGTCAATGTGTAGTTGTTGACGGGAAGAGGAGTGACTTTTTGTACGTGGTTTCTGGAGTCCGACAGGGTAGTGTTCTGGGCCCTTTGTTGTTCATCGTATATCCAGCGTACTTGTTTGATCTTGTTAATAATTTACTTGTTGGCTACGCAGATGATGTTACTTTGCTGGCTGTTTGTGATAAGCTTAGTGATAGGTTGAGGCTTTCAGATTCCATTTAGCATGATTTGGAAGTGATTTATTAGATGTGTTCTAAGAGGGGGATGAGGCTAAATGCGGGAAAAACTAAGACCATGCTCGTGTCTAGGTCATGTACAGTGAGACCTCCTTTCCCCGCACTCATATTCGATGGTGTGTCACTTCATTTGGTTGATGACTAAGTAACATGGGTGTCAATTTTTATCCAAAGTTGACGTTTGAGCCCCACATACGTTCAGTTACCTCACGAGCATAGCAGAAAATTGTTCTTACGAGACGTGCTTGGTGGGTGATTGGCGCAGCAGAGTTGACACGTCACAGCTTTCATTGTTATGTCCTCCTTCTTCTTAAATACTGCTCCGTAGTCTGGGGTTCTGCTGCCGATTGTCATTTGTGTTTGCTTGATAAAGTGCACCTCTCCTTGCACCTTACATCTCTCCTAGCACATTACACCTTTCCTTGCATCTTGCACCTCTCCTTGCATCTTGCACCTCTCCTTGCCCCTTACACCTCTCCTTGCCCCTTACACCTCTCCTTGCCCCTTACACCTCTCCTTGCCCCTTACACCTCTCCTTGCCCCTTACACCTCTCCTTGCCCCTTACACCTCTTCTTGCCCCTTACACCTCTCCTTGCCCCTTACACCTCTCCTTGCCCCTTACACCTCTCCTTGCCCCTTACACCTCTCCTTGCCCCTTACACCTCTCCTTGCCCCTTACACCTCTCCTTGCCTCTTACACATCTCCTTGCCTCTTACACCTCTCCTTGCCTCTTACACATCTCCTTGCCTCTTACACCTCTCCTTGCCCCTTACACCTCTCCTTGCCCCTTACACCTCTCCTTGCCCCTTACACCTCTCCTTGCCTCTTACACCTCTCCTTGCCTCTTACACATCTCCTTGCCCCTTACACCTCTCCTTGCCCCTTACACCTCTCCTTGCCTCTTACACCTCTCCTTGCCTCTTACACCTCTCCTTGCCCCTTACACCTCTCCTTGCCCCTTACACCTCTCCTTGCACCTTACACATCTCCGTAAAAATATAAATGCTGAAATTATGTTTTCGTGGTGTACGAAAACGAAATGACTCGTTCGCGTGAGTATCAGCAGGCCTGTAACACCACTCCGAGCGAATATCATTACTGAAAGTCGGGCAGCGATGCCTAACCTTGCAGTACAACAACTATAATCATTATGGCCTGCACTGCTGTAGGCAGCGGCAACCTTCTGCAGCAGGAAAAAGCTACTCAAGCGAACCTTGAGACCTGGTGCAAGAGCTAATTGCAAGAAATGAAATAACATTTACTCCCACTTCTTCTCTTTTCTCACTCGCGTGCGTATAGGTAGTTTTAGAAGCTGAATAAGCTTGACCCAGTCTGGGAAAAAATGAGAAGCAAGGTCACCCATACATGTCTCATTCGCACGAGTATAACACGGTGTATCACTCATGATTCAAGCATCCGGTCGAGTAGAATAAGTTACTACGTCGCTGATGCTCTACCCATCGAGGCGAGTAAGATTAGGATGGACGCTACTCACGAGTCATATCTCAGAGGCAGGGGCTCATCTGGCGATAATCGTCAATGCGTCGATGCGATGAGAACGAGTGAGACGATAAAATGAGAGCGACTGGCGATAAAAGCGGTAAATGATTTGCCGCGATGTGGCAGCTGGTCAGAGGGGGGGTGGTACGGGTGGTAGTAAATGGGGTGGCAAGGGAGGCAATACAGGCTGGGGTTAGAAGGTACATGGAGTAGCCGAAGATGGGGTTGATACGATGTGCAGAGCATGCAAGATTTGGTACGCTAACCAGCCGACGCTGGGGGTGGTACGCGCAGAACGACAGGTACAGCTCAGTACGCGAGGCACAAAGTATCCTTAGTTTATAATATAAACCATTATACGATGGTAGCTGGGCATCACTCAACAGCAATCAGCCAGCACATATTGCACATTGATTTTATTAATAATTTATTGAAACAATCTCATCATCTCCAAGCAATTCACTCACATGTTTTGATATTAATCTAATTACCCTACAGGAAGGAAAACGCTAATAGAGGAAATGAAGGGTAGAAATGGTGGGCGGAGCCCGGAGCACTTAGAGGGGAGCTGCAGCAACTTGGAAATGAACAAAACGGGTAGCTACAAACAGGATCGATCGAGCCGACAGCCGAGACGCTGTGAGAATTGTGTTTTAAATATAAATGCTTGCCACATATCAAACATTTACATATTCTACCTCGACATGATGAGTAGTTTAAACACATAACCACTTACAGTTTTTTTCATGTAAGACAGATTGTACGTAATGAAAGCTAGAAAGACTATAAGAGATAATGAAGGGAGAGGTCGGACTGGTATGTAGGCACCAGAACGAATCACACATCGAAACCAAGATCTTAGTTTAGAGACGCAAGTTTTTCACTGGTAGCAATATCCTTAGGCTATCACTCAAACTGCCGCTGTTACCAGAGGCTCCTAGGCCTGCCAGTCTCACAAACATACAAACAAACATACAGATATTCTATTGGATGCCGACTTCCAAATTGTAAACGTTTGTCGGAAGTTTTCAAGCACATGAGGATGTGCCTGGTAAGTACGAACAGCATTAACTGTGTAGACGGCGTACCTTACTTATCTATACCTCAGAGCACAACACTTAGTCTCCATTTCAAATTGCTATGCCTTAGCTGTTTATCTCTTGTACTTGACTCATACAAGCACTGTGTATGAGATATTAATAAAGCTGAAGAAATTCACGTCGGTCCTTCACCGCTCTGCACTATAGCCTGACCAACTTAGCGTATATTCTGCACCGCAGATAACACCTCACAACTGTAAACTCTGAGGCAACTCATCGAGGACTCATACAACATAAACTGAAATGAGAGTAGGGAGGCTGTAGTGTTCCACGTCATCACTTCACCCACTAACGATTACTGACGTTGTCTTATCCTTATTGACCTATTTACGTCGAAAAATTTTCGTGAGTCTCGTACAAATAACGTTACTTTTGGTGTGTTATTTATAGGACTCTGGGCATAAATGGGTTCATAATGCAATATTTCACGATAAATAAGTGCGTTAATGGGTCAACCATACACAAACAAGGCTGATTTAGTTTGTTGCACGGGTTCTCTGACCTAACGTATTCCCAGAATAAAGCATGCCTTCATAGCTAGGTGAGATCAGGTTACTTCTACAAGAATCAGTCTACATTTTAAATATCTTTTCAAACAAAGCTACTACTGTGAGAAACCGACATTACAATCGGTCTTAATAGGGTTTAGAATAAGTCTGAAAGATTCTTCCTAAAGCAAATCAAAACTTTGCTCTGAATTCAACATGCTTCTGGCATGGACGCAACCAGAGTGGCAAAATCAGAGCACAAAGGAGCCGGAGATCGTTGGATTCACGGAATCGGGCGTGGTCACCGCTTGTCCCAGAAGTCGGAGTCGGGGCCTGATGGCGTCACAGATTTTTGGATACAGACACCTGCTCATCGTATGAGTCGAAGCATGCCTCCGACTGTCGGACTCCGCAGCTCCGGACTCCATTACAGTGGAGTCTATGTTCTAATTTGTGCAATCCTTATGACCCTATTCATTATTTTAGTCTTTTCGCAGTTGCTCCCGGCGACTTTTGTAATCACTTAGGCGTTCTTTAAGAGAAAAATTTGAAATATTCGGTTTTCACAGCATCTCGTAACAGTTTCAGCTCCATCATGCGTATCACGAGTACACTAAGCTCGTATTCACAGCAAAAAGTGTAGTTCAACGTGATTCTAGCAATTTTATGTGGGATTCATACAGATAGATAACAATCAACAACAACAATAATAAAAAATATTTGCAATCAAATGGTAATCCTACTGGTTACTGAACTATTTTAACGTTCCTCCGTAATGAATTTCTTGATGCTACTGTCTGAAGTTTTAAATAGGGAGCTGTTTGGAATGTACCTCTGTGAAACTATGGAAAATTATGAAGTTTGTGCGAAAAAAATATTACTATTATATGTGGCACATGTAAAGCCCAATGCAAACAAGAAACAAAAATTACTGAGAGAGCATGGAATTTCGCCAACAAATGCTCTACCAGACTCGGCGAAAAAGTTGACTGAGGAACGAATAGAGCAGGATGGGTCGAGACCAATCTTCTGCATAGCTTTCGAGCAATTCAAAGCAACTTGCAATTGAGCTTTCCATGTTATCTGTTCATTATTACGGTATGTAGCACCTCCGTTTCTCTTAAAAGTTTAATTCAAAAGGTGGCGATTGCGCTAGCAAAATAGAAAGTATAAAATGAATGTGTTTCTCGAGGTTACAGTGATACAGCTAGCAGAAAACGTACACATGTCAATGTTTCATTAGCGAGCGACAAGATCGTACAATGCATTCAGTCGCTGAGTACTATGCACAGTGAAGAAAAACCAGGATTGTAAACCAGCAATAGAATTTAATAAAGTAACAGATTTAACATTTGTGTTCAGTGCAACTTCTAATAATATTAGCTACCCTAAAATATCGCAACTGCAAGCACCTTCCGTTGCTACGCGTGCATTTTTTAACATGTCGCCGTAAACTTGATCTAGAAAGAAGGGGCATAAAGAATGGCAAGAGAAACGTGATACCCTTGCACAAGTCAACGCGCATGGGAACAGCAAGTCGGGAAAGAACAGGAAGAACAGAACAAAGCATCATCAGGAAGAGTATGAAGCTGGAAAGAAGCAAAGTGGGCACGAAAGACAAACGTCCGAAGGCCCAGCTAATGGCTAAGGTAACCTATGCAATCCCCCTGGGTAACTCCCCACAAGATAGGATAGAGTGAACCTAACTAACCTAACCCTATGACCCATCTATACCCTCTCTGGGCATGTATATGAAAATAAATCAGGGACGTACTGTATCAATAACAACAAGCAGGTGCCTAACTTCAAAGTACCCACATTATCCAGTAAAGCTAATACAGTTGCACTCCTCAAACTGAACAAACTCCTGAAAGCACCGCCCCACCCCCTCCCGAAACAGAGCAAATCCTCAGAAACGTAGACTGTTTCTATAAAGCTCCATCTGGTGAATTCTATCGGTAGCCGACGCCCTATTCAGTGGCCACAAAAAATTGTACCAAAAGTTAACTGGCTGGCAGTACATTCCAATGCACAACTATACGATTTCGTACTTCGCAAGCCAAATAAAATGTTATATGAATGTACGAGAAATTTAAGCGCGCTATAGAGCTTGTCATCTCGAAACTAAGGCTCCCTCCGAAACGGAAACTATATTGACACCCGTTTATGCTTTAGCAGTTCCACTGTATTGAGCTACAGAATATATCCGAGACGCATTCTTAAAAGAAAATGGCAACAGACGATATGAGACAACAAATACTGTTCATGCTCCAGTGAGCTAATGATGGGGTGAATATCCGCATCCGCGGAACATCCGCACCTATTTTGACGTCCACCGATGCTAAGATGGTAACAACTGAAAAATTCGCTAAAGATTCACAGCAAAGGAGGCGCGGATGTGCAGGTTTATCACTGTACACTAAACTCATCCATAGTGCGGAAAACTGCAAATTCTTATTTGAATAGAAATGTGTGCAAGCGCTGTCCCTGTCAACAAACGACCATCTTAAGTTTTCTTCCCAAGTGTCCTATAAACTGCCGTCGTGAAAGGGGTGTGTGTGTGTTTGTGGTGGGGCGAATATCCGCATCTGCATCCGTGAAACATCCGCACCTTTTCCGAATATCTACATCTGCGGATGTCGAGATGGTAACATCCGTAATTGCATCCACATCCGTGGATGTCAGAACGTTTAAAGATCCGCATCCGCGGATGTCCAAAAAATGACATCGGACTCATCTCTACAATAAGCAATGAGTGCGGAAATAATATAAACTGGGGCGAATTGCGTAAAATTGGCCCGGCTGGATACATGTAACGGCTACAAAATCCAACTAAGCTGAACACAACTCTATTTATTAAAAAAAAAATCTTCTATTGAAGTTTGAAACAAACTGGTGGGATGCAAACTCCGATATCACCACAAGCTTTCTACATATAAAATTAGAGCACTTTCAGAGCGCATACCTCCGCCAAGCAAGGCAACGGTAACGAGAAATTGAAATTCATTCTGTAAAGGTGATTTCCTTTGAACCATCACCAACATCTAATCATTTGTGCCTTTCAAAAGTATTAACTATTCCAGTAACTTTCTTGAAGATCCGTTCATACTTTTCTGAGTTATGCTGCTAACAAACATTCTGACAAACGTTAGTCAAACACACAAACAGACCAACTGATCATCACCAAATCATCATTACTAATCAAGCTGTAAATTTTAGAAGGATCCGTGTATTACTCTTTGAGCTATTATGCTAACGAGCATAAAATTAAACACAACGAAATGAACGAACAAACAGAACATCACAAAAACTTGGGCATTTGCTCCTCGGGTAACAACGTTACAACTCTTGTAAATTTCATGAAAATCCGTTCATAATTTTTAAGTTATGGCATTAAGAAAAATGACGCAGACAAAGAAGAGATGGACGGATCTTCACTAAAAGTTAATCATCTGTTCCTCCTAACATACTAAAACAATCCCTGTAACTGTCTTCAAATTCCGTCCATAACTTTTTGAGTTATATCGGTGACAGTCAGACAAACAAACAGACATAAATAGACAGACGGACAAATGCGACGAAAACATAACCTCCCTGGCGGAGGCATGGCTGAACAACGAACAGGTTAACTCAGGCGCAGGTAGCTCTTAAGCCCCGCCCACTCCTGTGACGTCAGGTGGAGAGATAGATAGCAAACAGTGTTAATTAGTTCATATCTGTTACTTGCTTTATAAATACGGTGAGCCTGGGCAACCACAAACAAAAAGAGAAGGGTAATCATTTCTACACTATCACAGCTGTTAACTGTGCGATGCGAAAATCCGTTTGCTTGAAATAAGGAAATTGAACGTCAAGCGAATAGGTTGACAGGCGAAAAAATCAATTACAGCAACATAGCCACGGCTTCCTATATACTGATACGGCTTATTTTGTAATAATCATATATCATTTTACATACTAGTACACTTCGCTATGAAAAATTACCGCGGAAGAACATGGCTTACAGGGAAAAAACTAGAGTTGCATACGTATTATCGGGGCAGTATTAATCGCTCTAGGAGTAATTTAATTCCAAATTTATAAACTTTACTTGTGAAATTTGTATTTTGAAGAGTTTTTCTCGTCAAAGTATTGCAAATGGTCAACCGGAGAAGAGTTTTTACTAGTTCAAGTTTCATATATTACTCGTTCGAAGGCGGTATTTCATGCGATTAAACAGTTTCCCCGTCGACACAGCATTTTCTTTCGACTTTTCTGAGAAAATCGTAATTATTAGGGTAACTTAGCTAGACATGCGTTCAAAGTTTAACAAGAAAGAATCTGTTTCGAGTTTAATGACTTCTTCAAGAGAAATTGGCGTTTTCTGATTTTACATGGAAAAAGCTGGAGGGAAAACTGAATTACTGTAATTACTACCTTGTAGCTTATCATGTTGCAGGGGCAAACAAAATGTTTGAAGCACAGTAGAGGTCACCGGTGAGAGCAAAAACTTAGTATATACTTTTGCTGCCAAAACCTACTTTTTTCGCTACTCCGGAGCTTCAGGAAAAAAAAAGAAGGTTCACAAAGTTATTTTTTCTGTGTTCAAAATAACCGAACATCAATTATCAGCCCATGGTAGCGGAAATATTGGCATATATGAATAAAGAACACTATTGAAACTTGTGCAACACAGACGTTCTTCTCTCCACCTGACGTCATACGAGTAGATGCGCAGAAACCTCTGAAAATGGTCAAGCGATGAGTTAACCTGTTAACGTAGTTCAGCCAAGGGCGGAGGTAACTCAGCAGGCACTCCAAGTCCAAGAGGCGCAGCCACCGCCACGCAACGCAATGCTAAGAAAAATTTCAAAATGGTCCAGTATCCAGGAATTTGTCCGTAATATTACCAAAACTTAATCATCCGTTCATTGTGATAGTTCAACGATTCCTGTGAAGTTCATAACCGCCCATCTATAACTTTTTGAGTTATGATGCAACCATTGAGAAGAACATACAAACAAACCAATCGGTAAAATTATCATCTCCTCAGCGCAAGTAATAACACCAAGTAAAAGAAATAAATGGGGATGGGTTCTTAAATTTAAACGAAATTACTGCGCTATGAGTGTATAGTACTCCAAAAAACAAACTAAACTTATGTACTACGCAACGAAAGAAATCAAGGTTGCGAGTATACTTACAACAAAATGGCCGAGCAATCATTCGATTCAGACTCTGCCATTACTCTAACAACATAAATATAATCACGCCAACGAAGAGTGCATGGAAAGGGAATCTAAATATAATGAAAACGCTGCCAAACGCATACATCAGCGCAACGGCGGTGTAGAACATACAGAACAAAATCAGGTCTAGTATGTATTTTAACAAAGAACTCCCCTCCGTCGAAGCTTTTTGCAGGTGAGTCTGTTAGGGACGGCGGGAAATCAATAATCAATGAAGCCATTCCACGTCAATTAAATCTGTTAAAGCAGCGACAGAAAAGGGACCCACACTGATGAACGCAGTGGGTTATTGACAAGGCTACAGGTGTATAGAGTTATACTCCTATCATTAGTGTTTGGATATGCAGGTAAGTTAAAGTATTTCGTAAATACTTCACGAGTATGCAGGGTATCTGTGAACAATGAATTTCACAGATTAAATTGTCAACAAGTTGATTCTGTAAAGTCAATTTTTGCCCACTGAGTCCTGCTGTATTGAGAAATAATTTTCCATTATTGCATACTGCAGTCTTGATGCTCCTCTTTGTTTCATAAAAGCGAGATACCGGTATTCATTTACCTACGACACCCCATTTTTTGATACAGCTATGCATACAGTGTAGGTGGAAAACCTTGTAGAGCCGAGGCTCCTTATCTAAAGGAAGAATGACCGGCCACGCCAGCCAATAGGAGAGCTCCATTTCCGCTAAGCTCATGCATGACGTTACCCGCTTCCGAAACAAGAGGCACCTTTGATTGGCAGCACACCCATGCTACACGATCACGTGAGCGATGAAAGCGCTGCTATTGGCTCGTGAAGGTGCCAGTGCTTGTTACGTCACATTAATATTACGTGCCTTAGCTTTGGGTCTGAGATTTAGTTTTCTTCATATTTTATTGACATTCGTCCATTACGAAGTTTACGAAGTTGTAGGAGAACAACTTATTTGAGCACTTAGAAAAATAACACGGCGTAACAATGGTTGGAAAACAAATAAAATTCTTCAAGTGCCAAAAAAAAAACAGTGCGTACTGCCAACTTTAAGCCACCTAGCATATATAATTACTTTACTGAATAGTTCAAATCTGCACGAAATAATCGTTCTGACCGAGGAAGAATTAAGGGACATACGGTATATGTCAGTAAAAACGCGAACCGCAGGCACGCAAAGGTTGTCTCACACAGGATCAACGCGCATGGGAACGGCAAATCGGGAAAAAGGAAGGAGAACAGAATAAAAGAATTATTAATATGAGTATGATAGTGGAGGAAAGGAAAGCGGGCACGGAGGCAAGCCATCCTGAAGGCCTAGCTAAGGATAATGTAGGACATAGGGTCCCCGTGGAGCAGGCATCCCCATAACATAGGATGGGTGAACCTACCCCAATGACCCTTCCTAGGCCTTATGTGGCTATCTACCACAGATATGCTGTATAATTATACTAGTAAGAGCTGGCAGCACAAAAAATAGAGAAAACAGGTTGCAGTAATAACCGCACACAAGGCTCATGCTAGTGGTCGCGGTCATGCTGGACGGAAGCACGGGTTGTGCCTCTTCAACTTTCGATCCATAATTTGGAAAGCCCTGGTGGTAAACCGTTTCACCTCTGAGAAGAATCATAATTCTCTGCAAAAAAAAATAGGAGTGTGGCATTGCAATGGACGTCCCGCCCTTGCGATAGCAGGTGTTCAGGGGTATATAGAGTTTGACGGGGGTGTGCGTGGGAACGCTAGGCCCGATTTAGTTAAATTTCATGTTTGCGTTCAAATATCACGGGACGCAGGATCATTTTTTTTTTGAGGGGGGGGGGGAAGTGACGAAAGCGCTCTGGACCGTCTCGCGGATGGCTGAAAGCGTGTGGTCAAATTTCGCAAGCGAATGAAAGTGCTCGGTCAATTTCGTGGGTGCGAAACTGCGTAGAGAGAATTTCATGGAGTCAAGGTCCAGTGCACTAATCTACACCTGGCATAGACATTTACTGAGTAACTTCTGTGGGAAAATGTAATTTTTATTCTTTATTTCCACCTTCATTTATTAGTACCTGCGTACTTATATCAATTCCCAAATTTCTGTCCGATCAAGTAATTTACAACCAACGAAATCAAACAAAACGATTCCAAAGCACGAGACACGGGAGCAACTCTACTATCAAAGAGCAGGCATTGTACTCACCAATAGCAGAGGTGCGGTGGCCTTGTGCTATCAGATGCGTCTTACTTCGTACAGCAGCTGATCCAGCACTTCAAAATAAGTCTGCAGTACTTTTTCCAATTTCACATGTCGTTACCGGCAGAGCTTGGTTTCACAATGCGATATATTTGATAACGTGTCTTTAATTCACTACCAAGTGCGATGGAGCACTTGCTAACTCGTCTGTCTTCAATAATTTACGAAACTAACTGTAATAATCATAACTTTTTTTTTATTTTCCACGACACCGCCTTACCTTCAAGTCACTTACACTTTTCACCGTACACTTGGTGTATATTGAATATATTACACATTTTTAAACATGTAACACCTCCATAAACCGTTCGTTGTAATGTCTACACAAGTCTAGCAGCTAATTCCTATATGCTACATAAATTTTGTTATTTTTACACTTTCTCACTCATAGTAAAATTTTTAGTGTCCTTTAAACTCAAGTACAGAGTATTAAGTGTTACTTATTCTCAAATGCCAGTAATGTGGCTAGCTATTTGGGTGCCTGCTCCACTAACTTACATCTTAAAAAGTTCGGAGCCAAATAAATTCTACACCTGTTTTTCACAAATGTTGACTCTACCTTGAGCTTTGGCAGCTATCGTTAGACATGTTTACCATGGAGACCGTTATTCTCGAAGCGTATGAAACAATATATATATATTTTTGAAAATCTTTCTCCAGAAATCTGCACCATACAAGAGATCTAGACTAATGATCCCTTTTGGGTGACTGTTGCAGCCTAGAGTGTGCACTAGAAAGTAACTAAAAACTTTTGCGGCTTTGAGAATCACCCTGAACAGTGTTGACTATCGTAACAATACGTCCACACCATCCACAATTTTCAAAAGAATAGCAGTACTATTTAAAAGGCAAACGTCGGAGTCACTCGAAGAATAAAAGATTACTCATCATCACATCATCGAGTAATTGTAACGGCAAAATATGGAATTTAAAGGCATTATTTACACTTCAAAGTTTCCACTTCTGTCAAGATATGGGCACAAAACTTGCACCCTCCCGCAATAATATCTCTACACATAATTTAGCTATATATACTCTACAAAATCTCAATTTTCTACAACACTTTCTCTAACTATGGATGATGTAAGCTCCACGCATAACTATTTGCAACACTTGCTCACTATTCGAAAAATGGTTGAACACTGCGTTATCATACAGATGCACTTTTAAATCTGGAAAGAGAACGTAAACATTAGTCCATTTAGAATTCGGTTTAGCAGTACAAACAACAAGGCAAATCTTTGAGCAGAAAAGTCCAGTGATGAACCAAGCGACTGGGCCAGGCCGTAGCCCGTTAAAGCATAATATGTAAATAGGGCTATAGTGAGTTTGAATAAATGTTGAGCTTTCAGTTGGATTCATAGACATTATATTGCTTTAACTTTCTACATAACTGTTCACAGTTTAATATACTGCTCTAGGTTATAGGTTACTTTAAACATCCCTGGACACAAGAGAGGGACAGACAGCCCTACTATGTCAATAAAAACATGAAGACCATGTTCGAGGGTGTTCCCCCTCTGAAGCACTGGTTACAAACAAGCGAATAAAATACCGACAGCTGCCGAAAAAAAGAAGGAAATTCAACGCAAAATAAAAGTGTCGAAAAACAAATGCCAACGGCTAACTCTCTCATCTCCTGCGGCCTGGCTAAAGTTACAATAGTTCTCATACGTGAAACACAAATATACTGAGTGAGGCTCCGTCGCTGAATAATTTAACTAGCATTTTCGAAGTTAAGTTGACAAGCAACTTAACTTTGCTAGTCTTTTATTTCCCACTTATGATGAGTAACTGTGGTATTCAGTACATCAATTCTTAGAACAAACAGCCAGACTGGAATAGTTGAACATCACCCAGGTCCAACTAAATAAAATACACAGATCTAATTCATGTTAAGTCAAAGCGTGGTTGGAACATTTTCAAGAACTCAGTTAATGTCTTCTCTGTTGTACACATAACGAGAATTAGCTTAATAACCGACTGTTTACATCGCTTAAGAGAAGTAAAACAATAGAGCAAAAGCCCTAAAACTCGTAAGCTTACATACAGGAAAGATGAATTAAACCAGGATTGTACTGATCTACCTATATTAACTGTAGGTACACCACCGTTTCCTACGTGCCATACACAGTACAATAACCTACTAAGGCCGCCGCCCCATTGGCGTGACAAGCGACGTGCAGCGCGACAAATTTGTTGCACGACAAAATGTAACGGAGGGTACAGCAGTCTGCTGCCCCCACCGCCGCAACTGCGATGCCTCGCGACACCCGTGCATTGCTGCAACACGACTCCCGTAAAAATCGCATTGCGTCGCTTGTTGCTTTCAGTGGGGCCCCGGCCTAAGTATAGGTACTTTACTTGTAGCAGTTTTGAGATTTCACGCCGAGGTCCAGGTGGTATATACACCCAAAGTGTGCAGAATCCCCTGAGTTGGGTTGCCTACACTTGCGTGCTGGAGTAAGCCCTAAGGCAAAACTATCCTGCGAGTCATCTCCACGTTACATTTAAATAGTTAAAAGTACACGCACCCGACCTGGTATTGACAAATGCAAGAATTTAGATCTCCCACATTCATGTCCAGCGTAGTGTTGCCAGAAGCAATTTGGTCCGTCTTTAAATACTTTCGACACGGCAATTCAGCTGTTGAATTAGTTGATGTATACATGCTCATGGAAAATGTTCTTGGCGGTCATTATAATTTATCTGAATTTCTAATATACAAACTGACCGATAACTGGCATTATAGCTACAAAGACTATTTTCCTGCACTCATGCTGGATGGTGCATCACTTCCTGTGGTTGATGACTTGGTAATCTTGGGTGTTAATTTTGATCCAAAGTTGACGTTTGAGCCCCACATTCGTTCGGTTGCATCACGTGCAGCGCAGAAAATTGGTCTGATGAGGCGTGCTTGGAGGGTGTTTGGCTCGGTAGATTTGACACGTCGCTGCTTTAATTGCTTTGTCCTCCCTCTTCTGGAATACTGCTCTGTAGTCTGGGGTCTGCTACCGATTGCCATCTGTGTTTGCTTGACAAAGTAATTCGTCGATGTGNNTGATCTGGCGCATCGTCGCAGAGTTGGTGGAGTCTGTTTTTTGTATGAAATCTATAACTGCCCCAGTCATCCACTGTCTGAGTTTCTTCCAGATCCATTTGTTCGAGTGAGGTATACTCGGCGGATGCTCTTCATGAGTTTGCCTTGGAACCGTTACGATGCCGTACGGGCCAGTATTCCCGTTCGTTATTTCCATCGTGTGTGGATGTTTGGAATGGTCTTGATGGTTCTGTCTTTGCTGGTGCTGGTATTGGCAGCTTTAAACGATCTGTACACAGAGCTATTCTGTGAACTCGGATCTCCTTTTTTTCATTCTTTTTTTTTCTCCACCCGCTGGGCTGGTTGCGTGGGGGTTTGTTAACCTCATGGAGTTTCTCCGTTCCTACGTCGTCAGCCTTGTGTGATTTAATAATAATAATACACAATGAAAATTTCCATATAGAGGGGAAGAACGTAGAAATTTTGAAGATACCGTGTTAAGAAGGGTGGTGCAATATGACAAGAAACAAATGAATTCGGGATTGAAAGGCACACGGCAAGCTGCCTTTAGTTAAGACCTTATCAAGTTCACCCATTTAAATTATTGCCGAAGGATATTTCGAGTCGATTGCATTTGTATTTTTACCCAATTGAACAAACTATTATTTAGGAACAGTATGAAAATTGTTTTGGCGCAGTTATTCAAGTTGTGCTAAATAAAGCCATACAACACTAGACTGTATGCGTTCGGTTAGGTTAAGTAAGGTTAGGTATATCATCAGGAACTCAATTTTTACACTTTCAACTTTTTCCAAGTGGAAAAATTAGCTATTCCAGGTTGGTTAGGTTATGTTAAATCAGGTTATGTGAAACAAGATTTTGGGAAAGCAAGAACGTATATGTTAAGTATAGCTATATCCATGTTCAATAAGTGCGGTATATGTCAAGTAAATGTTAAGTAAGTACGGTATGTCATGTTAGACCACACTAAGTTAAGGTACGTCCCTTTTGATAGGTCGCATATCAAAGTGAAATACCACTTGTAATACATGATACCAGCTGTGCAGCTAGCACCACAAAGTGGAACGTTTGAAAATACGTTTGAAAACGTTCCACAACAAAGTGGAATGTTTGAAACGTGTCGCGTTCCTGACACTAACCTGTTCGCAACACACCCGAGGTGTCCCTAACTCATCCTAACTTAATTGCACTGCACCTAATCCAACTGTCTCACCTACGACTCCTCCCTCCATGTCCCACTCCTGTATCACAAAGGCCAATTGAACTCGCGCGCTCTATATTTCGTCATGACTTCATTACTGAATTTGCTCACATAAAGGCAGGGAGCGTCCAGTTCGTTAGTTAAGCGTAATGAGGTGATGGCAATTGGCGCTCAACTGCAGCTATGTTGCCAATGAATCGACAACACAGCGGGTGCTGTTCTTTACAAATTGGCAGCATGGCGTTACTGGATATGGAGCTTCATTGATTCGTTTCTTCAACACTAGGTGATGGAGAGACTACAGTTACTTAATGTTAGTTTAAGCCTTCATTGACACAACAATGTCTCAAGAATGAAAAACAGAATGTGAGTACATGACAAAATATGGGAACCCAAGCGTGGAATGTTAAGCAAAAGAACAGGATGCGGAAGAAGGCAATTAAGACTGTCCGTAGAAATTCAAAATTCAAAGAAGCACAACGAGCACAAAATAAAAATATCCCAAATGCTAGCTGAAGCTAAAGAAACTACAGAGCCCGGCCAGACTCCCAACATAGCACTGAATAACCGAGCCAAACTAACCCAATCATTTACCCCATCCTATGCTCCTGAGGAGTACGGTTTAGATAGGTAATCCAGGAGATCCCTCAGATCAACCCTTATTATGTAGGATACGAGTACATAGGTTGGGCAGCTGTAACTTACCTACCTAACCCTATGGTCCATCCCATACCTCCTAAGGACATGCTACACGAGATACTACCTTGACTTAGCCGGATCTAAAACGCTACAGGGCTAAGAAGCGAGCGAAGGAGAGGTAAAGCCGCCTTGTCTCCACACCTCTACTAGGCTCACATGCACTAGTTCATGCTGCAGATCAATATGCCCCGGTCCTCTAAAGTGTGTGCAGCTGCAGTCGATGACAAACTGTCTGAGTTATGAAACTGGAGACGGGAGATGAGTGTAACCCCGGCAGTAATCTATGAATGTCAGAAACGCTGATCCTCCGCCGCAATCCTGCGCATCGCAGGGCTTCATCTCTCCGGCTGGGAGTTGTATCTTGAATCTTGAAACCAGCGTATAGCGCGCTAACGACTCAGCCACTCCGTGGTTATGCTACAGTCATGGATCAAAGTCAAACCTGCAATGACAAAAGAAATTATTATTATTATTAAGGCTGAAATAAGGGCAAATTTGATTGATTTGGAGGAAATGATACCTAAATCCGCAACACATATATTAAGACAGAGGTAATGATGTTGCAGATCAGTACACTCCCTACCAATGTTTATCAATGGCAATTTTCCAAGTTACCAGCATACATCCTAATAATTATTAGGCTAACTGATACGCCAAAAATCCGCAAATAATAATGACGTTTCACTCATTAATTGGTATCTAGTACTGCCCCAGTTTTTCAAATCGTGTTTTTCGTCTACTAGCAAGCCAAGCAAATATTAATTTGCCCCTGAGCGCTGGAGCAGCACGAGTCCTCCCTCATTACCCGATTGCTGGGCCGTAATTAATTGAAAAAAATGGAAAATACCAACCAGCGCAAGTGGCCGGCGAGATAACCTGGGGATGGATGATTCTGATGCAGCGAGTACCGAGTTAGTCGTACAACTTATGACAAAAAAGTCTTAGTACACAAACTACCTATTGCACGATTGAACGACACACTGCACGCTAGAACTTTTACACAAACGACCCATTACACGATTGAACTGTTACACATTTGAACTATTGCATCAACAACCTATTACACGATTGAACTATTATACCATTGAACTATCACGCTGCATTGCCTATATATTGCACGATTTAACCATTAGGGACACGAATTACAATTTCGACGAAGCTATTTTCCTGTTAATAAGTATTTGCATACCCTGATCACCGTGGGGATTTTGATTTTTGTGTTTGAGGACACTGTCTAAAATCAAAATTAGGTCCGATTTACGGAAGGTGGGATCTTGAGTGAGCGGTCAAGGTTATGGTATATTCTTTGACTTATAATTATATCAAGGTAAACCCATCGATACGTTAGTCCCGGTAACATAGGATGTAGTAAAAAGTCTACTACCCAATTACAGGTAACGGATATACGCTACATAAGTTTGTACTACGGAAAGAAATCCCTTACCTTTTGCATCAAAGACCCTATAAAGAATAACCAAAGAGGGGAACATGAATAGTTAATTGCTTCCATCAAGTGCAGGGCTAATTGCACAGTTGAGCAGAATGTGGAATGCAGAGCGCCATTTAATTGCTTGCTGTACGGGTTGCCACTAATCAATACTGTCGCTCTTTTTCCAGCTGTCTGATTTACTGCTAAGACAGGGAAAACAAATGGACGAATTTGTCCTAACGGTTACAAATAGTGAACAAGGATACGTGCGAGTCGAGAAGCAGAGTAAGAATGAACACGAAATGAACGACGTTTTTAACTCTAGTAGGAGGCTGAAAAACGCTTCCGTTAGCCTATCATTACAGAAGTGATCCACTACGGTCACGTACCCCCAAAAATACCAATAACTAGTTCATAACAAGCCCGTATCAATCAGGGTCAACATTTGACGAGGCAAGCAATATGTGATTCGTACGCGCCCGTTAACTTTAGCCAGCACTTAGTCTAACCGTACAGGAGAGGTCCCCAATGGAGGCGCATCACTTCGATCACCGTAATTAGTCCCAGGAGGAGATGTAACCTCGAGAATCTTTAGGCGCAAACTCTCTCTTTTACCGTCTT